>VZRV01003183.1:777475-945704 GCA_013398115.1 Falcunculus frontatus
CCCAAATACTCTATTTGCAGATCTTGGGTTAGATGACTAAGTATGTTTCCTCCTTATATTTGCAATTTTGAAAGCTAATGACTTCCTTGCCTTTATTTGATTGATAAGGGTTATACAATTCAAAACTGGAGTGATGCCTTAGGTTTTAACTTTTCTATTTTCAAATTCTGTACTGCTTAGAGTGTAACTCTGAAGTTCCTTGTAGCCTGTAATTCCTGCTCTCTCGTACTGGGCAGACATAACAAAGCCTCTCCGGGCTTTGCCTTCAAGGACAACCAGGCTGTTTTTAGGCCCAAAATGTGTAAACTAAAGATTCTAAGGGGGGCAAGCTGAGGGGCGTTACATCGCTAAAACTGGGGCTTTAATTGGAGAATTAACCCTGATATGCAAATGGTCCAAACCTATAAAAGTGTGAAGAACTCGTGACCTGTCGTCCATCTTGGGGTCCAATTTTTGGAAGCAGCCTCTGGCTCCCCCAGGGTGTACCTTGAAGGCCCTTCAAATAAATACCTGTCTTTATTCCCTTACTCTTGTCTAGTCTTTGTTTCTAGGTGGCTGGAGGAGGCATCAGGAGCAAGACTGTTTCAAAATATTATCCCAGTGTAATGAAATGGGACAGTTTCATAGCCTGCAGTTTAACACAAAAGCTTGTACATACACTCGTACACATACAAAATCAATGCACATGCAGACACAATTAGTTTGTAACTATGATTTACTCTGTCTTTCTTTTTTCTGCACATTGCCCAAACCAAGGACATCCTTGCCTCTTTCAGAAACGAAACTCAGGTTTCATATTTTCATAGGTTCCAAAGCTCATATTGCTTCTGGCAATACCTCTGTGCGCAGGGCCCATTGAAATAATTGTGACTCCTGAAGTCAACAGCACCATCAGGCCCTGGGGTGACCCATTTGGTCTCTCCTTTTTCTGGATATTTTTCTGTATCACTGGCAGTAGAACACTACTGTCCCTCTTGCTCTCAATGCCATGTGCAAAAAGTCAGATACACTAAATATTTTGGGTCTCGGAGCAGGAGCATACTGTCTCTGGACTGCAGCCAGGAAGAGTATCTCTTAAGTGGGACATAGGACAAAAGTAGGCCCTTTTTAGAGGAAAAGTACATTCCTCTACCATATTGTTTTTGCCAACTGACTTTTTGTTCCTGGACCATTTTCCTCTGCAACATACAGTTGCTTGACAGAGGATCTATATGGAAAGCAGATATATATAGGTTGCAGGACTTTGCCATTGGTTTCTGAAATTACACAAAAGCCAAGCAAAATATTAATGAATGGTATTGTTGGCATACATGGTACTCATCTCATTGTCTGACACATTTCCATAGAGGTTGGAAAACAGACATAAAATCAGCTTGGTTGTGCTCATTAATCTGATGTTACACCTTTAGAAACTGATAAACCATAGTGCAAAAATGCCTTGTTTGTGAAAAAGCACTCGGTACATAAAAATTTGGTATAATCTAGAGTTTTTGTGATGTGCAATGGTGCAGAAGCAGAAAACCAGCAAGAGTTACCGTTTTTCTGGGAAAAGCCATAGAGGCATGATTTCAGATCACTTCCTTGTGCCCTAAAACACCCGTCACATCACTGGTGACACTCGCAGTTTCCCACTGCCCTTGTCCAAGGCTTCCATTGCATGTACAGCTGCACACATCCAGGCTGATGTTCCGGCTTTATCATTGCTTACAATGCACATGCATTCCCTCTCAGCCTCAGCTGTAATATTTACACAACAGATTGGATTAGAATATTTGCAGGGAGCCCGTTATGAATACCTCTTCAGATAATTTTTGTGGAAAAAATTTTGTTTGCTGATTAGCTAGATAATAGCCTTCAGTTCAGTATTTTGGGGTGAAGTTATTCAGAGACTGAAAAGGTGGTGGAGAATTCATACACCTACATGATATACCTACATAGTGGACTATTCCCTCTGCACTCTGAAGTGCCAAAGCAGAAGCCAGCTCCAGGGCAGGAACTGCGTAACTGTGCTGGCACAGTACTGAGCTCGAGACAAAAGGTCCTGCTAAAGATGTTGTAAAGTAATGAATGCAGACCTTATCCTTTCAGATTTAAAACATAACTTTTTAAATAATACAAGCCAAAGAAGAAAGTGAAAATGATAGACTTGCCCTTCAGTCATGTTGTAAATTTTATACATGACTGAACTTGGAGCGCTACTTGCAATTCCTTCTATTTCTTGGCAGTTGTTTCTTGACTCTTAAAGGTCTGCTCCTAGTCTCAGGTCTCAGATTTAATTGTTTGTAATTATAATTAGAATGTAAGATCCTCATCTTCCCGTGTGTTCATGAAGTCAGGAACACCTCTGATCACAGAAAACTCCTACAAAAAGATAATTATGTTTTTAAGGAAATGGATAAAGGAAAAAACCTACTCCCAGGATGAAACCTTGTGCAGTCTTGAGTAAATGATAAATTGGGGGTTAATACCAGGGGAAATAATGTCAGATTTTAACAAGACTGGTGAAGCACAAGAAATTTAATACAGGAAGGCTGCATGCTAAAAAAACCTAAAACCAACAAAACCTAAAATCCTGTGTTTGAGACAAGTGTCCTTATCTGTTGCCTGAAATTCACCTCTGTGCAGAGGGGCCTGACCAAAGTGTCTACAAAACATCTTATTTCCAAATCTTATGCAACATCCAAGCAGTGCCCAGGCTTTGTGCATGTCTCTGGGAGAAAACTATGGAGGTTTGCAATTGCCTTTACTGGCAGCAGAACAGTGACATTTTTAAAACATTTATTACTTTTCCCCCTGCAAATTCTCTCTGTAAAATGTAGCAACTGGTTCAAATAATCTTCCTTTTTCCATCCTCTCACAGGTTGTGCAGGGGAACCATACTGAGAATCATGTTTCCAGCACACAGAACACAGAAAATTAAAAAATAGTTGGGGTGCTTTCTGGGATTTTTTTTAGTCATCAGGCAGCTTTAGGTTATTTGATCAACTACACCTGGATCTTGTCTTGATGCAAAAACTTAAACAAATATTTTTGTCAGCAGAGAAGATTCCTCCAGTAACAAAAGGCACATTTGATGCATGCTTCTTTTCCTCTATGTTCCAATTTTTTGTGTCAAATCCATACAGTCAGAAGATCTGGATATCCTTTCTTCAGATTTTCAGCTAGCTGCAGTATGTAAAATAATGCCATGCCAAGATTATCTGTACTGCAGATATGGTATGATGAAAGCTGGTTCTGTAAAAAGATTTCTTAGGAAATGGCACTGCAAACTTTAACAGATCTCTAGAACATCCGGTGTCAAACACAGTGAGCTGAGATTTTGTCCCCCCTCCCAAAATATGGCTACTGTTAACTGTCTGAGTGGTAATTTCAGTTTCTTTCCTTCTCTTTCATCAGCTGAGTGTCAAGATGATGTCTATATTTCATGTACATAAAGTGAAGGGGGAAATTTTCTCTGTAGATAGCTTTTCTGCTTTTTAATAAATTCTTTCTTTTGCCTGAAGAGAATTAGAAGCTGGCTTTTGACCTCCATTAATTTTTTTTTAATTTAATATTTCTTTGCATGCATTAAAAAATACTATCAACCGTACTTTGCACTGCAACATTTCCATTTCCTCTTCCTCTGATGCTTTCTCACTTGCTGCAGCAGGTGCCCAGTTAAGAACAGATTAGGAAAAGCAAAAGGAATAAATAGAGGAAGTCTGGGTCCATATCCCATGTCTTCCCCAAATACAAAGAGAGCGTTAGCATGTCTCTGCCTACCAGGCTGCTTTACAACTGACTACTTCTCAAAGCAAAGCTATAATTATAAACTCAGGGTTGTTTGACAGCTTTCTAAAGGCAAATAGCACCATTTAAAATCCTGTAAGTTAAAAGTGATCAGAAGTGTTTTCTGACTGTGGTATCCCGGGTAGCTATTGCATGTGCAGATGTTCAGGCAGGCTGTTCTCACTTCAATCACCTTGGTTTCTGCAGGGATGCTTCTAGTGCCAGGTAAAGTCCCTTTAAGTGGCATCCTCCAAATCCTGCCTTTAATATCACAGTTCTCGCAGCAGATCTTCCCATTTACCCCCAAATGAGCAATTCATCTCCAAAGGTGGAAGAGACTCTAAGCTTTGAGCATGTCCTGAAGGCAAGCTGTATTTGCCACCGCAGAATGGCAGCACAAGCAACCAAACTTGGAGCCTTCCTACGGGCTTTGTAAAACAAGTAGTTCATGCAAGTCCAGTAGCCGTCTGTTCATCTGTTACAGAAGCAAATAATTTGTTTTCTTGCTAGAGAAAGGAAATAAGTGGCACCTCTCCGGCGGTGTGAGGAGGCGATGCACGCACCAGCGCTCGGGTAGGGATGCGCCAGGCAGGAACAACTGGCCCCTCTAGCGGGGCCATCGGCGCACTGCAGCCGCCTCTGCCCGGGCGCGCCAGCGGCTCCGCGGCCGCCGGGCAGCGCGGGTCAGCCCCGGGCTCTCCCGCAGCCGGAACGGGGACACTCGCCTGCAGCGGGTCACTGCCTGGAGAGATCTTTTCTAAAGCGCCCTATTGTCAGTCTTCAAAATGAAGGCCTTCTTTTTTGATGGTGGCCGGAAAAGATAGGAGAAAAAAGCGTCAACCCTCCTACTTTTCACTCCCTTTGTGCTTCTCAAGGCACCGTGTCTATTTTGCCCCGTCTCCTTGTCAATGCCTGCTCTTTTCTCTAGAGGCTGTATGACTATTGTACAGTGCCAAGTATAGCTATTGGCACTTCACAAAGAACCTGGAATAATAAGTAAAAAGAATATGCCCCTAGCCATGCAAAAAGACAATTGCTGCTTCTGGTACAATTTTCATCAATGATTTTTATCTTTTTTTTTTTTTTTTAAATTCTTTTTATTCTACATTTTTTTTTGTTTTATGTTATTCTGCATATTTTCAAGTGAAGGATGCTGGATAAAAAATTTGAACCCTTTGGCAACAAGTTTGTCTTTTTTTAGCTTTCTGGGCCCCTTAGAAGCAGTCTCTGGGCTAAAAATCCCTGTTTACATTTTACCACATAGATGTTTGGATTCAGATAGTTAATGACTGGGAAATAATTGAAAAGTATTTACTGGAATTCAGCAATAATAACGGATAATTTTGCATGAAAATTTTTATAAAGTTTATTGTCTGAGGAAATGGGTTCAGGGTACTTTTCCATAGAAAAAATGGAAAACGTAGAAATGAACAGAATAAAGCAAGGAAGTGAAAATCATGCACAGAATGAACACACCCCTTGCCTTTTTTTCAAAAAGCTCTTTCACTCTCTTCCTTCCTGGAACTCCTCCTTTGTTTATCTGTCACCACTGGCTTTGCCCACATCCTTCAGCATTTGCACACATGCTTTTCATTCTGTGCTCTTGCAACATCTTACTTGACATTAGGTAAAGATAAAGACACTAACATTACCAGCTAAAAAGCTAAAAATATAGGAGATAACTTTGATAGGAGATAACACCAGAGAAACTTGCATCAAAACAGGTAGTACACACAGGCTTCTCCAAAATGAAAAGCCTTGTTTTAGCTGACTAGTGAAATAGCCCATAGGTTTTCACGTCAGTTTTGTTGGCTGGCTCAAGAGCATATCTCGATGAGACACTTATGGGGTTTTGGTCCCATTGTGGCTCCTTAAGACTAACATTTTTCAAAGATTATGAGCTATGGTGAAAAAAGGCAGTGAATCTATTCTTATGACAAAACTTATGTGTAACAAATTATCCCCTAAGAGCTGGTACTAAAGCCAGCTTAGTGTTCCAGAAAACACAAAATAAAGGCATTCAATGCTCATTAAAGTGTCTGCTTCAGCCTTGTGACATGCAGTTTGTGAACAAAATTTTATTTCCCTCCATTGAACTCAGAGCAGGACACAGTGAAACTGGAGGCCTCTGAAGCCTGTAGAATGCTTAATTTTTATAGACTATTGTAAACTCAAAATAATCCATTAATAATGCATTTACTCCCAAATGTGTCCAGTAGATGCATGTTACTGGAGCCCCTCTTCAGGAGCAACAGCACATCTCATAGCTGGTTCTATACACAGGAGTCTTCTGAAGGAGGAAAAACTGGAAGAAGGCAATACTAAAGCCAGTTATTTGTCAAATTAGCCATAGAAAACTCTGGGGGTGCAAAACAGTGAATGTGTAGCAAAAATAATGGGAGTTCCAAAGTGACATGAATACAGAAAGGGAATTGGTTTGACAAACAGATGAGTAAATATCTTAACAGGGGAATGGCATAAATTTAGTGATCTAATAGGTCTGGTTCAACCTAGATTACAGTGATCCATTTCGCTGCATCTATCCCAAATGTTTGAGAACACACATACACACACATACACACACACACATGCACACATTAAAGTGTCTTCTAAGAAGAAGGGTGTTACAAAAAAATTCAAATCTGAATGCAGGTTTATGTATTAGTCCATTTAACCATTTATATTTCTCCATTTGATTTTGTCCTTAAGTTTTGTTTACGCCAGAGAATATACACATGAATGCTCTGTGATTTTCCCATTGACACTAAGGTCATGATGGTCTCCCCTGAAATGACTGTCACATACTATTTTTCTACAAATCACAACATGATAAACTGTAATGATGCCTTTTAAGATGTCATGGTATTATATGTTAACAAGTATCTTGGCAAATCTAAATGGCAGTGTCATTGGCAGGATACTTCATAACAGCAACCCTATACTGTCAGAGGATCACGTCTTCCTTCCTTCCTTCCTTCCTTCCTTCCTTCCTTCCTTCCTTCCTTCTCCTGTCTTTCCTTCTTTTACCTAATTTCTTCTTACTACAGGTATTTCCAAATAACTTTTATTCCTGCAGTAGCACCTTCCAAACCAGAGCATTAATACTGCCATAAAATTTCAGTGCAGAGTGACTTCCCAGTACAGGTGCAGGTCTCTGACAGGAAACCCTCTAAATGAAGATCTGTAAGTCTGAGGCAAACCGTATTATTTGGAAGAAAAATAGAAATAAATAGAAAAAGAGCAGGTTTAAAATATGTTTGTCTGACACTGGTTACATCATGGATTCCAGCCAGATGATTCATTGTCTCCACTTTTGCTTCTGTAATTCCCACAACTGCACCAAATATCTGAAAACCACTTCATTCTGGTTTTATACACATAAAAGGGATTGTCTCTCCAAGGAATGCTTTTTGTTTCAAGAAATCACACTAAAGCTTAATATTAGTAGTTATTGAAACACTTCTGAGTCCAGTTAAATCACAGAGTGAAAGAATTCAATGTCTCATCTATAAGAGATAGCTCTGAACTGTAGTGACTGTACATATATTCTACAGATGTTGAGAAAAGATCTGTTCAAGATCAAATTAGAGATAACATCGTATCTGTATTGGGAAATAAAAGAAATACAAATCCTTGAAGGGCAGGTGTAAATTAGATAAGCCCAAATCCTGTAAGACTAAGAGAATGCAAGTGATATTAGAAGTCAAGAGCCAAAATTTAGGGTTTGTATACCAGAAAAGTATTATATTATATATCATAACCACAAGTGAGAGAACATTACTTGGGAAGACTTGACTGCAGTGTGTAGTCAAAGAGCTGATGTATTTAAAAAAGAAAAACAAGAAGAAATTCAAGTGTAACACTAAATCAAACTTACAATTGTAGCAATATAGAAGTTATGGGTAGGGCAAGGTACTATTGTCAATCCTGTATGTGAAAATGAAACTAGGAAATCTGTCTTTTGTGGACAAATCAAAGCCAATGTTAGACATCACACATACCATCACCGGTACGTGTGTAAATTTTAGTCCTATATGTCTACAATAGAGTTTTTTGTGTGTTTAGAAGCAGCAAATTCATCTATAAATTGAAAAAGTAAACTAGAGAAGCCAGTAAAAGAGAAGCTTGAATATCAGAATAAAAATAAATCAGTTTTCTTTTCCTCTAACAGATAGAAATCCTGGAAGGGTAGAAGAAAGGCAGGGATCCTGCTGTGAGCATGAGGCAGGCTCCATAGATATCTGATGAAGGTAAATGCTAGTATACTAATGAACCATTCGAGCCTGAAGGACTGATTTTGGAAAAGTTAAAGTTGTTTATCATATTTAGCAGAACTCTATAAAGCGTGTAAGGATTCTGATGACACTGAGTAGAGGATCTCAGCATCTTAATTCCGTTCATGTCTTCATAATCCACTGTTGATACTGAAACAAATTACATACCTGAAAAAGACTTCATAAGCATTTTTTGCAACTGGATGGGAGGATCAGTGGTACCTGTCTGTTATTTTGTTTAATCTGTCCATGAGAACTTACAGTGCTGGCAGCTGCAACACACTAATTTTATGAAACCTGGGTTCATAAAAAGTTTCACATTTATCTAGAACATTTCATTTATTAAAACAATTTATTTTTGAACATTTCTATACTATTCAACTCAGGTCTAATCTGTCTTGGATTCTAAACAAGACATCCTGGAAGTCCTTCCCCACTTGGTGCCATGCCAATATGATAATTTTTCTATACTTCTAGACACTAGCAATAGAAATGTTGAGTGATGTTGGACTGAAAACAAACCTTGTGGAAGTGTAACACTAATATGGCAATAAGCTATTGACATTTCCACAAAAACACCCATCTTATCTAGATCCTGTGAATACCCTTATCCCTGGAAATAAGTAGAAGGACCACCTAAGAAGTTGAAAAACTGTGTTCAGTCTTCTTGGTATGTCCAATAAGTAGCTTTTCTATTACACTCTACAGGAGACTACTTTTTTAACTGGTTTGCCTTCAAATACTCACATTTTTAATGAATTCTATCTTCTTACACCATAGAATCATAGAATTTTTTAGGTTGCAAAAGAACTCTAAGATCATCTAGTCAAACCATTAACCCAGCACTGCCAATTCCACCATGAAATCATGTCCCTAAGTGCTACATCTACGTGTCTTTTAAAGACCTCTAGGGATAGTCACTCTACCACTTCCCTGTGCAGCCCGTTCCAGTGCTTGAGAGCCCTTTTAGTGATGAAGTTTTTCCTAATATCCAATCTAAACTTCCCATAGTGCAATTTGAGGCCATTTCATCTTGTCCTATTGCTTGCTGCTTGGAAGCAGAATATTCCTTTTTATGTGCATCTCAGTTTGTTTCCATGCTTTTCTCATTTTTGGCTCAAAATTTCTGCTGCAATTCTACACTTACACTTACTTTCTAAGTAAATTCTTCTGTATATTTGATTTGAAATCTCATGTTCAAATTTGTATTCCAGTCGAATTTATGTCCTAGTGCCCTTGCTAGCTTTCCTCTGTGCTTGTCCTGTAACATTATGTCTGAAGCAGCTGCTGGTTCTCCTTGAGCTTCATTCTCTGTACCACTAGTACTGCACTACTGTCTTTTTTGAAATCTATTGGTTTTATTCGTACTATCCCATGCCAAGCATTTTTAACTCTACCATCCCATGCTAATCCTTATCTCAGTTCTCTGTTGGTTGAAGCATTTTCAGAAAGTCCATCCTTACCATTATTTTTATATTTTTCCATGTAGAAAATTTTCTCACAAATGCACTCATGGACTTGCTGGACAGCTTGTGTTCTGAAATACCAGTTTGGAATAGATCCTCTGGTAGCTGAATGATCTCTTACTTGCATGTTATGGTGTATGAAAAATGAACCTTCTTGTCTATGGGCCTGTATGAGAAACAGCAATCCTAGTACCTTGGTAGCACACTGTGGTGGATTGATCTTGGCTGGATGCTGGGTGCCCACCAAGCTGCTCTGTCATTCCCCTCCTCAGCAGGGTGGGGCAGGAGAAAATATCTCCACCCCATGGTGGAATTTAATACAACAAAAGCTAAGTCTATGTGCAGAAGCAAAGGAAAGCAAAGGATTTATTCTCTGCTTCCCATCAGCAAGTGATGTCCAAGTGATGACTTCCTGGGAAGCAGGGCTTCAGTACATTTAATGGTTGTTCTGGAAGACAAATGTCATAATAACAAATGCCCCTCTTCCTCCTCCATTCTCTTAGATTTTCTATCTGAGCTGACGCCATTTGTTATGGAATATCCCTTGGGTCCCTGTGGGTCAGCTGTCCTGGCTACATCCCCTCCCAAGATATTGCCCACCCTCAGCCTTCTGGTGAGGAAGGAATGTTGGAGACACAGCACTGGTGCTGTGGGAGCACTGCTCAGCAGTACCCAAAACACTGGTGTGTTACTGACACCTTTCCAGATACCAGTGCACAGCACAGAGCTATGAGGGCTGCTGTGGAGAAAATTAACTCCATCTCAGACAGAAATAGTACACATATACAGACACTCAAAAGGAAAAGAAAGGAAAATTACTTCTGATTGATGTAGTAGAGAAAACCAGACCATATTTCCTTTTATAAAAAATACAGTCTAGTAGTATCCACATCCACTTTGGCTCGAATCTGAATTTTGTATCACTGTCTTGAAAGTGATCATTGCGTATTCTATGTTCTTGGATAGTGACTAAGCTTGCATGCAAAAACATGCTAAATTCTATTTTTGACATTTATTAAAAGCCAAGGATGTAACTGAAGTCCTGACATACATGATCCTTCAGTCCTTAAATTGCTAAAAATCACACTAATAAGATTCATGACTTACACCGGTATTGTAATTATTGCTGCTAGTTTTCCTCAGACCTGCTATTGACAAAGTATATGGACCAAATTAACCTCTGCAATCAGTTAGATTCTCTCACTCTGTTTCCCTGAAGGTGGATGTGAACCACGGTGTAATGTATTTCATAAATGGGCATTTGTCAGATAGAATTTGCAATTTAAGCACTGGCTGACAGTTTGAGACTTAGAAAAACTGGAGTAGATCCATGGATTCAGTTTAAGTTTTTAAAGTAACAGTAATCGAGGCTCATAATTGTAGTATTGAGTATACAGAGAAAAATAGAAGCATATGTGCACACAAACAGAACAGTTGTTCTTGAAGTCTTAGATCTACTAAAGCAGTTACCTTGAACAAAAGTTAACAGCTATAGCTAGTAAGGCATTTTACAACCTCTTTCTCCTTCACTTAGTCCTGACTAGAGACCGGGAGAAGATACCAGCTGATGTTACAGCTCTGTGGAAGAAAAGATCAGGTAGAATAAATAGAAAACGTCCTCTGATTTTTTTCTCAGTAGAGATCATATCCATACAAACAAAAAATTGATTTGTTTGTTCGTTTGCTTGTTTTGGGGATTTTCCCCCCAAAGCTAAAATAATACAAGGAAGGATTGCAAGGCATTTTCTCAAAGGAAAACATCTTTTTAAAATCCTACAGACTTCTTTCTACCTTATCCTTAAGAAAGCCTATCATCCAAAAGGAGGAAGTGCCTGTATATAGGTACTTAAAATCTATTTCTTAATCCTTTCCTAGACAGATATATGCTTTGGTGATACATTCACTAGGAGCAGGATATATGGCACTCCTCCAGTACTTCTGTTGACCTGGCTAACCCACAATTTTACACTGTTCAGTTATTTCACAATAATTTTTTCCCTCAGAGGTTCTGGTCTCCCAATAAGAACAAGCTTACAGGCTTTGATTTCTTTGGATAAGGATTATGTGGGATTCTTTGGTTAGATTTCACCTTAATTCATTAAGAAATACTTTTAAAATGAAAACAGAACAAACACTAGGCACAATCTTTTTGCAGAGCTAGCAGCAACGAGCTACTTAACCATAACTTTGATAACTGCTTCTCCTGCAGCTGTGCTTCAGTCTGCCTTTAAACTGTTAATGCAAGAATACGTATATCCGCTTTTGGTGACAGCATGAGAAATGGAATACATAAAGCTGCTTTCAGCAGAGAATTTGCCACAAGGTTCTTAAGCCTTCACTGGCTATTTTGTAAGTTCAAGTAGTTTGTGAACAGTGGCAGAAAAATCCTTTCAAACCCATTTTCCTAACTCCAACCCAATGGTTTAATGCCAAATGTAGCTCTAATCAACTTCATTTTTTTACCCCTTTTTTCATACCTGAAATCTAAAGAAAATTAGGACAACAGTAGAAAGAATTCATTATATACATATTAGTGCTCTGAAGTCAGGAAACAGGATTAATCATACCCAAAATACCCAGAAGAAAGTGTGTTTATAATCCCTGTACATTCTCATTAGCCACTTGAAACCAGTCTCTGGAAATCTCTAATTGGGGAAGAAATTCTATACAAAATCTTTGCCCCTGAATTGACTGAATCAGGGCTCTAGGGGAAAAACAACATGATTAGCTTTGGCAGTTAGACTCAGCTGAAAGTCTGACTAAGAAAACAGATTCCCTTAAAGAATATTGCTGCTCTCGGCCTAATTCAGAGCACACCTCTAACTGTGGTATGGACATCCCTACAGAAACCATGAATCTTATCCAGTGTGATTTTGAGTCTAAGGAAAAGGGCTCAGAGGTTGATTTTTGCCTTTCTGTTTCTATGAGGGTTACAGTAATCACAGTTACCTATTAACAACTTTCTCCTTATTTTAGCATAGACTTCAGATATCTAAATCCTGAGGGGGTTTTTCTAGTTTTTAAGAAGAAACCTTTCCCTGTTTTTTCCCCTCTAATATGCTAGTCCTCATGGTTGGTTCTCTTGTAGCAATCTCTTCATCTGACCAGACTGTAACTAGAAAATTTAAAGGGTGAAAACTGCACAATATTAATTTGATGACATAGCTAGACTTGGGAACTCTATTTCTCCATGCAGAACTCATTCTCCAGGAACTTTTTGGTAAGTTCTGTAGCTTTTGTGCTCAGTCCAGGAAACCTGGGATGTCAGCTGAATGTCACCGAACACCCAGTTTGTGATGGCTGTGTTGGCCTGACAGAAAATGGAAAAGCTGCTGAAATTATCTAAATGGAACCAACCTAAGTCCAGGGACTGCAGCACCAATCTTGTCCTCCTGTTCTGTTCTGCTCTTCTGTTCTGCTTTCACAGTGGTGATAAAACATAAGAAGCTGTGGAGGAAGAACTGGACAGATCTAGGATTGTGAAGGACAGAGTTGAGTGAGTCTACCACAAGCTAACAGTGCAAGTTCTTCAAAGAGATTAATAATGGTGAAGTAAGATTTTTTTAAAGAATACTGCTGGGATGAAAAAGTTGTGTAGAGTAGGTAAAGTCAGGGTAAGGACAAAAATTGAAAAAGCATCATCTCTGAAGATGGTTGAGCAAAACCAAAGCTGGGACACAGGGACAACTTAGAAAGTTTGTGAGTAAAATAGATGCCTGAAAAAGAAAAAAAAAGCTAAAGGCACACCAAAAGAACAGAGAATACTTCCATTAGCTCTCTTATAATGTGAAAATCTGAATAGCTATATTTTCTTGCCAGGCAAATGTATGCAAATATATGTAAATGTCATGCAGATTGTATCTTCAGCTTTTTTGATGCCCAGTGTAGTCAGGTCCATAATATAGTTATCCAGAGGAATCAGGGAATTCTTGCTGGCGAGGCAGAAGTGTTTGGGTATGGGTGGAGATCAAGTAGTTTTTTTTCCAATTCTACTTTAATGACTGAAGCAGAGTGGATAACTCTCTGAATTAGGCCATGTGCTAACTGGAAATCATCTGTAAAAAGGATCAGAGAAGCCATGTATCAATGCATTGAAATAAAGGGATATATGTCTTCTGCTAGGAATTCCAAACTATGAGACAGTTGCTATAAATCGCACTTTAATTTTTGTGATTCATATAAGGAGTCACCAGGGATTTGGGGAAAATCTATCCAGAGTTGAATATCTGTATCTTGTAAAATTAGCTAATATATATATTACATTCATTTAAAACATTTTTTTACAAGCAGATAGTATATACTGGGCAGTGCAAACCATAATTCTCTACTCTACAGTGGATTTCTATTTAATTATTTTATATTTCTGTTTAAGTCTTATTACCTGAGTTTTCACATTGTATATGGCTTTTTGATGAGTCCTGAAAAGACAACTGAATGCCAGCATTTGTCCTTCAACAGACAAAGAGGCTCAAAGACAGGAGAGGGAAGAAGATAACAGTGGCTACTGTTTGTGGAACATTCCCAAGTATTTTTTGCAAATAGTTGCTCAAATGAATGAGCTGTAATTAACTATTCACATCCTTTTTGTGTTTGCTTTCCACAAATATTCCAGCATATTGGTTTATTGGCATGAATGATCAATGCATTGATGACTTTGCATTTGTAATTATTATTATTTTTACTAGCAGGCAGATTCTGAGAGATATCCTCAACCAATTAGGAAAAAAACACATGACTTTTATGTCCAATAGCAAAAGTCCCTTCCGAATTTCTAATATCAGATACTTTGATTAAACTGCCATCCAATAACCTGCATATGAAAAATATTTATAGAAATTATTTAACAAAAAAATCTGATAATTGCATGTGAAAATTGCAAATAGAAAATGAAGCAAAAGGCCCCTCATCACAAATGAATTATTATGCACCCAGTTCTGTTGCTGATACATTACTTTCTCCAGTATTTCAGCTATATAATCATGTTTTTTAGAAACCTGAACTGCCCAGCAACTGGGTGGCTCAAGGTAATTCAGTGACTGTATTTCATCATTACATCCAGAAAGTAAAGTGCAACCAACAGTTAAGTTCAGCCCTGATGGTATCAGGGAAGTCTGAGTTAAGCTGTAACATGCTATTTCACCTTGACTGAATCTTCATCATCTTATCTTCATCTTACAGGTTCCCCACCAACTGACAGAAGAAGTTAAGATGCTGGACTGAGAGGCAGTGGTTCCATGTGTGAAACAAGCTTTGCATTGCTGAATTTATAATAACAGGAAACATTCAGTTTTCTGTTCTACTTACAGAGTAATGTCTCAGAGAGGAGGAAATGCAGTGCCCCATTTGGAGTGTATGTTTTCATCGCTAACACCAGCACATTGCAGTTTCCTCTGGAGACGCAGCACATCCCAGGAGCAGTTCCCTGTACTAGTCCCATTTCAGACTACTCAATACCACACATCAAGGGAGTTTCAGCTAAACTCTGTAAGCGCTGGATTTTTTAGTTTTGGTTCACCTCTCTCATTATCAAATATGTAGCTGTCTCAGGAAGTTTTGTCACGTCTACCTTCTCTTTATTATGGAACAGTAGTATTCTTGCAATTGTTAAGGTTGCACCTAGCTTTTAAAGTCCTACATTTGCCCTTCTTTAACTTTGGCTTAGAAATTGGTTTGGCCTTAAAATTTCCATACTTTGAAGGAAAAGAAGGATAATTAATTTTCTTCAAACAGTGTATAATCAAACTATTTTAATTTAGAGGTCAATTAAAAATTACCCTGTTTGAAAATTTACTTATTTAATATTTTGCTACCTCTAACTCAAAAGCTGCTTATTATAACCTCTTAAAACTTTTCCTGCACTTAGATCCTTTTGATACCTCTCAGGCTTCTTAATTAAAAATAAAACCCCGAAACTGCAATATTGAGAGTGTAGTATATTTTTCCTGGAGATTACCTTTGGTCATACTCTTGTGCCTTTATTTCAGCAGATACTTTTGTTTTCTGTTGGTTTTAGCAGGAAAAAAAGTGGTGGTTCATTGGTTCATTCTGCAAGAATAAACATGTTTCTTGAGAAGACATAGTAAGGTATCTTCACCATATATGCAACTAGAAAACAAAGATAAATTGTCTAGTTCTTTTATGATTATTTGATAAAGGAGAGTGTGGTGGGTTGACCTTTATTGAATGCCACATGCCCCCCCAAGCCACCTTATCCCCTACACCTTCCCAGCTGGCCAGGGGAGAGAAAACAAGATGGAAAATGACTCTTAGGTTGAGATAAGGCAATTTACTAAAGGAAAAGCAGAAGTTGAGTGCACACAAGCAAAGAGAAAACAAAAAGTTTTTTTCTCCTTCCCATCAGCGAGCAATGTTGAGCCACTTCCCGGGAAGTAGGGTTTCAGCACGTGTAGCGGTTGCTCTGGAAGACAAATATCATAAATAATGAATGCCCCCCTTTCCTTCTCCCTCCCTTAGTTTTTATATACGAGCTGATGTCATGCTCTATGGAATACTCCTTCGGTTAATTCAGGTCACCTGGCCTGGTTTTGTCTGCCCTTAGGATCTTGCCCACCACTAACCTACTGATAGGGGGGAACGCTGAGAGATAGCGCTGACGCTGTGCCTGCTCAGCAGCACCCAAAGCACTGGTGTGTTACCAACACCTTTCCAGCTACCAATGAAAAGCACAGCACTGTCAGGGCTACTGTGGGAGAATGAGCTCCATCTGAGCCAGACCCAACACAGAGAGCCAGGCAGATCCTATAAAAATCAGTAAGGATTTCATTTATTACCAGGTTCTCTGCATTAGTATATCAACCCATGTCAGTAATATGCTCCTGGAATGAACCTTTTGATGATCCCCATTCACTAAAACTACTGGTGTCCCATTCTGTCCAGGAGTCCTGGCTGGAACTAGTCCTAAGGAAGGACACCTGAGAAATGCAAAGTGAATGCCAGATACTCAGGGCCTGCTGCTTCTTCTCATAGGTCTACTCTAGTTGTATCACTCTACTTGTTTCCCTTGATGTAGCCAGAAGACTACAGAAGTCTTTGCAAAAGGTGAAAGCAGCTGCCACAAGACCACTAGCACATGCAGAAGATGGAGAACACAGGGAAGCTCCTTACTGTGGGCCCAAGTTAGCAGTCAGAAAAAGCAGGCAATTAACAAGGAAAGTTAAAAGGCATATAAAAAGAATTTATTACTGATGGGATGGAGAAGGAATATATTAACTAAATCAGAAACAAATGAAATCCCTCAAATGGCACAGATCCAGAACTTGACCAGGATTGCAAAATTGTCAATCACTATGCTGGAAAAACAGAAGTATTCATCATTAGCATGATGTATTCATCTCTAACAGTGATTAATTAAGTACTTTCTATTCTATTAGTAACTGAGGAGGATGTGAAACAAAAACCATTAGGCATTTTAGAATCTACTGTGCTCAATAACTTGCAGCCAGTAGTATTAAAGAATTGGTTTAGGAGCTCTCTGAATATTAATGTTGATTTTGAACAAATCTTGATTTCTGGGGAAAAAGTTCCACAGGACTAGTAAAGAGTGCTGCTGTTTTAAAAAGAGTGAAATGAGATGATATGAGGAGCTAAAAGCTACTTAGTCTAATATCAGCTTCTCTCAAAACCATGGAATAGTTTGGATGGGACACAATCAGAAAAAAAGTTCTGATTTTAGCATAAATAATGCCAGTTAATGTGGTTTTATGGAAAACAGATCTTTTCAAGAAAATGTGCAAACATTTTTTCATAAGATCAGCTAAGTCTGGGTGATAGTGTTGATATAATATACTTAGATTTCTGTGATTAATTTCACCACATTTATGTTACATTACAAATTTTAAAAACAGCACTGTATAGACTCAGTACAGATCAGTGTAAGAAACTAATAAAAGAGATTAAAAATCTCCTACAGCATAAAGCACAGTTAGGAATTGCAAGTGGGATCCAATATAAAATGAAGGCATTTGTAACTATTGCACAGAACTTTAGGAGTCATCTGGGATTAGTGTTACCCGATACGTTGTATTCTCCAGGACTCTAGGATGATTATGAGGGAGGTGCTCAGAGAAACCCAAGGGTAGAGATGTCTGAATATGTCACACATTAGCCCTCCCAAAATGAGTCTGGCTGAAATAAAGGCTGTTTCTATCAGCTGTGACCCCTGAAAATTCTGGGTACCACTCTGCCTTGTCTAGCACTTCTTTATGAATCCACTTCAATTCTTATCCCCAAAGATTTCCTCATTTTCAGATTCTTACTGCAAATTATATGAAACAGTGTATCTTTTTTCCATTTTCCTCTTTCTAATTGCTTTGCCTCTCCCTTTGTGTGCGTGTTTTATAAGACATACATCCACTTTAGCCTTCATTACAGTTTGTAAATTTGACATCCATTTTTTCATGGTCAACAGCCCCAGTGACTTCCATCTTTTTTCATAAGAGCACTTTTTAATGCTCTTGATCATTCCCATTGTCCTTCACTGAACCCTCTCTAAATCAGCATTATTGTTTATAAGATGGAGTCATTGGTATTGCACACAGTATTTCAGATCAGACTATAGCATTGGCAGTTTAATCCTTTCTCTATTAGTTCTCATTCTTTATGCATCTTAATATGTTTGCTTATCTTGTACAGCCGCACATTAAGCAGAAGTCTTTACTGAAGTAATTTACAAGGATAACTAGGTCCCTTTCTAAAGTTGGTACGCTAATTTAGAGCTCTGTGAGGTGTTGAGTAATTCATATTTTTTCCACCTGGTATACCTTACTTTGCTTTTGTTGATAATTCATTTGTCAGAGTGAGTAGGTCACACAGTTCTGTTTGTTTCAGAACTTGCACACAAACATCTCTGAACTTATGCTGAACTATTTTTTATCCCTTGCAAATTTTGCTGCCTCACAGCAATTCCCGCTTCCTAGATGATTAATAAATAAGTGGATGAGCAGGAACCTTGGGGCTCACTGCTGTTATCCTTTGACATGATGAAATTGACCATTTAATCCTGCCCTTCACCTCCTTTTCCTCCACCACTTCTTGATCCATCACTACTTAGCTTCCTTCATAGCTTCTTGTAAAGAATTTTGTCAGTGGCCCAGAGAGGTTAGAATAAATTATGCCAGCTGCTCTTCTTTATTGACATATTCAAGGAGTTCTAGGAGATTAGCACAACAATATTTCCCTCTGCAGAAACTGTGCTGATTGGCCCCTATTTGGCCATGTTCTCCCAAGTGTTTTGCTACTTTGTTTTAAATTATTATTTCAACTAATTCATAGTTCACTCATAAGACTTCCTGGTCTATTATTCCCCAAAACACCCCAAACCTCTTTGAATATTTAAGTATTTAAAGATTCACTTGTTTAAAGACCATTTCCATATTCGTTCTGGTGTTCTTCGCTGTAGTTATCAATTACCTGCAGGTAGTACTGTATCTTTAATGGTGGAATTTCCAAGTAATGGTTTGATAGTAAAACTAGAACTGATGAGGCAAGCTGTAAGCACCTACGAATGTGGCTTTTGGGTAGATGAGCAGAGTAAAACCAGCTTGTAATAGGAAGTGCTATTGTTACTGAATGTATCATTCCTTACTCATCTTGTTGCTGTGAGTAGTTCGGTACCTGGACCCAAACTTCAGAGAGAACAAAGAGGCTGAGACAGAGACTAGTACATTAAATAAGGTTTGAAACAAAAAGCACTCAAAGAGCTGAAATACAAAATACTTAGCAGGGCATTAAGGAAGCTTAGTCCATCTTCTATATTCAGAAGAACAGGTGACTTAATGGTGTTCAACAAATATGTCAAAGGAGAAGTGTTATTTCTGATCTTTAGAAATGGAGCCCAAAATGTCATGGAGAGGTGCTGATTAGGACTGGCAGCAAAAGGGATATTAAGAGTTAGTGCATGCTTCTTTAAACACAAGGCCTATTGGGCTGTGAAATACTTTGCCAATTGGTGGAATTTCACTCACTTGAAGTCTTGAAGCCAAGAGGAAATTTTCTGGTAAAAGATATGTTGAGAAAAAAGTTAAAGGTTATACAGAAGCTACCAAGACAAATTGTTTGCATGTCAACCTCTTTGTTATCACAAATATTATTAGTTACTACTTATTGTATATGGCACACAGCTGACCAGCTCTGTCAGGGGGCTACATTCTCACTGGCTTGCTTTTTCTTAGCAGCTCAGCAACTCATTTTGGTTTCTTTAAATAGCTCAGCAAATCAGCAAATGGAGCCTGTCTGTGAGGCTTATCAATCTATGTCAAGGCATCAAGACTTGGAGGAAGTCCCTGGGTAGGCAGCTGGAAAGAGGAGAGGCTTTCAAGTCCTTAGAGGAGATAGTGGGACCAAGCATCCTGCTCTGAAGGTGTGGTCCTCACCAAACCTGTGTGGAGAGGATCATGAGTAGCTTTGGGTGTGGCTGTGTATCCACTGCCTTTGTCTACTCTACCTGACCTGTGTATATCCTCATGCCATCCCCTCATCACCTCTGAAGGAGGAATATATCAGAAAGAAGAGGAAAGAGCTGCTGAGCTCAGCACAGCATGTCCCACCCCTAACAAGTCATTTCACTATTAAGGTATGCATCCCCAGTCATAAATACCTGTCTTAGACACTCACAGTGGTCTCCAGGGACTATCAGGTTGACTCAGCTGAGACTGTACAGTACACTTAAATCCCCACACCTCCAAGTGTTATGTGGATCTAAAATCTGAGAACTAGCCAAAAATTAAAACAGAAGTGTGTCAAAATGTAGAAAACTGGGTTCTGAATTATGAGACAGCATTTAGGAAAGTGTTGGTCAGCCTCAACAGCAGCACAGGTATCAGGAAAGACATATCAAAATCTGATAATTTGCTGACCTTAAAACGAAAGTTGTCTCAGCCCCCAGCTTGTCATTTTCCCAAATATTCTAATAAAGAAGTTGATTGGCATGAAACAGACAAATTGTATATTCCTACCTTTGCTGTAGTAGCGAAGAACTGAAACATGGATTGTGGTTACCTGCTATGCAAGACTACTTGGGTAATTGACGCAAACTGTTAACCTGAGAGCTACAGATTAATAAGCATTCTCAGTTTATAAATGGATTTTGGGTTTAGATTTACGGAGTAAAATCTGAATTATTTATCCAGATCTCAGCTGCATGATTCAAAATACTCTGCAGAACTAATGATTATTAATTTTATTCTTTGTTTGCACCTGCCATTTGTTTCTAAAACCATAAGGAAAAGAAAAATATATTTCAATAAATAATGATATCCTGAGGCCAGCCTACTTATGTTTGGTTTTTCACTTATGCATGTACTTTTTCAGCCACTTTTTATTGATTTAGGATATGCTTAAAATACAGATTTGTTAGCTTCTACCCTGACAATAAGCGGGTAAAATGCTGCAGCACTTTGTGACCATAATTCAAGTACATGTGTTGATGATACATTCTTAGAGTGACTACCTGGCAAAGTTGGACTAGACTTAGTTTTTTCCCCCCTCCACTGCCCTAAGCATTTGCTTAACTCCATCATAGTCTCCCTGTTTCAACTGAAGAAAATTTCTTTTTCATGAGAATACTTCTTTCAGAAAAGGTCTCAAAGTTCAATCTCAGTAAGGGCCAAAGCATCACAAGTTGACAGTCCAAGACGATCTTCCTCATAGTATTGACATACTATGTCAATAGTATGAGGAAGACGATGGCACGCAGTACTCCAGTGTGATGCTGCTTTCTTTGTCCTGGTCTGACTCCATTTCAAATAGACATAATGAGAAGAGAAAAAGAGGAAGCAAGTACTTGCTGTCCATCAGAAACGCAAGTGAGACTGATATTTTCAGTCTTTCATGCGAGTGCAGTGTGCTCAGATGATATTTTGGCACAGCCCTCAAGTTCTAGCCAGCTTTAGGACTGCAAATCATCAAGCAAAACACCAGGACTCTGAACCTGATCTTTGACCTAGTATTTCCAATGAAACAGAGTACCAGCATAAACCCCAGATTTTCAGCTAGGTAGTGACTCTAAGTCATATTTTGCACATGAAGAGTAGGTTAACTTGCCCACTGCCTTAGACAAGTTAGACCCATATCCTTATGTGGATTTAGGTTCCCATTGAGAATCACAGAAATAAAGTGTCTTAATACCTGAATTGCATCTACACTTTCAAATAACTTGGCTTTCCAGTTCACTCGCAGGTCCTGGGCCACTGATCATAAACACTGCTTGTTTGTGTTATTTTACCCTTGCATTATTCCTTGGGACTAATTAAATATTTTTTCTCAAGATCTAATTTGGGTGAAACATAAGAGAGGTTCCCTCAAGTGGCAGTTCAGTGCAGGCCATGTAGATAAGCACTGGGTTTGCCTCATACCTTTTCACAAAATCTTGCAAGTTTATCCATGTAGAATATCCAAGGCAATAAATCTAATGCCTGAGAACAGAAACACTGGGGGCATGCCAGAAACATCAGTGTAGTGAGCTGTGACTCTTCTCAGGTTTAGGCACTTTTAAGTGAAAAACAGAGACGAAAAAAGATGTATGTATTAAGGCCACCACTTGCAACCAAGAGGTACACGGGATCACTGGCAAATCAGTGTCCCTGTTCTAGAGGGAGCTAAACCAGAGCAATGTGAAATGTACAGTCTGTCTCTTAGTCTGTGGCCAAGGGACTGTTGGCCAAGAGAGATGACTTTACCAAGGTAGGCGCAGGTTTTGAGATGGTGCAACTTTGCCTTGGATCATTATCTTTGGAATGGGACCATCACACTTTCCAAACTCACAGGAATGTGAGAATGGAAATATTGTGAAGTACTCTTGTAAAAGCAAGTAAGTCCATTAGTCAAAGGTGGAGTGAAATATGAAAGATGTGTCCCTTTGGAGACAATCATCTCCAATTCACCGAGCTTTCAGAGCCTGTATATATTGTTAGAGTGCAGAAAGCCCTTGGGTCATGTTGTGTGTTTCCTAGCACAGTGTGATTTTTGTGCTGGCACAGATGGTTCTGTGACACTGCTGCAGCCTGGGAAGCTGTTCAGGAGCACCTGCCCAAAGAGAAATGGCATACAGCTAGGGACAAGGCGTGGCAGCAAGGCAGGAGGGTGCCACAGGAGACGTGCTCTTCTGAACCCTTCTTCTGAGGGTTGTGATTGCTTGACTGGCATGGGGTGAGAGCTAAGGGCAGCCAGGCTGGGGTGTCAGAGGAGCTCTGCAAATGCAAGTGGTAAGGGTGTCACTCCTTTCCATGAAAATGCTTGCTGCCTAAATCTCAGCCCAAGAAGTAAAGGGTGCTGTTATAGATGAGTTGCCCAGTGGAAACTAAATTAAACTACTCTGGAGATCATAGGAGTGAAAGATCATATTTCCCACAAAAACTGATTTAAAAATGCTTATCCTACCTCTCTTTCCATCTATCATAGGTAATTTCAGATGCCTATCACTGTCACTACCAGTCCTGTATTGGAAATCTCTTTATATCAACTCATTTCACATGATATTATCAAAGGGTTCAACAAAAGCAGATCCTAGGAGCAAAAAAAAAAGCTCTTTCAGCTCTGCAATTACCTCTGATTTTAGCCAGATTAAAATTATAGAGAAGACTTGAATTTTAATTATCTTGAAATTCTGGCATAAAGGCCTAATTATGATGTTTTTGTTTTGAATACATTTCATAAGCAGGTGATATAAATAAATTCCTGAACAGAGAGCTCTGTAGAGGAGTAGACAACGGGAGCTTTGGCACTCCAAGCGTACTGATCAAGTGAGGCTTCACAGATGCATGATTTGTATTTTACTGTGGTCTCATTGGACACTTTTTGAATACATTTAATATTAAAATATATTCCCTTAAGCAATAAGAAAAAGACAATTCATAAGGGATATACAAAGGAAAACTTTCTTTTTGATCAAAATTCAGTAATTAAAAAAATTTCCAGTAAGATTTACTATTAGGTGTTTTGCTAGCTGCTACTGTCTTAATGTAGAAGCCAAATGAATATACACTTGGGTGAGAAAGCACTTAAGTTTTTTTTCTGTTTTTCCTTAAATATTTGCATTTAGATAATGCTCCTGTAATATGAAAAATTTTGCAGAAAACTAGAATTTCATACATCGCAAGGAAAAGGAAGATAGAAAGGTTATGTGTCAAAGACAAGCAAAGAAGCAAGGGAGAAAAAAAGATGGACTTACGAAAAAAATAAGAAGTAAAGGGGACACTAATAAAAGGGCACAGATATGGCAAAGGGAAAGTTTGAGGAAAATGAGACAAAAAGCCACATATTTGCAATGTCACATATTTTAATACATTGAAATGACATTGAAATGGGTTTTTTTTCTGTTCTTAAAAATATTGGAAAGAGGAGAGACATGGAGAGAATGAAAGAGCTTATATTTCCTTTAATTCACTCTTTAAAGAAAATGAAATCTCAAACACTGGCATACTGTAGCCAGACTCCTGGCATTGCAATACCTTGTTCATGATGCAAGAGTGTTGTGGCTCATCCAGAGAATCATCTGAGTCTCCACCTGCCTGGGATTAGACCCAAGCAAAGGCCTGCAATATGTTTGCTCACCTTTTGGCACTAGGAAACACAGAGGATGAAATACAACTTCCCTAAGCAAGTGTTTTCATTTCACATCACCCTCTGCAAAAGCATAATTTGCATGGCATCGGCAAATCTGCCAGCATCCCAGTTGCCATCTAGTTTCTTCTAAAAAGAGTTTTCTCTAAAGTGCAGCAGTAAATGCCTTAAAGATCAGTTTGGGTTTTGTCTGCACCAAAGAGCTGCACCAGTGCACTGGTGGCAGAGAAGCAGTTTAGAAATAAATGGGTCAAGCTTTAGTCAGCTGCTCACTGAGAAAAGCCCCAACAAAAACCAGCAGGACATTTAAAAAGTCACCTCCTGTTCTTTTACATCTAGAGGAGAATACAAGCCTCGTAACAGCAACAGCAGGCATTTCTTACATGCTCTGGTGGAAAGTCAACCAACTGGGCTTAAATGTCCTTTTTTTGCAAAGTGGATCAGTAACATGCATAAGGGCCCTTCCCTCTGGTGTGCTGAGAGCAGCAGCCTCTCTGCCAGAGCACCAGGAGCAGGCAGCTGAGGCAAGGTGGTACTGCAGGCAACAAGCTAAAGCCTCCCCGCCTGGTTCCACAGCAGGCACCAGCAGCCCTCACAGCATGTTCTTGCCAGCTGAGTCGAAGCACAGTACAGGACCTTTCCTGAATTACCTGGCATCAAAACTAGGGATGCTGTTAATCGTTTTGCTATCCCCCTGTACCTACTGTACATCTTTTGTCTCAGCCCTCAGCACAGTGGCTTCTGAGGACTGGATGGCTGTAGCTGTTCAGCCCCAGCTATGCCAGTGCAACCAGTGTGGCCACAGCAGCTCACCACTGACCTTCTCCTAGAGATAGGTCCTCCTCCTCCCTCCCCCTCAACTCAGCCCCCCATTACCTGACTCTGTTGCTCATTTAATCACTCCCTAACGTTTTTCTGTGAAGATGACCCAGATTGGTTCACACTATTTAAATAGCAAGGCTCGCTTTATCTGCCTTACCGTAACCAAAATGGCTGAGGGAGAATGCCATAAGAAGTGGATCCAAGGGGAATATTTTCTGGTAGAAGAGCTATAATGGACAAGCTGGGATCACTAAAAACCTTCCCCCAACAGATATTCAACAAAGTATAGCTCTCCTGATACCTTATAGAGATATCAGGTACAGACTGAAGAGCAAGAAACAGAACAAATGCAGAGAATGAGCTATTCTGCAGTCCATGAACCTGAATGAGAGAGGCTGAAGTACATAGCCCGCTGATGGACAAGCTATGCCAAAGAGCACTTAGATCCCTATAAACTGCCTGAAACACTTATGTGAAATTGAGCTACCGTACAGTAATTTCAAGGCTAGAGTGTAGGAAGAAGGAGATTTTACATTTCTTTTTAAAATTTAAACATTTGGATTAAGAATATTTTTTGGACACTGTAAGACCTTTTGAGAGGTGCTACCCTCCATTAATAGAAAATCAGTTTTTTGTATTTGTTTAAAAGATTAGTGTTTCTGGGTAGGAGAAGGAACTAGAGATGTCCCAAGGTATAGTCATCCCTTCCCTTTTTTCCCTCTAATTCTGAAACAGCAAACTGATTATCATATATTCACCTTTTCTAAAGGCAGAGAGCAAAATGCAGAACAGGGAGTAAAAAAAAAAAAAAAGCACTAAAGCCTAAGGTTAGCCTAAGTTAATCCTAGAACTCTGACTGGCCACGGCACTGTATGTTTTGATGAGGAGAATGCACACTGGTCAGAACCAGCAGATTGGAGAGAGAGTGTGTATATACTGGGGAATGCTTGACCTAAAAATTAAATTGGCATCAAATACCTCAGTTAGAAATTCTACCCCACCCACATACCTTATTACTATTAACTTGTCCCCTATCTATGGCACTTCAGTGCAGACTATCCTAATTTAGTATTGAAATACAGCAATGCATCAGAGGGATACTCTCATTCCAGTTTTTGTATTGGATATGTAGGCAAATATGTCTCAATGTAGAAGACATGCAGGCACATAACTGTGATACTCTTAACTCTATCCCAACCCCTCATGAATGAGGACACCTTATTTTCTTCACACGCACCACCCACAAGAATAATAGCAAAGGCAGTCTGAAAATCTTCTGTCTTCATAAATTTTGTACATGGTATTCCAATTCATTGATGCATGGCCATAGTTTGACCATGATCTCTCACCAAAACAGAAACAGCATCTAAAAATTGCTCAAAGCAATCAAAAAGCATCAAAACGGAACTGTTCAAGAGAGACAAAGTACATAAAAAGTACCTTCTGCCTCCACAGAATCCATTTTTCACCCTGGTTTACAACCACTTAGCTAGTCACCTGCCAATAGCCTTAGGAGAATTTAAGATGAATGATCTTTTTTTTCCCCAGAAAATCCATAGACTCAACAGTTTTTGATGTAGTAGTTTTGTCACAAAACCTTTCCATTTGCTGTAATCAATACAAGATCTAGCTTTCCTATATGATGTCCATGGATGTCATTTGTGTAGGCAAAAAGTCCAGCAACCAGATTACTATTTCGTTTTTGCAAATATGTGCTTGTTTCTCCCTTAGTTTGGGAAAGACAATGAAATACTTCTGGCACTGTTTTGGCTTCTCTTTAACCAAGAAGCATCTCTTTTCATGACTCAGTGGGACTTGAGAAGAGGAGGTTTAATCCAACGGTAGTGTTCCTGCTAGTCCAGGATCATAAAAACTATACAGTGAAACAGTTTCAAACTCTAGTTTGCAAACATACCCCTGTTAAATGAAAGAAAATAGAGATACAGCTCAAATAAGAATGAGAAGCAATCATAGTAATCAAGCCTACTTCAGGCATTATCTCAAATAACACTGCAAGACTGGTAATACCATGTGAGAGTTAGCACAGACCATTTCCCAGTATTCTGGAATGAGTCATATACAAAATCACAGTTGTAAAAAGCATTAACTTTTGAGCCCACATATATTCTTCTGACATTTGTTTTATAACAGCAGGGTATAAACTAGGAATGTTTGCTATCATCATTCTGGATTTTGCAGTTTCTTTGCATGCAGTTTGAAAGGTAGTGGACACAGATTATGATGAAACAGTTATTAGACCAGTTCCAAGATGATGTAGAGCCAGGTTACAACCCTTAAACATGCCCTTGATGAGCCATCACTCACTCCCATCAAAGGGAATACTCACACAAATGCTAACTTTTCACCGATATCTGTAAGCATCAAATTACTGCTCTATTTGCTTTGCTGATGTAAAAGACATTAGATTTTTCTCCTTCCTTTTCCTTTATTTTTTATAGCAAATGCATCAGAGTGCATCAGGTGAAAATATTCAGGGTAACAGAATGCAGATCAGTTTAGTTTTACAGGTTCCCTTTGGCTCTGCTAGTTCCCTCCAGAGCTGATCTGTGGCTGTCAAGGTTGGAATGCCACAGTGACAACTTTTTAATGATCTGAGGCATATTGCCAAATAGTCCCTTTTTGATCTCCATCCAACGCAAAAAAATAGTATTAAATTTACCAACTCTTGTATCATGCCGCTGACATATCTATAGGGTGATTAATTGTGCCACCAGAGTCTATGTAGAATTCTATTCTTGACAAAATGAGCTTTTAAAATCTATTTAATAACTATAATTATGAGTGAGGACAGAGACCCGTAACTGTAAATGGGTTCTCTGTGTTTCTTATTTAAGTACCTGCCAACAATTGAAAGATGGAAAGCCAAAGAGCATTTTGTACCAGCAAGCAGAATGCAGCAACTTTTCAGGATAAATTTTATCTTCTGCAAGCAGTTTTGTCTGGTAAGAACCAATGAATCTATTAATCTGTTCTACAAGACAATGGATAGCAACGACCTGTCAGCTTTATGAGATCCATCAACATCTTTCTGCATCTTTCTGAAGAAGGCCTATATGCCCTCTGCAGGGTCTGTATGACAGAGTAGCACCATTAACACTGTCATTGCTGCTGTTACAGTGCTTCCTTTCTCCGGGTTCCTAACAGCTGTTTCATTAAGTCACATCACACTGGGTTAAAATTTAGCAGACAGATTCTTTTTCTCTCAATGAGGGATTTTGACTTCGGGTTTTTTAAAGCGATATTTGAAACAAAACCAGAAAAATAATTCTGAATTTGAATTTATATAGTTCCAAAAAATGAAAAATATAGAAATATTTGTATTCCTAGCTTTAAAGGGAAAAGCATATAAACCAACAGACAACAGTAGCAGAGCTATTGATATCTTGACACTGATATATTCCTTGTGTTGCATTCATATTGATTTAAAGAATGAGAAAAGAGAGGTATAAATTTATGGGGACATTTTGGATGAAATTTTGCATTCATTTGTTAAGTGAAATTTTATAGAGTACTAAACCATTGACCCTATCACTTGGTCCTACAGATTTATGGCTGAATCTCAAGCCTACTGAAGTCAATAAGGACCTTTTCAACAATAGACTTCAAATCAGGACCTTGTTGCCTGACTCTTCACTCACATTAAGCAATTTTATAGAAATATTACATCAGTGTAAAGCTATGAAGAAAGTAAATCTATTCCCAGTCTTCAGGGAAAAAGAAAAAAGCACATTTCGGAATTTAAAATGTACATAGCTGTGTGTATTTATGTTCCAGACTTTTCTTTGGTTCTAGCAGGAAGAGTTCAGAAAGCAGGTAACCAAGGGAGGGTTAAAACACTATAGGAGGAGTAATAAGGAAGCTGGCTAATTGCCCACAAGATTTAACATGGGAAAAGTGCAAGCTAATATACCTCAGGGAAAAAATGATCTGCAGCACAAATATTTAATAGAAGGGAAAACTTGAATGTTTGCGGGGTTGAAAAAGTCTGAGTGACTAGAAGAACCAAAGAAGCTCACCCCAAGCAGCAAGTTCTCCCACAACAAGATATATATTTAAAATTGTTCAATCTTCTTTTAGCACTCATGATCATACAGATACAGAGGTGCTCTATACAAAGTATAAATATTCCACACAGGAATGGAGTTAAGCAATCTCTATGTAAAATGCATCTACACTTTTTTCTTCACATTATTAGTGAATGTATCAGTGAATATAGTGCACGCTATTTTTAAATCACAAGACCATCCAAATTATAGCAATATAACTTTCAAGTTATATTACTACTTAACTACTACTACTTAACCTGTAGATACAAGTCAAACAGACAAATCTACAGTATATGTCAGTAACAAGGCAAATGCAACTGTAGCTTTTGTGAATTTTTTAAACTCCCAAAAGATACTTATTTATAAGCACTGAATTATAAAAATTATGTCACTAAGTTGCTGGCATTTCAGAGACAAGTAACAAGATACCAGTAACATGGATGGATTGACCTGTGAAGAAAGAACTAAGTAGGTATTTTTCTCCCTAGTTAATGGGGTTTGCAAATTGGTGTACTGGTGTGGTTTAAAGATGTAGGTTGAGTGGAATTGAAACAGGAATTTCTTGTTGTCTTCTCCAGGAAGAAGGTAAAAAGGCATGCAGTATTGTAACCACAAAGTACGTATCTTTTGTATACTGAGATATAGAAGTGTAGAAAAGATATGTGGACATTCTGCCAATATCTGAAGAACATTGGTAGAAGAAAAGAAGAGAAGATTTATTTTGGGTGGTAGACTCCATAGTTGTGATTGTTCATAAGATAATTTAGGCAAATGTTTCATCTCAGTATTAGGCAATAATCCTGACAATGACCCTCCATAAGAAATGATAAAAAACTCCACAATTTGCCTTTAAAACTAAGCCTAAAGTGAGACTTGAATGCAATTGTGTGTTGTAAGGATAAGGAAAACATGACGAACACCACTTTTCCCACCGCATATCTCAGTCAAAAGTATGGGAGCACTGAGTAACTGATGTTTCCCATCTTCACGTCAGACTTGTTCAATCTATACTGACAAAGAGGCTTTACAAATGGCAAAGGCTTTACNTCCGCGCGCCGCTTGCTCAAGTTGTGAGCCTGTCACGGGCAGTCTGCAGCCGGCTCCTTTGCTGCCTCGGCCGGAGCCTTGCAGCCGTCGTCTGTCTGGCCACCGGGCGGCCAGAGCGCAACAGCGACCACGCTGCAGCTTTACAAATGGCAAAGGAAAGAAATTTTGATGTGGGTTTGATGCACATATTTGCCTATACTGAGACACCAAGTTATGTGAAGTCTGAGTGTAAATTTCCAGGATTTCTGGGTCTTCTGAGGGGGTGAAGTAAGTCAAGTAATGTTGCAAATAGGAGCCTACTGAGGAGGCTGATAGCTCCCACGGTGCTCCATTCCAGCTGGCTTTCTCTATAGACTGCAGGCACTTGGGGTAACTGGGTTCAGCTGAAGGTCCCAGATAGGAGTTGAAAATTAATGAGTTCAGGACAAAGTGTATCTACTGCTCTGGTGTGGCGTGTCCTTCACTCTCCTTATCCTGCCCTTTGTTGTTATCCTTTGTTGCATATTTTCTTAAATTAAATGTGCAACTGAAATTATAACTTTATGTCCTGTTGACCTCTGGCAAAGACTTATTTTCACAACACTCAGTATAATAGGAGTTCACCTGATTGGGTCCCACAGGATTTACCTTAATACAAATAATTATTGGTGCCACTCGGATAAATGAACTTTTAGGCATTTGAGAAAATTATTTCCAAAGAAAGAAAGAAAAATAGAAAACAATCACTATGTTATTAAGCTTATTTGACAAGGATATGCAAGATAAAGAAAATTAAAATGGCATTGAGTGTGGGAAAAAAACCCGAAGAGTAAAATACAAAAATCACTTTCGAAGAGGGAGACCTATGAGACGAGTTTAAAATTTAGTGGTCACAGAAGAAGGAACACCACAATGTGTCACATTAATAAGCATTGTAAGTAGGAATGTTGATTAACTCACGAATGACTTATTATAATATAAATGACAGGACCTAATGGAAGTGAAGTGACAAGGTATGAAATGTGTATTAGAGAAAGCAAAATGAAAGCTAAATTCCTGTGGGACAAGTAAACCTTTGAAAAAAATTGTACCAGGTTTGTTAAAAACTGGGTCTGGAAGTTTGTAACTGAGAGGGGACAAGGAAATGAAACAGAATCTGGGCACAAAGCAAGATGGTTGGTATGTTGCAACCGAGTCTAGGAAAAAAAAGGTACAAAAAAAGCGCTATTAAAAGAAAAGGAAAAATGACATGGAAGAATTCATATATAAACTGAAGGAAGAGAGAATCAAAACTAATTTTTTCTGTACATAACCCCATACTTAGTTCAAACGGCAGTGCACTAGTAATAATTGCCCCTACATAAGCCTAAATCACACCAGCATGATTTAAAAGGACTCATCCTCAAGATTAAGAAAATGCACACCTCTTCCTACCACCAACAAAAAAGAAAATGGGCAATTTTATCCAAATGTGCCTAAGTACATATAATTTGATAGATGTTTACAAAAAGGTTACTACAAATACTCTCCGTGACACAGAAATCTTTGTATACCAAAACAATCATGACTGCAAAATATGTTCTAGTAAGAAATTACTGCCTCTGTTAAGGAAATAAAAGGAGTTTAATTTATCATGGAAACATCGCTTGCCTGTTTCTGTAAAATTACTGGTTTCAATTAAATTACAAAATACTCAGAAATTTTTTATTCCTCAACATTTTAATTTCTGCAAATATAAATTGACCAGATCACAACTGCAATGATAGCTTCAGAAAAGATATCAAGAAGCCTTACCAAAACCAGTGCATTTGCATGCTTACTACAAAACAAGTCAGGGCAGAGAATATATACTGCATTACAAGATATGCTATGCCTCATGAAATGAGCACAAATGAAGCGGGACAGGGAGAAGAAAATGATGAAATGGTGGAACTGAGGAGATGTATTCAGACAGAAGAGTGACTGCAAATGAAGCTGCAAACCTAGGGCTCAGCAGTGTGAAATGAATGTTAGGTTAAATTATTTTGTTGGCAGTACCCTGAAAACTAAGAGCAGACATTTTGAATCTGGCATATTCAAGACTTTTGTTATAAAAGCTGGATATCATTGAGGTGGACTATAAAGAAATGCATAGAGGGCAATAAAAAAGAAAATATGCTATTATTATCAGCTAGAAGGATTAATAACATAATGGGACCAATAAGAAAGTAATTTTATACTAGATAGAGTATATTATTTTCTTTAGCCTTATGCTTTTGGACTATGTATGCCAGGTATTTGAAATGCTTTTTTTATATACCATGTTATGTGAGCAGATTACAGAATGCCTGGACAGACATTTGTGACATGTGGCTCACCACTTCTAGTCAACAAAAATCAAAAGACAGTTGTACTGACTGAATTTTGTATATATTTTTAGTAAAATTAGATACTCTGTTACATTAGACACTCTGATACATTCTGGTACGAATAAAATGCTGCCATCACTAACCTGGCAGTCAAGTGAAATTTTTGAGAGCAAGCACACCATTTATGCAGTTAATGTAAACCACTCAAAGTGTGGTACTAAAACATGACATCCAAAAGGTGATCAGTTTAGTATATTATAAAAGTGTGTTACCTCTACAGCAGAACTTGTCCCGGCTAAGTAATTGGTTTTTTAAGAAACATGATTAGGACAAAAGTACAAAAAAATTTAAGAACAACGGCGATGATTCAGAAATCAGAGACAGAGCATGTCAGAGAGGAGATTGCAGCTCAAAAGAGAGAACATGAAAATACTGAGCTATGACTAATGAGGGCAAACATAAAGGCAGCAAAAATAAATTTAAAAGCAATTTTTGAAATTGTCAGTACCTGGCAATTCAGAGAAGTCTTTCAGCTGACAATAGAGTCCTCCATAAAGCCTGTAAGAAGTTCATTCAATGCCAAGGGTGTTGAGGGTAAAAAGGACAGAAAAATCTAAAATTAGAAATAGCAAGAGTAGGATTAAAGAGATTAATATGAGGGAAACTGTACAAGCTAGATGAAAAATTATAGAAAAAATTATCTGAAGTCAAGAATTTTTAAATATTCCACACTGAAAGGGCACAGAAGTTACAGGCATTTAGCCTGTGCTTGAGGAAACTAGAATTCCCACCGAAAACCTCAACAAAGTATTCAAATGTTATGTTTGGAGGAAGAATTAATTTCAAAAATACATAGCAGTTCTCAAAGGATTTCAGTTGTTGTCATAAGTAAATGCATGTGACCTAAACAGAAGGAAAAAACCCCCATGTCTTCTTTTTTTTTATTAGCGTCCCAGGCAGGGGGAACTATTAATTAGTCCACGAAGCTGACGTGATACTGGAAATTAGAAGATGAATGGAAGAAGTTTAATGAAGATTTAACAAAGGCAAGTAGACTCATGAATGGTATTTCAGAGTGGAACTATTCTGCAGGTGATACTCAATGATTCATATATCCTAGAGACAAAGTGGGGCATTATGCTAAATAAATATTCCTCTGGTTATATAACAAAAGAGAAATTTTAAGGTTTAATTAATTAAAAAGAGTATTTGCCTGGCAATCAGAAGTACTTTTCACAGTGAGTTTAAGGATAAGTCAGGTCTGAAAGCTGAGAATAAAATCTGAGTGGTTTTCCAAGGATCCAGATAGCAAACTTCAATTAATATTAACAAGATCTATTTTGTTAGACCAAAATGCACTTTTAAGGGGTGAATTTTAAATCCTGACACAGACTTCTGCAATGGTACAAACTAGGACCTTAAGGAATAATCAGTTTAAGTGAGTAATTAAGGTGTTAAATTTGGAAGGGATGAGCTGTCATGAGGATTCAGCTCTCATTTTTTTAGGGCCCCAGACAGCTGGTGAATTACACACACACACACACACCCACCCCACTCTCCCTAAGCAAATTACCTTCATAGACTTAGAAAATGTGCACATAGTATATAATTGTTGGACAAATACCTATCCCTCTTCATGCTCCCTATGTCGACATTTTACTGAGACTCCACATCCTTACAGCTGAATTGATTTCCTCGCTGAAGCCAATGGGTAATTTTCTATTCTTCTAACAGAAGAGAGACACTTATGTACTCTGTGATATCTGAAGAGAGACATGATATATCTTCCCTAACAACATCTTTCTTCACTCACTTATACCTTACCCATTTGCCCTGAAGAATTCCACTCTCAGAAGTCCCTCATGCATCACTTGCTCTTTTCTGTACATTCAACATTCTTTCCTTCCTTAGAATTGTCTCTATCTGCTTGTGTCCCCTCTGACCTCCAAACCTTTTAACTTGTCTTTCCTCCTGAAAGCAAGAAAATCTTTCCTTCCTGTTCAAATATTTTTGCTTGGTCCTAAAAAGTCATCATGAATCCCAGCTTCACTCCTATTATACTCCCTTCCTGCTATCCAACATTTCTGGCTTTCATTTTAATCCTTCTGATGCCTCTGTGGGCCATGTACCCTAAAGTCCTGTGAAACTGACTCTCATCTCTTCCTGTGCCCTCCCACTCGATCACCATCCACCCACTTCTGTAACTTTGTCTGCCAGGACTCTAAAGTTCTTCCTCTTTCCTCTTTGGGAAGTCATTCTCTCTTTTCATGCGTCCCGGTCCCACTGCTTCTCCCTCAGTGGGACTTCCTTGCCTATAACTTCCTGCTTGCAGCTGTCCTCCAAATGAGGTCTGCCTCACTGACATCTGACAGGATGCATCAGCTGTCCCTCTGCTTTCTTCAGTTTCTTCACTGCCAGCAGGTGCTCCACCTGTGCAGTTTATCACTGCCTCTCATACTCACTGGGACTTGCAGCAGCTGTCACGTACCATAGAGAACTAAGAGCTGTTTCTGCATGCTGGCATCTTTCTGCTCCTCAACGACTCCATACCCTACCTCCTAGGCCAGGCTGCTCCCATTCTACACTGTGGTGGGAAAACTATTTATCCTGGGGTAAGAATTAAGGTTTTCACAGTAAAATATCAAACTCTAGAGGGTAAGAGAGTGACTCAGATATGCAGATAGTAAAAAATACACATTTTACTAAACTATTTTTTCTCTGATACTGTATGTTTTGAAAGAACAGAAAAGTTATTGATAATAATACCTCATCATTTTCAGAATATCTGAAGGTCTACCTATCTTTCATTTCAAGACGGAACATTTTTTTCTAATTTGTAGTAGCATAGAGCAAAAGATTTGTTTCTGCTCTGTGCAGTTTTAAAAGTGACCCCCAACTCATTGATTATTCAGTTAAATTAAAAGGTTGATTTATCCTAGTAACTTCACTATAATGTAAAATGTCTTTTTGAAAGACAGTCCACTGAACCCAACCCCAGTGGGAGCCCTTCAGCCCCGTTACAGCAATGATTTCTGTGTACGTCTCTTCCCAATCAGAGTACTTATGAAACTAAACTTCCCACTAAAAGAGTTCAGAGGGTAAACCTCTTTTAGTAAGTTGCTTCTGTTTTGCATAGACTTTGCAAATCTTGGCATTTGTTAAGGATTTGTTTTATTGAATGAACTGTTCATATCTTTATTCTACTTCTCTCATAGTTTCTCCAGTCATAGCTTTTATTCTGCTTAATGTGACACTACAGGGGACTTTGTCTGTCATCTCAAGACACGTAATACCTCAGCAGCCATGCAGTAAGACTTACACCTTGTTCTGAGTTTTCTTCTGGTTCCTTCTTTCACTGAAAATTTGGGAATTTTATTGGGAGTCTTATCATAACTAGTTTTCAGCATTTCCTTGGCAACTCTGTCTTTGCCTGCTGCTTTCCCAGGTTTAACTAGAAGATAAAATGTCTAGTTCTGAGCATCAAATTTCTCTGTCAATGTCAATCATTTCTTGAAGTGAGGTTCCATTTAACATTTCTAAAAGTAATCTGTCCATCTACGCCTTGGCTCTTTTTCCACTTTAAAAACTTTCAATGTTAATGCTTAAAAAAAAATGAATAGCAAGATATATGTTCCCAAGCTGGAATGAATGTTTCTTGATTAAATATTCAAAATCTAAACAGGGAAGTCACCTATTTTTCTTCTTTGTCATGTTCTGAAGTTACATCTACCTTTTCTTTCGTCACACTTAAATCCTCCACAAGTTGTTTAAACATTTGTGAAAACTAGATGTTGCTCACAAAAAATGATGAAATTTTTGTTTCTGGAACAATCAAGAATCCTACTCCCTATTACTATACAATAGTAATCGCTGTAATTTACTGTGTTGGATACCTAGACATAGATGTATAAATGTGGTTCAGATCATGGTCCCTATCTGTATGACACTAAAATTGGACTGAAGTATGAGAAAATTAACTTTGCTTGCCTGTGTACATGAAGAAAGGACAATTTTCAGTGCTATCAGTTCTATCAGTATGAAACTTATTATGGGTAATAACATTATTGTAAAATAGATCTTTAAAAATAAAGATGATGTAATATTTGTGTACACCACAGAATAAAACATGCTTTAAATGAAATAGACTAATTTTATTGATGGTGTCAAAGAAATGTAAGTCTTTCTTGATGAAAAATCTAAATAGAGCCCTGGTAATGGTCAGCAGTACATCCTGAAATTTAGTATGTCATACAAAAATCTGTGCTACTCTTTATTGGAATTTGAATGCATCAACTAGATCCCTTGGTATAGTATACATATAAATCACAGCTATTAAGTTGCTTTTAATAAAATTCAGCCAGTGATCTATGTCAGCATTGTAAAATCTAGAAATATAGATGTAAACATAAGACTATGTTTCTAAGTCATGCTATCAAGTTTCTTTTTTGTCTGCATGTGTCTACAAAGGACTGCTGCAAGCTTGATTTATACTCTTTTCCTGTTTCTTGGCCTAGAACAGATCCTGAATGTTACTTAAACTCATTTTTGTATTTACTGAATCTAAGCAACCTGGTAAGCACGATCTGAAGGACTGTAACCATACACACACATTAGCACACGTACTAATGAGAAGTCACACATATTAACGATGATGACTTAAAATACTTGGAAGGTAAAAGCTCCTGACACTTAAATAATGCTAGCTCAGGTTAGACTGGACATTCAGCAGAAAGTGCAAAATCTGGTCTATACTAATTTCTTTACCTGTATAAAGACAATATACTCTGTTGATCACATACCAGGTTAAAATACAATTTGTTCTTTACTGGAGACAAAACTCATGGAAGAAAATCGTCTTAGGTACACAGGTTGCTCAAAAGGAAAACCCAGACATCGCACTGGTATAGTACAATTAAAGCATATTTGCCTTTACAAAAACAATATCTACTGTGTTCTAGTAGAAAAATGAATGTCAGCTAACAATCTAAAAGCAATAAACAATAAACTTAAATTATAGTAAAAGTCAATTAGTATGCCAATTAGTCTATATTGCAAGGAACTTATATGAAAAACCTTATTTTTCACTGTCATACAAGGTGTTGAGGAATGAACTCTGCCATTTAGAATTCACTAATAATTATAAAGGGGAGTTTGATGGATTATGATGTGACTGCATAAAGTAGTAATGCAAAATAGCTACTCACCAAATGGTAAAAGCTTTTATACTTCAGCAGCTTTTAAAAGGGTATACATGGTAATAGAAACTCACTTTGCAGAAAGACAAATAAATCTGGGGATGCATATGCTTTGTGTCAGTTTCATGTGGTTCCTAAACAAGATTTTTACTGAAAATGTTCTCAGTGCAAAAGATAATAACATGGAGAAAAACACATTCATCAAGTACAACACACAAAACCCAAGACCAATACTTTATTCTTTTGGGAATGGCACAAGAAAGTTAATAATCTGTTCAAAGCCACAGAGTTCACTATCCAAGAGTGTAAAAGGTACTGTAAAGGCGAAGACTACTTTCAGCAAATATCAAATGCATGAAGAGACCATATGATCCACTTCATAGCAGAGGATAATCAGCTTTTTGGCTTGGGTTTAATTTCAAAACAGAAGCATCTGATTTCTAAGAGAGCTGGACATCCAATGTTCAGCCTACATTTGTTTCCATTTGTTTCTTCCAGCCCTTGGCTGGGATTTTGTAAGGCTTGAACATGGGTAAATTGCAATCTACTGCTTATTTTTGGCTGAATTCTTCATTTGGCTTTTGTCCCATAAAAAGCATAAGCAGCCTTTGTGGAAGGATCGTGAAAACATCTAATTATTTATCTCCATGTAATGATAGTATGAATTAATATTACATACAAACTACTTTCACTTACATGAATAGGAACTCCTATGGTCCCAATAAGCAGTTTTACCAAATGAGTCTCGAGAAAGCCAATTCTGGCTGAAAAGATCTGTGCCTGGGCTTTACTCAAAGTAAACAACAGATCTGACTCACTATCTTCCTTGAATCCAGAGTGTCATCTGACCTTTCTTCCTACTTTGAGTTTTGGTACAACTACCTTTAGTTTAATCCCTCCACAAATTACATATTTTTTTCTGTAGTAATTTAAAAAATTTTATTTGTAGTAAATGACTCTTTGCTTTTCATCAGGGAAACTGATAAAGGAGAGTACCAATAGAGTAGGGAAAATGAAAGCAGAAAGACAAAACTAAGGACATTATCAGTGATGCAGAATTCTAGCCAACTAAATAATGCCATAAAAAAAGTTAAGAGTTCTAGAAAGGTCCAGCCTTGGAAGAATTGTTTAATGTCTGATGCTTTTGGATAAACACACCTTTTCTCCATATATTTATTTAAATAATTTCCTTGGAAATAATTGCCACCTCATTCCATGATGTATTCTTGACAATGGAGGATGTAGTGCTTATGTACATTTTTAATTTTTTGTTTAAAGTACATGAGTTTTTGAACCATATTTATGAGAACTGGCTTTCAAAACATGCAAAGTGGCTAAGAGACCTCAAATACAACCCATGGCCCCAGGATTTGCTCCTGTCACAACTGTGTCTGAGCAAGAACAGAAAACCAGTATGGTGCTTGTTATAACATCTCCTGGGTTTGTGGTATGTTCAATATTTTATAAGGATGAAAAGTGGGTTTAAAGTAGACAAACAAGTTACCTTGTAAGCTAATGGACCCTTGCGTTTCTGTTGCGTGTAGTTATTTGGGGGAAAAAAAGCCCACACTCCTTACAGTTAATTCAGTGCTTTGGATGTTTTTAACTGCAAAGAAGGCGTCTTGAAGAAGACATTATGTGAATGCTTGTTGCAGACCTTCCAGGAGTGTTTCGGAAAGGTGCAACTTAAAAAAGAAAAAGAAAAACCACAAACAAACCACACTTAATTGTTGCGGTGGCCCAGCCCACTTTGGGGCTGAGTGACATTCAGTGGGTGGATTTCCCCGCCCGAGAGTCCGACCCCGAAGGTGGGGTCGACGATTGAGGCTCCTTCCCACTGGGTGTCACCCCACCGCAACTCCACCTCTCTTTCTAGAAACCTCTTTGTTCCTGTTATACCCATTGGTTTGTCCCCTTATGCATATTTATGACCCTCTGTTCCATATGTATTAATGTCTAGAAAGTTCTGTCTGTTCGGTTCCCCATTGGTTAATTCAAATATGTTCCTCCCCTGTACCCCTCTGATTTGCCCTTGTCAAACCCTTGTCACTCCCCGATTGGTTTATCTCCTTGGCTCCTCCCTGCACTGCCCCGGCTTAGAAGGGGCGTGCACCCGTCTTTCCCCGACTCTCTTCGGACTGCCTACCCTTCCCGCACCTCGCCTTCGGACCTCCCTGCTCCACACCCTCTTCAATAAAAGTGGGATTGAAGGCACCGAGGAGTCCCTCCTTCTTCCTAACCCTCGCCTGGTTGCTTAGCGACCGACTTTCTGCAGCCTGCTCAATCGTGAGCCTGCCACAGGCAGCCTACAGCTGGCTCCTTTGCTACCACATTGAGTGGCCCATAGGCCGGAGCCTTTGTAGCCGTCGCCTGTCTGGCCACCGGGCGGCCAGAGCGGAACAAGCGACCGCGCTACACTTAATAATTCTTTATTCCATGAGAGCATGCTAGTAGGGTAGCCCTCATATTTTCCCTTCAGCACTTGCCCACTGCTAGCACAGGAGTGTTTTCTTCAGACATTCCAATATAAATATGAATTTACCCTCAAGATCATCTGATTTACATGGAACACTTCGAAAACTGCCTCATAGTCACTACATACAAGGACTCAGGGAAGAATCTGGGAAGGGTATCTTCTAGAAAAGATGCCTCAGAATGATAGTACTGACTTTGGTAGTCAAATATAACCTAGTGGTACTGCCAGGATGTATGAATTATAGTCATAATTTGAGACTGAATACATGTTTCAAGACCTGCAACAGAAGAAGGCTCTGATAAGGAATGTGTTACTACATTGCCAGTGTTTAGTTGCATGAAGATAGTATTTGCTGCCAAATACTCTTGAATTCTTTTCGCGGTGTACATTTTCCAACGCATTTCTAATGAGATCACTTATTATTTAGCTCTCTCTCTATTTGATGAAAGCATAAATTAAGATAAAGTGCATCAAGGTTACTGATGCTTTCTGATAATAAACTAAAACTGTTGATTAAGCAGATGATGAGTCTAAGTCAACATTCTTTGTATTAAAATGCTTGATGTGGATTTATGAACCAACCTCACAAAAGTTTCACAAGTATAAAATAAATTTAAATTATGATAAAGAATATTTTACTTTAGCATAATTTAATATCTACAGTTTTAATATAGAAAGCAATTTAAGTAAGAAAGGACATAATTAAGCCCTATCAATATACTGAACTGTTTATTTTTCAGATTAAAACATCAGAAGTATTCTTGGTCTTTCATCTTGGTTAGGCAGTGCATTTGTTTTGGATTTCCATGTGCATTTAATATACGTTATCTGTTTGAATGAATCTCCTTTTTTTTTTTTTCATTTTTAAAGAACAATCTAAGAAATAAGTTTTGCCATTTCTATGACATTTACAGGTACAAAAAATTCTCCTGTTCTTCCCTTCTTGGGACATGATAGAAGAGATTTTTTTTTTCTTTATAATAAAGCATTATTTTATGCTTCTTTTGCTGCTTCCCATCTTCCTTCACCAAAGTCTTTCTACCACCTTTTTTTCCAGGCTGCTCTTTAAGCCAGGTGAGATAGTTGTCTATGCTGCTCACTTAAAAACATGCCTTTGGGGCCAGTTTCAGAAGGATTTATGTGATTTTCCTTGGACTGTTTCAAGTGAATCCTCTTCCTTATGGATCATCTCCATTTCAGAGCAGAGAATGTTTGCAGACAGCCACGGGTACAGGCTGCCATTGTGCTTCAGCTTGCCACTTCCTCTTCTGGTGACACGGCCTTTCTAGATTATCCTTCAAGTGGCTTGATACAAAACGCCCCATTCCTCTTTTCTGAACCCAGATTGAATTCTGGCATATTCATATGGCACCATGCGGATAAGAAACGCTGTCCCTGGGTTTCACTATAGAGCTTTTTCAGGATGGGCTTATCAAATACTTCTTCACAAGGCAGCGTCCCTGCTGATCTGGGTTCCTTTTAATTTCGGTTTCTTTCTGAGAAACATATTCAATTTGACACTATTTAAAAGGTACTTTCAAGTTATGGATTTCATGCAATTCCAAATTAGCAAACATCAACAATGAATATTATTCCTTTTCTTTCTGCAAAACTTTCTCCTCATACTTTGCATTCAGCCCATAGTGTACGGAGATTAGCTCATTACTGCCAAGGGAAAGAGCAAAGGAAAAAGGAAAGGTTTAAATGTATCCAAGAACTGTTCAATATTCTCAGCAGTCACCAAAATGACATTAAAAAGAATAACATTCTTTCCATCTTAACAAAATCTAAGGTTATTCAGTATTGTTCAAAATAAAAATAATACAGAATTATTTTACAATTAAACTGAAAAGCTTGCAGCTGACAATAGTTCATTTTTTTGGAGTTATTGTGTTAAGATCCTGCAAATCTACTTGTAATGCTAAATAAGAATGATCCATGGATTAAAAATCAGTGAGGAGCTTTACAGAACATAGCAAATAAAATACAATAGGAACCTTATACTTCAGATACAGGATGAGTATAATCTCCACAACAGACAAGATGGGCAAGATCTACACTGGCTAAGAGAAATTAATCAAACTGTACTGCAATGCTTGGTCTGAAATCTGGAAAAGCTTTGAAAAGTCAATAAAGGAAGCCTTATCCCCAGCAGGAGTAAATCCATCAGGTATGTCCGCTTACATCAGTTGAAGATCTGCCCCAATGTTTGTAAAATTAACGGACTACACTATATTGCTTTCATTTTTCTGTGAGTACGCTGGAAAGGTAATTAGTACACAGCTGCATCCCCAAAAGGATTGTCTAATAGAACCGGATTTTTCCTGTAGCCATGCATGGACACATACAGAAAGAAGCTAAGAGTCAGAGGGATGGATTATCCACCAGGGCCAAGTAAGTTTAAACTACTGCTTTCCCAGTTTGGGGAAAAAACCAACACACTGCTGAGTGAAACAGCCCAGGAAACCAAAATGAAAGCAAACATGGGAGTTGGAAGAGAAAAGACCTAGTTCTCTTTTATACAAGAACTGATATTTCTTAAAATTTTTAACTAATGCAACAATTTCTACTTTATAAATCAGAAAAGTAAAGGATTTGAATATAAAAATACAGCAAAAGCTACACTAAATAAAGAAACAGGTTTCAGGGATAGAAATAATTATGGACTTGTACATAACACTGAGGATTTTTGGTTTTGGTTCAGTACAGTATAGCTCTTTGTAGTTAATTTTATTTTTTCTCAATGCACTGAAATGCACTAAACCAAGGAATTCATAAAGGAAGCCTATTAATATGAAAATAGAGAAAAACATAGTTAACTCCAACTTAGTTCAGAGGTGAGCAATTCCTATCAAAGCAGGAAACAGTAAGGCCTTATCTCATAATTAAAGTGATTGAGTAGGAAACATCAGGGGAATAGTCTAAATACAGCTAGTTAACAAAAGCAAAGTAAAAAACAGTGTGGCTATTCACTGGATAAATCAGTACAGAAAATAACCCAACCCTTCAAGTCAAATTTTGACTCACTGACCAGCTGGATTTGGTATGTTTACAATGCTGAAAATCATACTTTTTGAAATTAAAAGGGTGGAAAGTAGACTGGTGTCTTCTCTGTGAAACCGATATGTAGAATCAGTGTTCGAACTTAAAATGAAAATACAAATGAGATTTTCAAAGGAGCCAAAGGGAATTAAGGTCTCCAAATCCTGTTAAATTTTATTACAATTTAGGGCTCTAATTCCCTCATGCTTTGACAATCTCAGACTAAATATTTACCTCCTCTCTGCATCTTGTGCCTTTTCTGCATTATTTACCACATTCAGAGATACCACTGCTCTCTGGAGCATACTGTGATTGTGTAGCACGTTCTCAAACATTTTATCTGCTTATGCCAAGAAGAGTTAGCCAAAATGTGAAGGTATATGAACTGATTGTTGTGTAAGAAATGAAACAGCTGAAGAATCAGGACTTTAAAATATTGATCCCGTTATTTAAAACCAAATTATGTTCCACCTGATGTTGGACATTTGCCTCTTTGCAAATGATATTGACAGCTCTTTGAATTTATCCTGCATAACTAGTGTCTTGTACACTCTAAAGTTTGGTAGAATCTACCCAACAGACAGCAAAACAATGCAATCCTCACCTATGATCTGTTCTCCAGATAACGTTTTTCATTGAGTACTTTAGCATCTCTTTCCAGAGAACTGAGTTGCATTTAGACCAAATGATTTATTTTTCCCCCAAATGTACCTTCCTATTAACTGATCAAACATTTTGTATCTTGTCCTGTTTCTTAGGTTTTTACTGCACTCCTCAGGATTTTTTGGCTCCAGTTATTTCCTGGGAATCACACTCAGCAAAAGCATGGATAATGAAATGCTATGATGCTATGTGCTCACGTCCTCTGCACACTATGGATGCAAGTGGAAGGCTTCATCTAAGTGATCTAGGCAAAAGGAATTAATGCACTCTACAAACTGCATAAGGAAAGCAAAATGGACTGAACATGTTTGGCCCTGCGTATTGGAACACATGGTGTCAGTAATAATACCAGATTTTCTTCAAGACTCCAGGTGCCTATTTTTAAAACATTTTAAGGAGATGTGGTCTTAAAATACCACTGGAACATGGTTACTTACCTTCCGTACACTTTTTCTGCAAATGAAAATTCCTTTCCTATGTGTTTCTATCCAAACATGCAGCTGTCACTGTTACAAAAAGTAGTAATGCATGCTATTAGTAAAACCTTAAATTAGCGGAATTACTCTTTTCCCATGTAGCAAGTGACAGTTTGAGAGGGAATAGCCTCAAGTTGCAGCAGGGGAGGTTTAGACCGGATAGTATGAAAAATTTCTTAATTGAAAGAGTTGTCAAGCATTGGAACAGGCTGTCCAGGGAAGTGGCTGAGTGATCATCCTTGGAGGTATCTAAAAGATGTGTAGATGAGGTGCATAGCGACACAGCTTAGTGGTGGATTTGGCAATATTAGGTTTACAGCAAATGATTCTATTATTTTATGACTGCTTATAGCATCCCCAGATAATTTCTAAACTCTTTGACCTCAATTTATAAGAAAACAAGCACAGTGAGTACATGGGCATTTTAAATTCTGCATTATAGCACATCTCCGCCTGTTGGGTCTCCTATTAGCTATCAACATATATCAGAATAAAACTAAAAATGTGAAGTTGAGTTAAATCAGCTTTTTAGAATATCCCATTAAAATGCCAAATAATCCTTTTCTTCATTTCTTTCCTTAATAATCACTTTTACTATATGGCATAGAATTGATATCAACAACTGATATCTACAACCTTAATAGGTTTCTATCTTGTTAATTCCCTTTGGACAGAGGTCATCTTTTCCATGGCAATGTCTTCTTCCACGGAACATCTGGGAATTAATATCAAATGATTTATCTTGTTCTTGTTGTCAGTCTTCTGGTAAAGACCTGAAACTCTGGTCATTTTACAACCAACCAAAACCCACATTTGTTTCAGTGGGCCCTAGATGAAACCTGACTTGAATCTCCTTCCTTAAAGAGACATCATACCCTTAGCTAACTGCTATAGTTCACAAAATTTAATGTTGCGTGTTTTGTATCTGATACACTAGAGGCAACTTTTCAAGTTCCTGCAGCTGCACAGCCTAAATCTTGGCACAATCTACTAATATATCTGAGACAGAAATATGACCCCATAAAAGTAGAGTATTATGAGCACTAAAGCTCTGCTATGTCTCAGTCAAAATATCAGGGTTTTTTACTGTAGTATTCCACTCAGTATTCATGGAATAGAGTGTGATTAAAGAACCACTCTTGCTCTTGGTGTGCCGATTCAATAATTATTGTCTTTGTTTCTTTAATATATGCGCAAAGTCTCATCCCACACAAAACATGATATCATAAAGCTAAGATAATAGTAGAGTGAGACATCTTTCTCAATGGCAGTAACAAACTCTCGGTGGTTTTTCAACGTTTATGAACATCAGCACTGTATTCATAAGCTTATTTCAACCTTGCAGAAATTCACACTTCTACAATAAAAGAGAAAAAAAAATCCCTTGGAATGACTAAGGTAGAGCAGGATAAAGAAAGATAAATGTGATTTTTAATTACTTTTATGCATGCAGACCTCAAGGGATAGAAGAACAAAATATTTTCTGCAATTTTGGAAGACAAAGGGGTGCTTCTAAACTGTTTTAGCAGTGTCTGGGCTCCTTCCAGGGCATCCACAGCTGCTTTGTTGTTCAGGCTCTTCCACTATTTCATCTCTAACTTGTTTTTTGTCATCCACAGTATGTGTATGTTCCTTGTCCTGGATGTTTCTAGTACTTACACTAGACAGCTTATACAGGGCAGGTAACAAGGCTCCTCCCCGTCAATGGGATTGTTCTCCCTCTGCGTCACAAATCCCAGCTGCAGATGCTTCATCAGAGGGCCACTCTTACCTCCATCCTGCCTTGGGCTATGTTACAGCCATGACAACATTCTGAAATAATGCTCTACTGTAGTGAAGGAGATTGATGTTAAAAGACTTTAAAAGTGATTAAAATGTTTAGCTATTTTATTTAATTTTTAAAAGGCTCTTTTAAAAACATAAAACTCCAGGACATTTTATGAGAAGAAATACTTTGTCTAATACTACTTCATATAAAGGAAATTTAATGTTATGAGTGTCTTCTTGGTTGAATACCAGCAGCTTTTTGGCCAAAATGATTGATCACAGTGCATAAGAAAAAGTGCCCTCTCATTCCTCTGCTCTGAGGTTCTGATCCAGAAAATCCAACAGAGTCTAAATGGATGGTCCCTCCAGCTGCTTACCTTTTCTTTCTTCTTACTCAGTGTGTAGTTTATGAGTTTGGCAGATCCCTGCAATGATCTGACTCTACTGGGATCTTTTATTAATTGCTGTTCTCAGTACAGACTCTTTTCTGCTCCAGATGTTCACGAAGTCTAAAGCACACTTGAACTATCTTGTTAAAATTAAACTATACTAGTCAGTACACACATCAGTTCTTGGTATGGAAGCTCCAAATTATCTAACTACAGAAAAGGTAAATAAAGCCTTTTATTTTTTTTTTTTTCTGTAAATCCTGTCAGGCTAAGGTTTCATGAGACACTATGAAAAATTTCCATAACATATATTTGTCACACATTCTGCATTCTCTTTCATTACTAATTTTCTTTTATTAAAAATGCAATTGACTGTGTCTGGCAAGACTATTTGTATTGATTTACAGCTTATAATGAAATACAAATTACAGCAGTTTCTGAGTTAATTGCACCTTTGGCCTTGTTTTTGACTGCAGGAAGGTTTTTCCAATCAGTCTCAGACACCTGGCCATCAGCCTTCTGGGACCAGCACTCTTGCCCTAGACATCTCTGGTCCCCGCTCTGCAGACTAGTGACAAAAATTGCTAAGTACTTGGGATCTTTCTATTCAGTTTGACAACTCAGCAAGTCCAGTGTCAGGTAAGCACCTAGACTCTTTCTTCCAGGAAATGACAGCATAAAATAATCATCTCCAAAATGGTCTTATTTAGAACAGAAACCTTACATAGAAAACAGATATTAAGAGAATAAACATATCTGAACATGTCCTCTTTGTCTGGAAGCTGACAAAAACTAAGATGCAGAACTTGACAAGGTTAAGGTCAAATCCATAAAAGGATTTATGTGTCTGGATCCTCTTCAGTAGACTCCAGTACACGGGGGAGAGAATCAGCTCTTGACACAAAAACCTTGCTTACAGCCACAGAGAATCACATTCCCCCACTGGGAGCCAAAGCCTGGTGCCATTTCCTGAGCAAAAACACAGGGAAGAATTGCTGTTGATAGAGAAAGATTCGCCCATTACCTCTCTACTTATAAAACACCTCTCCACATTTATAAAAAATAGATCAAAATAAAGGGGGGTGAGGAGTGGGGATGGGGATGGAAAGAAAGAAATAGGATCTACAGATTTAAATCCCTCTTGTAGTCACCAGCTCAGTAATTTTTTTCTGTTTCTGTTCCACTGAAGTTGCAAAATTGTTACTAAGATGTCCTAAGGCCTTAGTCCCTCTAATGTGTACAGTATGATGCAATGCCATTTAAGACCACTGTATTTGCATCTCTTTAGTACCCAGCCAATAACACCCATCAGTACTTGTAAAGTTCCTTGTCTTCCAAAACTAGGAAAATTAGGAGTGTGTGTCTGCCATTTGCTGCAATTCTGTTTGAAAGCCCAACCTCATCTAAAACCCCACTCCAGGAGCTCCTACACACATGACTATACTGTTTCACACTGTGGCTTTGCTCATCTCTGAGACTACCTGTATCCAAGAAGGTATCCAAGAAGGAGAATATCTTTATCCAAGAAACGTTTTGCCTGTCACCATGCAGAAGCTGTACAAAATGATGACTATACCTATAAATCCTAACCAAAACCAAAAAGAAAAAGAGAGTAGGATATGCAGGATGGTAGCACAGCTCAAAAGACTTCAGTTCTTGACTGATACCTTTCCTTTCTGTTTTCTATTTCTCTCTACATCCCCGCTCGGAGAGTGTAGGAGGATCCTTGCTGGAGCACTGACAGTAACACTTCCCTCATGAAAAAATACAACAGAAGCCTGTCCTGTTCAGCTGCTTAGAGAAAGTATGGCTGAAAACACCTTTCTACAGAATATATCAGTAACAGGGGTATTCTTATGAGGACTTGAGAGGCTGCATGGTATCAGTCAGAAAGAGGTTTCCTCCCACTTGGAGGGTTTGGAGTGCTGGAGGTTATAACAGAGATGGACATTAGCCAATAACCCTTTTGGGAACTCTTGGCTGCAAACTATGACACCTTTCATGTCCTGGGATAGGAAGCAAATAATCAAGGATTTTGCTTGAAAGATTTGCCTTTGTGCCAAAAAGAAAGTAAAAAATCTGTGGAGTGAGAGGCTGTCAGTAGTGCCTGGAGTCAGAATATGGTGTGTGAAAAGTACAGTTGAGATGGTAACAGCATGGAGTCTGACAGAGCTTGTAGTTCCTTGTGCCTTTCTCTTACTTATTTCATAGCTCTAATGAAAGCTGCTGACTGCCAAATCAGGTAACGGCATCTAAGCAGTTACTAGTAAACAAAGCTAGTTACTTTTTCTAGGATTATCAATACACATTTGGTTAAAAAAAAATTAAAAGCAGTCAGCCACTGACATCAGCTTACTGTTACTGTTGTTTATTATTGAAATGTTTCACAAAAGCATCCTGGGAGACAAGGCCTACTAGAGCTTGTTATCTGTGTTTATACTTAAAAGTTTGTTTATGCTTCTATTACTACCAAGAAGAATAAAGTAGCCTAGTGCTGGTAACAAAAAGAATATTCCAAATAAATGCTTTTTTAAGTTTACCTTTTTGTTCTATCTTATTTGCTTCAGACACTCATTTTTTTTTCAAGCAGTCCTAACTCTGAGTTGGTTAACTTTAGAATTTCTCATTTTTTATTACTTACAAAAACGACTCATTAAATATACATCAGCTATATCATCATTTGTCATCTACATTGATGATAGTACAATTAAATTCTAACCTTGTAGAAGACTTCTTAAACACAGGTAATATTCTTATGCAACTCTTTTCATAATTCTATTTTCCTTTCTGCCCAGTGGATAATGCCATTAGCTTTTTTAAATATCGGGGTCATTCCTGTACATGTCCATAATTCAGTCATGTACTAAAGGAACTTACACCTATATTTTCCATTTTTAGCTTTTTAAAAATTAGACTAAGGCCAGAAAGCAAGGCAATTTCTTGAGCTCTATAAACACTAAAACAGGATTGCTTGATGGCATTAATTTCTTACTCTTAAGAGAATAAGCCATTTGAAGAATTTGGTACTGGGTGGAGAAGAAAATTCCAGATGGACTTTCCAGCTAAGAATATGAGCCTTTTGTGTTCCAACAGCTCTTAGAAAGACCTTGAGGTTTCAAAGACACAATCTATTTCCACGTATCTTGTAGTACTGACAGATAGCAAGGAAAGAGATGGACGACCATTGCACCATGACTGACAGCTTTTCCTTTAGAAGTACATCTTCCCTTGCAATATCCTTCCCACCTCTGGCTGAAGTGCACTGGATGTGCAGTGAGCATGCAAATCCCAAAACCCATTCCAATGCTTCACTGTCACATGTAAGGGAGAGAATTTATGACATTGTGCTGATTCAAAAGATGTGGCATGAGAAGTAAATATAGCAGTGGACTGACAAATAAGTGCAAAAGGCATAACTGCAGGCTTTATTGTCTCTGTCCTGTTTGATTTACTTTGAAACTTTTAGTATTAGTGGTATGCAGCAAGCTCTCAAATATCTCTGAATTAAGTCATTCCTATAAACAAATCTGTGTAATTTCCTCTCTGTTGCTTACAAGCAAGCCCAAGGATGGAGACTCTCTCTTCTGATAAATGATTCAAGGACTGAATAAGCATTTAAGGGACACTAGAGAGAATTTCAAAATTATATTTGGGGCAGGAATCTCTCCTGTCCCAACAGAATATTGTCATTACTGACCTACAGAAACAGGTTGTCTCTTATGTTTAATCTTAGTTCCTGAATCATGGACTAAAATGGCTTGAACAAGAGGCACAGAAAGTGGCAGTCCTTGACAATAGCCTGAAGATTGTTCCTCTCTCCTAAGAAATTGTAGAAATTATCTCAAAATTCCTCCAGCTGAGCAGGATCCCAAATGCTGGACTATGAAACTAAGGATGCCGTGTATAACATCTATACTGCATCTAGAAGGGGGAAGATTAGTAATTTACAAAATAAGCTTTGAATACTTCCATAGGAAGATTAGACTGGATTTGGACACAAAGACTCTTCCATAGAGGAGCAGCACTAGAAAAGAACAGTTAGGGTGATTTTCCTTCACACTTTTTATCAGGACTTGGTGCTGCAGTACAGGTAGGATACATGTCCAAACCGGCTGTAAAAGCTTCAAAAACCGGGATACAAAAGTGAGCAGGCAACAAACTCCACAAACTGCAAGGATCCTAAAACTGGAACTGGTTGAAGGGTAAGCAGTGTATTAGAAAGGCAAGACTCCGGCTGGATCATTCAGTTTAATTTTCCAACAAGTTTTTGAAAGAAGCTAATAGAATGGCTTCTCCAGATCTCAGAACTGCTGTTCAGTGTCATTAAATATGCTCAGCAATCAGCTGGTACATACGATTGCATCTTGCCCTCAGTTATGTGACAACAACTTCCCCTTTAATTAAACGGGATTGCACCTGTGTAGGTAATGATACAATTGGGCCTATAATATATAATAAATACTCAATATCTTTGCCAAAAAATCATTTAGTTGCATAATTTAGTGAATGTTAAATAATTATTAGGAACATATTTACTGAAATTCAGTTGTTCAACATCTATCTTCATGCAAATTATTGTTACACTTCGATAAATATTCATAGTAATCAGTGTGTTTTTAATTAACATACAATAACTTTCTCATTAAGTCTGAGTTAAATCCTTTTAAGGGGGGAGCATTTCATTTAAAGTGTTACTGGAAATCTCTCTTTGGAAGCTTACATAATTAATCTTATTTTTGGTTTCTGACCAAAAGAAAGGGCAATTGATGGCTGTGAGGGATTCTCTATTCATTGTATATGATCCTGAGCTTTGATAAAAATGAAACCAAAGCAGCTGAGCACAAAACAAGAATGAACTAACAAATGTTTTATTTAACTTGCCTGTGATTTAAATTAATTCAAAATAATTTATTTGGAAGTCATAAAAGCTTTGGAATTAAATGACAGAACAGCTAGATTTACAGTAAGAGACTAAGTAACAAAAAAATTCAAATTACATCAGATAGCAAATCAGGCTGAAGATAAAATTTGATGGCATCTTTAGAAAACATGTAATTCAGTCACTCTCCAGTTTTCATTTAATTTTCACCTTGTTTTACTGTTTAATGCCTTGCTTGATTAGACCTAATAGTGAAATGGGTTATTTTGTTTTGGTTTATGTACAATGTCAACCTTCAATTATTAGAAATTGTTTAGTTTTCACCTTTTAATCAAATTATCAAGGATTTCAACTTTCTGTTTTCCTTATTGTTATTCTGTTTTATGCAGAACTCTAAATTCTTTTATGAGTAAACCTAAGGGTTTAATACATGTGTGAAAAATAATAATTTTCATTTATACCAATAATTTGAGATGTACCAGACATATTAAAAAAAAAAGGCAGCAGAGGGAATTAAAAGAACAGTCAATTTCTGCATTCAGATAGAACAAAGACATTTCAAATACCTTTCAAAATGTCAAATATATACAACTTCTCAGTTTGAGGTGATTCTCCAGTACTCCTGATGTAATTTACCACTGTCTCAGTGTTGTACACTCACGCCTAGAGTTAGTTCTTCCTTCACAGTGAAAACTCAATCAATCATATCAAGCAGAACAGCACCAGCTGGGAAAAGCTAAAAATGCCAATATCAGAAGAATTACCAGCTTCATAGTTAAGGTATTTTCCTGGATATAGTAATGCAGAGGTCCCAGCTCACCCTGCAATTAATATGGATGAAGAGTTAATGATGTCTCTAGTAAGTAATGGCCTATTCTAGGACACATTTCTTCACACCAGCAATAGTGTCTGAGGAAATCCTTCACAAAGAACACTTCACTGAAACCAATACATTCATGTGAAAGCTGAACTAGAATTTCTGACACAAAATATTAATCAGAAGATTCACCAAAAGGTGATAAAGGCACTTTTCAAAAGTGCTTCTCCTATTCTGCTTTCTCCACCTCGGGACACAGTCACTGCGTGACCTGAAGTGGAGGTTGAGAGCTGTGTCTGGGGGAAGCAGATCTGCTGAGACAACCTGAAGATCTAAGGATGAGGATTCTGCTCCTGGGATCATTTCGGTATTTTGTGGTGACACAGGTTTCAAATTGGCAGGAAAGACTCCACCTGCCCTTGCAGCCTGGGACTCTCAACCACCCTCTCCCTTCTCTTCCACAACAGAAAACCGAATCTCAAAGTTTCTGTGTGCAGTAGAGGAAGAAGCCTTGTGAGTTCTCCTATCCTAAACATCTTACTGATTGCATCTAAGAAGGTGTCCGCTGGGAACAATGAGATGAATTTGATACCTATCACGTAGCAGGGGCCATTGAGATTTCAGATTTCCTTGGTAAATTTTGAAAACAATCAATCTACATAAAAGAGCATCAAAATCTTGTTCAATTAAAGAAAAAAAAAACCAGACAAACAAACTCCCAATGAATCCAGATCAACTTGAACACATTTGATAAAACTGGATTTGTGCAAATATAGGCATACAATGACATTTACGGAGGTTTCTAATTGTCAGTCTGGAAAAGTCTGCCGTGAGTCCAGATTCACATCTGCCACCCCCACAAAGATACCATCAGTAACCCAGGGTGATACTAGATACCTCTGTTAAGGCAGCTGAATCACTTGCAAATGCTGTATTTGGAAAGCAGAATCAAAGAACAAATAGGTACTCTGCATTATATTTGTGTTTAGGAGAATTGTGACATCTTATATCAAATGAACATATGCTCTCTAAGGTACCAAAATTTTGAAGGACTCCGGTGAAAGGAAAAGGAGACAAAATTTTCTCCCTTTTCCTACTAATAAGATAGGAAAACCTGCCCAGCCTTGGCACTGATGAAACCAGTCACACACCTAAGGAGCAATGAGTGCTTCCACACAGATTTTGTTGCCAATTCACATTCTACTTTAATGCAGATTATTTTTTCCATTAATATTACTCTTCTGCTTCATATATATGATCATTTAAGTACTACAACCCAATGCACAAACCTTACTCAGGGCTCTTGCTTGGCTTTTTATTCGTTTCACTACTCACCACTCTTTCTTTCAAAGAGACTGTCTTTGGGGATTTAGCACTCAAATATGCCTCCTTGTTTAATTTCAGTCCCCAGATTACCTGTACTCCACAACTACATGGTATCCCGCCTTTTTAATAGGAAGGATTTAAATTGGCAATAAGTACTCATGCATGTGAGGTTAGAGACTTATTTACACTAAAATAAAGCATCTCAAAGCAGTTTAAATTTTCCACATGAAGAATTTTTGTGGCTCTCAGATGAGTAGTGTAACACATTGCTTCTTGTGCTTCAAGTTTGGCAAAACCAAGAGTCCTGTTCAAGCAGTTGTCTGTTGATCTTTTGATTTTCTTTTCTTTATTACTCACTTTCTTGATCCTGTTGCATGTGACTTTGAAATCAAGGTGAACAGGATAAAGCTTTTAAAATGCAGCTCACCACAGTCTTTAATTTCTTAATAAATTTCTCTCTCAGACCTCATCCCATGTATTATACAGAGCAAATAGGCTGTGTGGTTTACACTGTATTTTACAGATGAAAAAACTGAAGAAAATTCAATAAGAACATAAAATAATACTAATTTAAATTGTATATCAAGTATAAATTTAATATTTAAAATATCTTTGATACTTAGGAAATGAGCTTCATAACTCATTAGAGACTCTTCTGCCTTTGAGTTACTTTTCTTCTTTATTATTTAGCAACTGATTATGGTTTCTTCTCTCTATTCACTATACTTGCTTTGTGTGGGAGAATGTGTATATATTTAAAAGGATGCATACTTGTATGTGTGTTTCTGTATTTTCTTATGAAATTAGCAAGCATGTACTACCACTTCTTCCTCCTTCTTGAATCAGTATCTTATCGCTTCACCAGACTAGCAAATTAAAAATAATTTCCAATTTCTTTCACAAATACCTAGTGGCTAAAGATTATTAATGCATTTGTCGGACTGGCATAAATTCAAAAATTGCTCCGTTAGGGAAGAAGAATATAAAGCATTGATTGTTTACAATCAGATTTTGTAGTCTATATTTTCCTCATGGAGGTGAAAGTTTATCACATTGTAAAACAGTGTTTATAATTTCACCACAACTATTCATCAAAACTGATATTTTGGAGCTGCAAAATACTGCTTTCTGAGGCTACAAAGTAAGCAAGCTGTTGGCCCTTCCCTTAATACTCTCCTTTAAAAATAATAGCTGCCAGCCAGTTATAGTTTTATCTCACATATGTGAGAGCACTCCAGTAAATCACTTCTGCTTGCCGCAATCATAGATTATGAGGCTTTTATTATCATGAAATAAGCCCAATAGTCCACTGCTGCTCTCAGAAGACTGAGAATCACTGTGTATTATTCTCTTTGTGTGGATGTATGAGCCTCTTGTTTCTCAGGGGCTAGTGTTACATTTAGCCACGATGCTGGTATGTACCCTGTATACCAGAAATGTTTCCTACAAGTTGGGAAACATAAGGGTATTTTGTCAATTTCTGACATATTTTCCTATGAAAGAATCAAGTGCACTTCAGGTGTTTTAACTCCCTAAAATCATTCTTTTTGTTCTCCTTTCTTTTTCTCCAGGTGCAAGATAATCTTCTCCAGAACAGTGTTTTGAAATACTCTAGCACTGCAAGGAGTACATAAAAGCCATTGGACTGAAGTCTGTGAAGGAGGTTTTTCATTATTCTTTCTTGGAACAATTATGGCAATTAGATACACTGATACTTTTGTATCTTCAGAACCACAATATTTGGAGAGAAATTATTAGAAGGAGTTTCTTACTGGAAATAGATCTAAAACTAAGGTTTTGATGACATTCTTAGCAAAACATTTGTGCTATAAGCAAGATAATGATGACAGATATCAAGGTCAGGGTAATTACTTTCTATATTTGGATTAGTATTACCCTGGGTGTTATATACAAACTATCTACAAACATCAATCTATTGCTGTCCTTCCTCAGGAACAGACTTTTCAGTTTTACATTATGAGCTTTAATGCATGTGCCAAAATAAGAATTTAAAAAAAGTTGTACTTTATTTTAACCCAGAAGGTTCAGTATAAAAAAATTAAGAAAAATAAAAAATCAGAGCAAAGTTGGCTTTAAAGTTGCAAATATGCAAACTCAGAAATGCAGGTTGCAAAAGAGTATTTTATCCAACAGAGTGTTGGGTGGTGGAAACCAGCTAGCATTCAAAAAGGAGTTGGTGTGTCAGGTTCTTATTTACATTTCTGATACTCCTGAAATTAACAGATAGCTATTTGCTTTAATCTTTTCATATCAGCCACAAACTGCTTGTATATGTTTTATCATAATAATTTTGATAGGAATTGAATTTTATTTCAGTGGCATTCAGTTTCTAATTTTCAAGCCCAAGTTGTTGGATGGTAGCTGTGCTTTAGGGTGATATAAGAGCCTTATATAAACAGTGCTTCAGAACTATACATACATCTTGACTGGACTAAATCAACAGAGATAGTAGTGTGCTGATTCAAAGGCACACATAAATGAAAAATGTTTCAAAGCCAAACTAATGCGATCTTCCGAGCTGTGAGTTAAACTTAATGTTATAACAAAAGACAAGGTCAGTAAAGTAAGCTCTATTCCTTCAGATTCTTTGTTTTAATGCTATTAAATGTCTGGACACAGTAAACTCAGTGCCCCCACCCCCAACAGATCTCCTTCTGAATTATTTGTCTTTGAAATTACTCGTTTTTTCCTCCAGCTGTGTTGCAATGTTCAGCTGAGGCTATAAATAAACAGCTCTTTCAAATGTCATTGGCTAACATCATCCTATGCATTGATCATGGAATAACACTTCCAAGTTTCTATTGCATTGTGAACCAGATGTTCCTGGCCTAAAATGTGTGTAGCTTGAGGTAATTTGGTATGAACACTCTTGACTTCATCAAGTTTTAAAGCTTCTGCATCATCAGTCACAAATTTAAATTTTCTGCCATTTTCATACAGTAAAGTCATGATAAAATGATCCTTAAGCTACAAAGTGAGGGGAAAAAGTACTCTTTATCTCAGTGGTGACAACTTGTCTCTCTCTATTTTTCATCCAAATAAGTAGAATGCTGTAAATCCTGTGCAGAAGTCATAGACTGGAAGAATTAATCAAAGGTTTATTTATGAGCTATTTGGGGTAGATTAAATGTTGTGTCAACAACACAATTTACAAATTATCTATCAGCATCGACTGAAGGGTAGAACCTGATCCTGATGTCAAGGAGAGCAGATCTGAGCCCCAACCGAAGAGCTTTAGCCAGTATGGTAACCTCCTAAACAGAACCTCTGATGATAGTCCTAGAAAACTAGTACTGGCACCCAAGCACGTGCACTGTCACCCAAACATTTCACCAAGGACGAGGAATATTCACTGTGCAACTACTGAACATGAATGTTCAAGTGAGTCAGTTTGCTCAACAGGACAGTTTATCACTACATAAAGAAAAACATATGAGCTGAGTGAGACCCTCCAGCTTCTTTTGTGTAGTAGTTGGTGCTAGTGAATAGTTCTTATAGACAAACATTTTAGTACACCAGTTATGTTCCAGATTTTTCAAATATTCTCTTGGATATATTAAAGAAAAAAACCCAAACAACCAAACAAGAAGACCACCCAACAAAAGAATGCTCCATAAACTTGAGCCAGCAATGTGCCCTTGTGGCAAAGGTGGCCAACAGCCACCAAATATATATTAAAAAAATTACTGTGATGGTTACCAACAATGGTTGTCCAGACTCATCATCCTTGGGGACATTTAAAACCTCAACTTTCTTTATAAGAAATGAAATTATAGGCTTTGAAAAGTTTTAAATGCACATCCATCTTACCGTATTTGCTGACATATTGTATATGTACACATACATGCACATGTTGCTATAGAAATGCTTAAGATATTTATATATTTTGAGGTACATGGAATTCTTTTCTGGCAATATACATGACTTATACATAGGACTTTACTCCATCAGATAAGATTTAGACAGGACTTAATTTTTTCCAAAATCAAGGCCTGTACTTGAAGTGGCTGGTGATGACTTGCTAGTTGATGAATACGAATAGAGGCTAGCTTTGCACTGAGTATCAGTGAGATCCAATGGAAATAAGCAATAGCATTCTTAAGGGTCTTGGTCTATAAAAGAAGCAGCAAAACTATGACTGTGTGATTCTCAGTCAGACGTCATTAGCTGCTGCATAATGGGATCCAGTAAGTGCCTTTTTGGAATAAACCCAAGGAAATGCGGCTTCTAAGAAAGATGGAATCAGACTCTTTAATAATGATCTGTAGTGATAGGACAAGGGATCATGGTTTTAAACTAAAAGAGGATAGATTCAGATTAGATATGAGGAAGATATTTTTTAAAATGGGGGTGGAAATTTGAATTGTGAGAACTATGGACTGATTATGGAGAGAATACAGGACTACAGACAGCAAGTCAGCATTAGATTCAACAGATTTTTGTGAGTGTCTGGGTTTACCAAACCCAGCACATTTCTCAGACAGCTTTAAAGATGACAGATTGGATTTTTGCCATCTGAGAGTTTAGTTGACAATAAGTATTGGGTATCTATTAAAGGGTGAGAAAAAAGGTAAGGAATGCCATGAGTATTGGTTTGCTTCATCTTGCAGATATTCCTATACAAACAGCATGAGACTCATTAAAAATAAAAGTGCTTGAGAATTTTGCAGTATTCTGCAAATTGATTCGTTCAAGAAGTGCTGTATTTCTTATTGTTTGAACCAATTCATTTGCAGAAGGTGCAGTATTTCTCATTGCTTAAAGTAATTCATTTGCATGGGCTGAACACTCCCATGCTACAAGATGCTTAAATTGTGAAAAATAAGCCCTTTTTTCATGTTACTGGCAACATACCGCAAGCAAGAGCATACAAAATAAGCCATGATGCAAAAGATTTCATTAGATTATTAGATTCTTAGAGATTAACATTAAAAACTCACAGCATCCTTTGTAACAATAGGAGCTTTTCTTTGCAACAGCTAGTTTTAAAATGGAGTGTTGTTGTCCTTCTTATCATTTAGTACCAGATGAGAGTTATAAGAAAAGCACATCCTCTATCCAACAGCTGGGAACCCCAGCGTCATAGATAAGAGAGGTTGTGTTAGTTCTGACAAAAACGGAAATGTCCTGAAAAATTTTCTAGGAATAATGGGATCTATATAGAAATGCAAAGGACCATTTAAGAGATTTGTACAGCCATTAATCTTATGTTTTAAGCTCATCTTCGAAACTCTGCACCTAATTCAGGCTTGTTGTAACTTACGCTTTCTTTTAGATTTCTGAATAATTGTACATAGATATACTTTGTCATTAGGAAAAAATTAAATTCAGTGATCAAAAACCCAAAAATAATGGGTTCGAGCTGAAGTTTTCATGCTGGTATGCTGGCATTTTGGATGTTAAATTGAGTGCGTGAAACTTAAAAGCAAACCTTTTTAGTAGCACTGAGTGGAAAAGGGCATCTAGTGTACATTTTAAGACCTATTTTCAGCTTATTTTTGGAAGAGAACAACTTACTCTTCCTTTACTTCGTAGAGTTTTAGAGAATAATTGCTAAGCACTGCAACCTAAAGTCCTTGAAAATATAACTACCTAGACTGGGAATGAATATATCCTTAGCTGCCACCACCACTTTCCTGTCCTGGCTGAAGGACTCTGAGCAATGCCATAAAACGTCTTAGCCCCCAGGCCTCTTTGGTCCAGCTTCAGCAGTGTGTTTTGGCTCTCTCAAAAGGTCATGAAGAAACACTGATTATAGCTTGGAAACAAGAAGCCTCTGTACATTTAGATAGTAAATCCTTCACAGATTGTTTCTGAAATTGATCTAATACAGCCCAAGAAAACAAATCATTCCACTTACACACATTTCCTTAATCCTTCTCAGTAATTATTAGTACAAAAATTAATGCAGAAAAATGCAGTTGACAGTGTGGTTCCTAGAGAGGGTTGCTGAAAATGTGTCTACTCTGAATTTACGAAACAACAGTTGCTCTGCACAATACCTATTGTGAGGTGTCCCTGATTTACTCTGAGTGCAATGATGGAGCAGCCTTTTGTGACCAATAGTCAGTGTGAATTCACTTTTTTTCTTCAGCCATTAACTTAAAAATCTTGAATAACTCCCATCTGAGGTCTTGTAGTAATCAAAATTTTCCAGGAGAACAAAATATGCAATGTGAAAGAGCAAGGCACTTTTCAAAAGAAATATTTATCATCTTATTTTAACCTAAAACAAAAATGGAAGCTGAAACATGGCTGTGGTCTTCTCCTGACAGCAGTGTGGTGTGAGGATTGCTTAGTGCAGCTATGAGTAATGGGAGGATGATGTGCACTAAAAAGTAGGAAACTAAAATGTGCATCAGCAAAGTAGAACATTCTCACCCATACAGGTCCCCATTAAGTGGATCTGTAGAGGAAGGTTATTATGTCACTTCACATTTTGGAAAAAAATGAGGCTTAGAGAAAAGAGCTAGAGAAAGCCCTGAATTATGATTGCAGCTGCAAATAAACCCAACTGGTTTTCTATTACTGTATAAATCAGTAAGTTTCTAGAATTCATGTGTTAGTAGAAGGATGCCGTGAATATGTTGTAAAACACAAAACTAAAGGTTAAGTATTTTCAGATAGCTAAGAAACATGTGAATTGCCTAGATTTTAAAAATCCTAATGTGATTGCTCATTAAGGTTGCCACAAAACCTTTATATTGAGAAAAGTGTTCCTTGGGGTTTTTTAAGGTCCAGTACATCTCAAAGGCAGTAGTAACTCATATTTATATTTCTCAACATTTTTATTATAAAATATTTCTGCTAACAAAAAGAAGCTTTCCTAAGAAAGCTATCACCTGTGTTGTTTGTAGCAAGTATTTGGAATACAGCAATAAAAAAGTTGTCAAGCTGTGGAATTGCCTTTTCCTTGTCTCTTAAAATTCCATTTGTGTGGCCCAAGTTTCAACATCCATTTTTAAATCGCTACTTCTTTAAGGCAAAATTTAGCATTTTGCTAAGATTCTATTTGACAGTGAATATTTTAAAGGCTTAAACCCAGCCTGTTACCAACATAACAGTAGGTAAAATAATGGGTGTGGTACTTAAACTGCTTAAGAATGAGCAGAATGCACAGGAAATTTTGCTAAGTGACACCATGTGCTACAAGTCACTTTCCATGGCAGCTGATTGACCTAACAGCAGTATAATTTCTCCCATGCTTTACATCTGTGTTGCAAAGGTTAAGGAGCTGTGGGAGAAACACTGAAGTTGTACCCAATGAGAATTTTTTTAAGTCTTTTAAAGTTAGAAATCTGTTATTTGTTTATAGAAGTCAAGTCCTAGAAGGGTTTAAGAATGCCAAATTTATGGTTACAAAGTGTCCTTGATGCAGACTTTATTCATGTGTTATGATATGCAAATCTATATGCAGAGAACTGCCTCTCTCAGCCCTGTGAGTGCACAGAGGTGGAGCAGACTGAAGATTATGTGATTGATTACTTGTCTGCCTGCTTCATTTTGCACCACAAGTAACTTATTTTTAAATACAGGCTTTCTATGGTAATTATAATAATTGGAATTAGGTAGTTGCATTTTTATGCATTTATCAAATATTTGAAGATATTTATCATCTGTCTCACATTTCGTAATTTAGGGATGAACTGTAGAGGATAACTGAATTATAAAATCTTTCTTATTTATATTCCTTGTTTCCTCAGCCTTCTTCATTTAAAAAGAAAAAGAAATTAGAAAAAACGTCCTACAGAGATGGTTCCTTATTCCTGGGATGTGTTTCAAAAGAGCTGCCGTCAGGGACAAAGGCCCTCCTATGAAGAGCAGCTTGCAGGATAGATGCTTTTGATAGTGCATTTTATAGAGAGGTTATTTCCTCCACAGCACTGCCATTATGGCCTGGCACACTTCAAACGCAATGGCAATATAAATGAGGAAAATAAATCAAAGGCTTTTTGGGAAACTAAATTCTTTGGGCATAAATTTTGCCTTTGGATATTACCAACACATGAATCTAAAATGGATGCCAAAAGAAGTGTGGAGTGAGTATCCACAGGAAGTATCCAGCCTTTAAATTACTCATCGCACACAGCAATTAGGCAACAAACATTTTTAGCCATTACTCACAGTGTAAAGTAACCTTTAATAAATTCGAAGGAAGTACAGACTATCCAGTGTGATACACAACTTTTTAGGCATGTTCTCCAGAAATAGTCACTGAGTACACTACAACTCATTACAACTCACTCAAGAGAAAAGCCGATGCATTGTACACTTAGGAATTTGTTCAGTCTATGTGTAACACAGCTTCGCAGATATATTGTGTGGAAAATAAAGACTATTTATTATTTATTTCAAAATTTAATTCCAATTAAAAAATCCCCTCTCCTTTTTGGTAATACCTATCACCAAGGTTTTTCTCTTCTGCCCCTAAACCTATTGAGCTTCATGCACAGCAGTTAGGAAAGAGAAAACTTCTGGTCTTCATATCAGGATATACATTATGCATTTGGAGATGGGGTACTTTTGTTTCCTGCAGGATAATCTGACATTCCTCAGAATAAGGCTGTGTTAGTGTGCTATGTATAACATACTAAACCCCTGACTACTCATGGAAGCTTCAGCTGGGAAGGATGGCTTGCTTATGGTCCACTCAAAGAAGAGTAGGTGCTTAAAGATGTGAGGAAGATTATCTGCCTGTCCAAAGGGGTACCCCAGGGCTGGCTCTCCCTGCTGCCCTCTCACACAGCCTAAAGCAGTCAGCCATCCAGGGAAATGCTTCAGCTTCAGAAGCTCTGCATCATTTTTACATCATTTGTCAAGTGACTGTTTAAGATTAGATCACCATTTCTAATAAAAAAGTAATTTTACTCAAGCTATTAACAAGAAGCAGCATATAAGTTACACATTTATATGAAGTGAAGCAAATCACCTACAGCACCCACAAAAAAAAAATTTCCTAATTATTTTTACACAAGAGAATAATGGGAATGGCTAGGAAGAGAGGCTGTTTTGCAAAGGAATCCAAAGTAAATTCATTGCACAATTCAGAACTGTATTAATATTTCTTCCATCTATCTTCTTTGACATCTTGATATCTTTGATAAAGGATGTAAGAGTTGCAAATATGCCAATACAAATCAAATTGATGTTTAGTTCCCTAAAGCACTAACTAGAAGAGTATTAAAAGAACCCATTTTACTTTTTTTTTTTAGCCCTGGGTCTTTCTATTCCTGCTTGATTTTTCTGTTTCTTCCTCTTCTGTTTAAAGCCTTAGCTCTGTATAACCACTACAAAAGATACAGACTGTGTCCTGAAGGATTTATATTCTAATTTAAGATAAATTCCAACAAAATTCTAACAGAAAGCATGAGGGAAACAAAGGTTAAGGCAAGACCCTGTCTAAACACACGTCTATTACTATCTCTGTGCACAGTCTGATGGATACTTTCCCCTCCCCTTTTAAAGAATAAAGGTACATGAGACCAAAATTGAGATATCTCTATTCAATCTGGGGAATGCAAAAGTAAATCAGCCACTAGCACAAGAAAAAGAATAGACCCTTTCACTCTTCACTCTTTTTCTCATTCTTGTGTTTGAAAATAAAGTTGCAGATAAATTTTATTTTTTCTGCTGTTCAAATTCAGGGCGAGTCAGTGTTCAAGAACTCACAACTCATACACACCAGACTAAATTTCTCTACAGGCCATAAGTTCTTACTAACAGAGAATAGGTGCTCTTTCTGCTGCATTTGCTCTATTAATTACAGAAATGTTTTCTCTGGCAAAATACCCTCAGCACCATTTTCTGCAGACAGTGAATTGCAAACCTACAACCCACGGCGTTCAAGTCTCCTACTTAAAACGGCTCAGATTTCCCATGTTTTTCTATAAGATAAACTTAAAAAGGTACCTCAGTTTTCAGTTATTGAACTGTTATACTCCATTTCTTTCTACCACGCCTTGCATTACCTCTGGTCCTTTAACAAGATGCTGGTATTTACAAGCACATAGTATGGTTTTGCTTATGAAGGTCAATCATTCTGAGATATTCAATGATTTTACTATGTAGGGATCTTATTGATTGTAACACGGGGTACTATTTGCATTTTTTGCTTTTTTCTATTCATTCACTGCATTACAGATGCTTTAAAGCCAATTAGAATTAATACCAAAAATGTGAGCAATCTCACTGCTTACTTTCTGTATATAGGTTTTCTTTCACTTTTACCAATAATGATTTATGCAAAGTCACCAAGACAGCTATTGCTTCCATTGTGGAGTTTATTATCTCCAAGGTGAGCAGACAAGTCATTAGCTCCCACAGAAGGATTAGCACACAGAAAGATCACTGCATTGTGATTTTCTGGTTACATGGTTCAATACAATGATGGTTTAAGGAAGGAAAAGCCAATTCTAGCATTGTCATTATAGAACACTGTATGTTGTCAATAGGCAGTTATAAATACTATGTCCTGTAAGAGCTACTTGTCCACAAAGAGGTCTTTCTATCACATACCAATGGGATCAGTAATACATGAAAATGACTTGTGAAGAAAGGATTTATCTTTCATATTACTTGGGGGTGCTGATGGATGAGAGGCTGGACATGAGCCAGTAAAATGTGCTCACAGCCCAGAAAGCCAAATGTATCCTGGGCTGCACCAAAAGCAGTGTGGGCAGCAGGGCAAGGGAGGGGATTCTGCCCCTCTGCTCTGGTGAGACCCACCTGCAGTGCTGCATTCAGTTTTGGGGTTCTCAGCATAAGAAAGATGTGGACTTCAGTGCGGGTTGTGAGGTATTTCAACAGGTTGCCCAGAGAAGCTGTGGATACTCCATTCTTGCGAGTGCTCAAGGCCAGGCTGGATGGGGCCTGAGAAAACAGGTCTAGCAGTAGGTGTTCCTGCCCACAGCACAGGATTCGAAACTAGATGATCTTGAAGGTCCTCTCAAGCCCAAACCATTCTGCAATTCTTCAAGTATCTAAAAATATTTTTCCAATTGTATCTTTTAGTCTTAAAGTCCTGTAATGATGCAAACCTTCTCCTGAAGGTTCTTTTCATGCATGTGTACATTTTCTGTAACAAACTAATTTTCAAATAGCCAGCCAAATTAATCTCTTCTTAAGGATCAAATTCTGGGTACTTCGCTCCAGCATCAATTCAAAATGCATCTTAGACCTTGCACTGAATATGCCCTGTCCAGCATTTCATGTGACAAATTTTTGTATCTATTGCAAACCAGAAATACGAAGTTTAGAATTTTCCCACTTGATAATGAGGGTAAAAAGGAGGAAGTAAAACATCTTCAATCAGGTTTTACACCTCATTTGGTATAAAAGAATTAAAAACTGCTTTTGTTCTGCCGGACACTTTAGGTAGGGAGCTCATTTGAGTATAGGTTTTCACAATCAGAAACACCTTTACTATTACATCCTGGCAGCCAGACCACATCCAAGACATCCCAGTGAGGCATAAAAAGCATGTGGCTGGAGAATTACAGCCTTTTGCAAGGGATTGGATCAGGGTATCGCCATTCTCAACTACACTATTATACCACACTGTCACATTTAAAAAGTTGCAAGTGTTTCTAAGAAAATGGGACAAATACTGCTTTTTATTATAGCTCGTATTTAAAAAGATCCTTGCTTCTGTAATAGGCCACATAGCTCATGTGATGTTGTCCTTACAGACCAACATGTTATAGGACACTTTGATGACTCTGAAACATGGGATTCACACAAATTCAAGGGAAGGGATAAAATAAATACAGTACACTTATTCCTAAGGTCAAGATAAAGCAGGAAGAGAATGTCAGAGACTGGAAATGGAGTCTGTTTCAAGACATCTTGGGGGCTTGGAATGTGTGGTAGGGGGTGGGTCAGGCCTTGCTCTGGTGAGGAAGTTCTCTGCCCCCCACACCCCCCAGGCCTGAACTGGAAGGGACCTTCAAGATCTAGTTCCAACTCCAGTGGCTACGGAAATACATCCTCACACATCATTTAGATTCTTGGATAAGAGAAGTCAAGTCAATCTGTTCTAGACCTGTACAAAGAAGTTAAGACATCCTGCTGGTTTGTGAAAGAAGTCTTTGATGAAAGATTTTTGACCCATGGTAAATTTATTGACTTCCAGAAGAGTGTGCCACAGCTAATTTAGTCTGCAGAAAGTAATTTTTCAGTTGCCAGCTCACCAGTATCCAGTGGCCTAGAATGATGAAGTTCTAATGAAATATTAAAAATTAACAAAGAAAAGTTTTATTTAATAAAAATTTTCTCTGCAGTAGGTCAAGATGCATGAATTAATAGTTCCTAAGCCCAGAAGGGGCTGTTATGATACCTTTGTAGTTAACATGGGCTAGAGCATCAAAATTCTTCCATGTATTCAGCAACTGTTTTGACTACAGGATTCCTTAAAAAAGATAACATACTGATTTACAGGCCTCCAGACTGGAGAATCTGCTCTATCTTTTAGTAACTTTCTGCAGCAGCTGAATGTTTTCACTCCTAAAAAAGTGGGCCAGACTTATTTTTGTCAAAATTCAGCTTGCAACTGTCGGACCGTTTTAGGGTCTTTGCCCCCTAGATTAGTGTTATCTGCTATCAAAAGGTCTGCCTTCTGAAGGTACTTCCTTAAATTATGCCTTAAACAGCTGAAAAGATGAGTTTGAAATAGCCATTTTGAAGCGAGTAAGTGATAAACTGAAAGTTTTATGCAAATTTTTGCTCTTGATATTTTTGTTGTTCAAACTTGAAAAGTTAAACGTCATCAAATACAGCTGTACTTGGAATCATCAACATTAATTCAAAAGTAAACTGAACTTTGTCATAACTTTTTCTACTTAATATCTCCTTTCCTTTCCTTCTTCTGCATCAAGCCTTTTACTGTGTTGGAAAAAAAATCAAATTTTATATAGCAATGAATAAGTACTTAACGTCTTTAGTTCCTTTTTGTATGCTCATTTAAAATTTTTTACTTTTTCTATTTTCAATAAAATGATGTTTTTATGAGTCATAACTTTAAGACCATATTATTACAAAGAATAAATTTTATAGGAATATAGGCTGCATTAGATCTTTCAAGTGTTCAACATTGTGTTTTCCATGAAAAGATACTGATTTTAGAAATGGGGTTCATTATGATGTTGGAAATATTTGGAAGGCTTGAGAAAAGGGTATTTTTGTAAAATCTTGTCAGTGGAAAGATGACTAGTATGTGCTAAAAATTAACAGAGGGTTATTTAAGGCCTAATTAATTCTTCTGGGCTTTTAAGATATACTGAGCTTTGTAAGTGTTCACCACTAAATATTCTGCAGCAGTGCTTATAGTGTATAATGAATAACACTCAGCAGTGATAGCACAGCATCATCCTTATTCCTTCAGAGCAGGTTTTTCTCAATTCATTCATCATGTCTTTCAGTTTCTTACAGTTACTCCATAAAATCAGCCACACTCTATATTCGACAAAAAGGTTATCAAAAATAGAAATGCCTTGAATGTTAAATTTGTTTAGTAAGTATTACAGGTCTATGAATATGGAGTACATGAGTTTATCATATAGAGAAATATCCAAAAGGGACCAAGATCTGTCAAGTCAAATGGAAACCCAAAATATCTGTCCCCAAGCTAACAAATTCCTTCAGAAATATAGGTTCTTGTCTGGGTTTTCCACTTCTGGCTTTGAACTAGCCTATGTTCTCTAACATTAGTGCTTTAGTCTTGGGGAAGTATTAGGTTTTTAATAAAGCTGTTTAACAAGAATTCTGAAGTTAGTTTTCAGCACCGTCATTAACCTGCTTCTGTTTTTTATTATAGACAGCTTGGCTGTCTGGATGTTGTCTAAATTTCTAAAAGAAACGGAAACTGACAGAATCATGCATTATGTCCCTTAGACATTTATATTTGCAGATAGCTTTTAAACCTTTATCAAATCAAGTAGAATTTTAAGGTAAATGAGACAAATTTCCTCTCTTAGGCATAGATGATAAATACAATAAAAATAGTGGAGAAGATTTCTTACTGAAAGCATATAGCAGTGGTGCTGGGAAACAGTAAAAGATATGAAATTAGTTATACTCTAGAAGAGCAGAGAGTGAATTAAGATAAAGTGAAAGCATTTAACTGTTCAAAGACCAAGAAACATAAAAATGAAAGTTAATATAGTTTGTCTCGCAGCTGTAGAGTAGCCCAGTAGTCACTGAAAAAGCTCATTAATTTCCATGCAATTACCTATAATTAATAAGACACTCCAGGAGTGTGTGCTCCTGAAAGATAATGTCAGCCCCTGGGTGTGACCTACCGTGTGATGTTATCTCAGCATGGCTCAAATTTCATGCTCCTCCTGAGCTCATAAAATTAAGGTTCCTTCAAAAGGCCACTTTGGTAACTTTGGTTATTGACTTTCATTCCCATGGTCCAGAAAATTAGTAACACAATGAGTACAAATATGAAAAAAGAACATATATAACAAACTGATCATAAACTGATTTAACAGCAGAGGGAGAAGACAGAGCAGTCAAACCATGAACAGCGTATGTCATGCACTAGCAGACCCCTGAAGAAACATCTGGAAATAAAACAAAAAGGAGGCTTTGAAGCCAGAAGCCAGCCACATAGCAAAACTATGTGATCTATCACAGTTGATCAAAGACTGAAGCAAGTATGACCTGAAACCACTGCTGTCTTGACTATACCTAATGGTATGCTATCAAAATTCAAATCCTTTCTGAGAACTTAAGGCTTGGAGATAGCATGATGCTGAAAATGTCCTTCAGTGCCTTCTGCAAACAAGATTCATTTATGTTGTACCTTACAGATGCAAAGGAAATACAGAAATGGCTGGAGATCGCAAGGGATGAGCTGGATGTTGGTTTGAGTACTACAAACAGGGTGAAGGAAAGGGGAGATTGATGCTAGGAACTGCTAAGATGACAAAGGGAGGTCCTCTAGGTGTATTTGCTGCAGTACAGCAGGGAATGTGGAAGCTGGCAAGGAAACAAGGTATCATGGAAACTATTGCGGTTTCACTGGCAAGTTGCAAACTGGTGTTGATCTCCCTGGAGCAACAAACCTGCCAAGAAACAGTAAGTGGGTGTCACTCACGAAGTTCAGTAACATTTTTTTTTTTTACTGTTGACTGAATCTGAGGTGACCATACTAAGACAGAACCTCGGAAGGAATAAAGTTTGGGCCTCAGACCAAACACTGTGGAGCTCAGTAACCAGTTCTGCTATGCAGTGATGAAGCTGTGAAACAATGTTTTGTGAATCATCCCCCGGCAGCCAAGTATTTGGTGATGCAAGATGAGAGATTAGATTACTTCTGATGTCATAGCGAAAATGCTTTAAAATTACCTAAACATGGAATCTTTCCCACCAGTTATAAAACTGGCTCAAAACAACATTGTTTTAACGACAAACTGCTTTCTCTAAATACTCATTTCAGAATCTTCTAGTTTTAAGAATGTAAAAGAATCCCCTCTTTCTGTACATCACAATTTAGAAAGAGTTCAGATTACAGCTTTAACTTTCAAGCATCTTTAATACATGTGAATCTTGTTCACTGATATATTTGATTGTAATGACGTTCTCCGTCAGAGTTTACATGGTTATGTTACATGTTCTCACCATTAACATATCTCTGCCTTATTATGTATGGCCCATGCAAAGGATTTCCTCTCTGCCTATAAAACACTCCATTCAAGCAGGCTATAAAATAAACTTCTTACAGAGGTTTCTAAGAGGTTTGAAGAAGGTATATAGCTGGGAATCACATCATGTTAATGTTGTAGGGGCTCAGTGTATCTGGATTAATTATGATGTTAATTACATGAATAGCTGTTCAGTTTTAGACATAAAAATCTCTTTTTACTGTGAATTTAATAGGTAAAATAATTATTTCTTGTTTAAAAATTCAAAATTGCTACCTACAAAAGGAATTTAGATCAACTTTTTACTAACATAGTCTCTGTTTTCCTCTCACTGTAAAGAAATCATCAAATCCCTGTATCTAGAAATATCATTCTCTGAAGATGTTCTTTTTGGTAACAAATGAGGTGACCAGATGTCCCAGTTTTTCTACCAGAAATGTAGTGTCCCTATTTTCTTTCTTCCTATATGGGTCACTCTATCCCAGGTTTCAAGTCCCTGTCAAACATCAAAGAAATGGCAACTCTGCAAGGAAAATCAGAAAGAAATTTTCCTGAAAGTAGCAGGTTTGGGTTTCCAATATTTATAACAGCTTTTCAGCTTCATAGAAATTAAATCTTTTGGAATAAAAACAACTGCAATCCAAAAATACAAAGGGACGTCTTAAAAAGCAAATTAGATCTCTGCTACAGCCTCCAATGCATGTCCGCTTACACAGTCTACCAAGAGTGTTGTAATGTAATAGTCATTAATTCACAGACCTGTAGCTGGTATATGGAATTACATAATGCTTCTAATGACTCTGTTTGTTACTTACCTAATCCCTGCAGATTGTGATGGTGAAAAGAAGGTGTTCCCTATTAACATCTGGAGTTAAACATGAAGACTGGCCCAGAGCTATTTTGAAACTCCAGATAAGCAAAGGTGAGGAAGGTTTGTGGCAGCCCAAAAATCAAACAGGGGATCATATTAAGAGGATAATGAGAAAAGACCAACTTGGCCAGGTCTTGTTTGCATTTCTAATATTTGAGAAAATTTCCTTCCCATTAGAAGTTAAGTTTGTAGTTAAACAACTGCTGTCTCTTGCAATGCGTGCTGGTTTCAGCTGGGGTGGGGTTAATTTTGTTCACTGTGGCTGGTATGGGGCTATGTTTTGGATCTATGCTGAATACAGGGTTGATAGCACAGAGATGTTTTTGTTATTGCTGAGCAGTGTTTACAGAGCTAAGGACTTTCCTGCTTTTTATACTGCCCCATTGGCAAAGGAAGCTGGGAGGAGACACAGCAAGGACAGGGACCCCAACTAACCAACAGGATATTCCAGACTGTAAGGCCCCAACATCTAAACATAAGGGGTTTACCGAGGTCCCTGTACTCTGGGTTAAATGCACCAAAGAAATATCAACCAGATATTCTCAAGAGGTCAAAATTACTTTACTGGCAAAATATAGAAAATCAAGAAACTTTGGAAAAAGATTTAGTACCAAATTCAATCAACATAAAACACATCTCACAGTATTAATCTTGCCCATTCAACTTAGCAAACTTTAAACCTGTTTGATGTTAACTTACCCAGAATGTTCCAAAGAAGGGAAATTAGAAGGAGAAGAAAGAGAGAAGGAAGGAAAGACAGAAAACATATAGAAACACACACATATAGCTACCAGCTCCTGGGTTCCAGCATGGCTCAGATGCAAACTCCAACACAGGGTAGGGTCAAGACATGTCCTCACCTCAAGCTCAGCCTCAAATAGCCAATGGCCTCTGTGGCTCCACATCCTAGGTGGGACTTCTGGTCACTCAGCCACTCAGGAACTGGGTTAGCACTGCCTCGGGTGTGCCAATGATTGACAGCTCTGCCAGGCTGGGATACAAGCTCCAAGGGTGTTTGGGGGGGGCAGTTCACTACCTTGGCAGGGAAAGGCCTGACCTGCCCCCCTGCCACACCCCACAGGCATCCCAAAATGTCTTGAGAGGTCAACCTTTCCAGTCTCTGGCGCAGACCATGTGACAGCATGCTCCCTATACAAAGTGAGAGGAAGAAGGAGGAAGAAGGGGACATTTGGAGTGATGGCCTTTGTCTTCCCAAGTCACCATTACATGTGGAGGGGCCCTACTGTCCTGGGCGTGGCTGAACACCTGCCTGCCCATGGAAGTGGTGAATGAATTCCTCGTTTTGCTTTGTTTGCATGTGTGGCTTTTGCTTTCCCTATTAAATTGTCTTCATCTCAACCCATGAGCTTTTTACCTTTTACCCTTCCAGTTCTCTTCCTGATCCTGCTGACTGGGAAGTATTATGACCTGCCCCTGAAGGTGGGTTAACTGAGGCTCTTGTTAATAATAGATCTTTTGGGGCAGACTAGAGCGAAACAATACTAAATGACCAGAATATATAAATATATATATGGAAAGTTTATTTCAGAACAATTTAGTTGCAATGGAAAGGAAGTATGTAGTTGGTTTGGTTATTATCTGTAAAAATACAGCAATATACAAACATAAAAATAACACTTAAGAAAATGTACAAGGAAAAGAAAGAAAGAGAAAGAAAGGATAAGAGTAGGAAGATATCACCACCCATGGATCGATCCAACAATGAGACTTGATTGTTGCAATTTCGGTTTCTGTTGACTGAAATGTTGACCAGTATTGATCCCCTGGGGGTGGGGGAAGCCCACAAAACACAAATTTCAGTGGGTTAATATACACTCAGAGTCAGGTGGGAAGGCCCAGGTATCTCCCCTGCTTGGGGTGTAGCTTTACGTTGTCTGATGTAACACTGTGGATCACCTGCAGTCCTCTGGTGGAAGGCCCCAGAAATGAGTGCGGGGATGCTTCAGGGGTCTTTGATGGTTTATGATATCTAACACATGACAGCTGCCTCTCATGTCAGCGTACTTGAGCCAGTTATGCCCCATCAGAAAGGATGAATAGCTTTCGGCCTATGTGTGAATGTCCCAATACCTTCCCTGAGGGGAGTTTTACACCCGAACCTGTTGTGTAAAGGAAACCACTGGCATAATAAAAAGCACTATCCCACCTTGCAAGATCTTCTTATTGGCCTCTTTCCTTATCTGGGTCAAAACTCAGCTTATTGCTAAACAAAGGTTGGTTTGTCATGGTCAACTTCCAGTGGTGGATGCACACTCCCTCTGCACCTGAGCTGTTCTTACGCAGATCAGAGGTTTCACCACATCCAGAAACCCTCCTCCTCCCCTTCAGCTGGGGGGTGTGTGTGCAAACCTGGCCTCAGCAAAGCACCTGCTGCTTTTGCAAATGGGTGATTGTTTGAGTCATTAATCTTTAACATTTCAGTCTCTCACAGGGAGTGAGCCAGCGGCTGCGTGAGACTTCTGGCTGGGGTTAAACTACGACACCAATAAAAAACAACTGCAGCTGACATGTTTACAGGAAAAGTGGTTGATTGGAAGTCAGTGAATGTCAGTAGAAGGTGAGTAGGAAGTGGCCTGTGTAGTAAAAGTTTGTTGGAAATCTACTTCCAAAACACACCAGGGTTGGGAGACTAATAGATGTCCATGCGGTGATTACTCGCTTATTATTTCTTTCCTGAGTATAACCTATATCATCTCCTTTGACATCCATCCTGATTTTTCAAATTTATTTGGGGTAAGGGCAGATTATAAACTTTTGGGGGGCAAGGGGGTGGGGAGAATATACTCACTTGTTGTGAAGGGGAGCATTTCTTACATGGATACACACAATTCTATTTCAGTTCTATGGGGATTAAAAATAGAGCTCAAGACAGTGTTTGTAAAAAATTTATCTCTGGCCTTTTAAACTCTGTTCTTTTAAGGGTTAAATTTATATATTCCAGCCCTTGTCCTCAGACTACAGTGTACTGCTCAAGGAGCACTTCGAGAAGCAGAAGCTGAATGTCCTATTTCAATTATTAACACAGTTTTAGGAATATTAGGGCCTCCTTTTGATTTTTCTAGTGCTAAATAAAATTTGAATGTAGAGACATTAGTTTGACATTAGCATGTTTTTATATCATGACCATAGAAAGCCTTTTTGCTGAGGCAGTGGGTCAAAGCAAAAAGCAGTATCTGATTTGTTTGTTTGCTTGTCTCTTCAACACAGTTCATTTATCTTCTATAAATAAAATAACTATTTCATGAAGAAGTAGTATGCTGATAAAAAAGAAATCTTCAAAAGGTAAGATTGATGCATGTTATATCTGCAAGATAAACACTCAAAGAGGATTCAAACATAAGGCTGTCTGACTCCATCTTGACTGCCCACCAGCTGTCATGGATGAAGAATATCGGCTTCTACCACTGAAGAGGAGGTGGCACTTTGCATCCTCTCCCCACTTCCCAAATAACGAGGTACAGCGTTATGGCTGAATGGCTCTGTAATGTTCTGGGGCTGGGCGAACTGGCAAGAAAGGATAAAATTTACCCCTTTGGTTCTGAGTGTCGTCGTTTTCCCTCAGGGATACGTACAAAAATGATGAGAGAGATCCTTTGTTCCTTCCCACAGGATTACTCTATTCCAGAGTAAATGCTAGTGGCTGGTACACGCCTTTATCTCTGTCTGTCAGGGAAGTTGTTTATTTTTAAGGTTTTCAGAATTACAGTTTGTAGCCCAGTCCAAGGAACCATTTTTCCCTAAAAGCAAAAGATGTTTCAGAAAGTGTTAATTTTGACTGAATCTGTCTCTCACATCAATAACACACTAGAGTGACACCTTTTGCATCAGTGGGTGACTTTAAGCTTTGTCCAGGACCAAGCACCCATTTGTGCTTACACTTATTTATAATACTAAATGGATCCCTTCTTTAAGCTGTTTCTAGGACAGCACAATATTTTCAGGAAGAAAAGAGTGCCAGGTTCTTGTTCTACCTCCTGAAAACTAATCAAAGTCTCCTTCTCTGTTCCCACAGCCCCTGGCACTCACAATATGCTTCCACAGTTGGGCAGTTGTCGAGATGAAACCACTGTCTGGTGAGCAAACCGTGGCTGTCTCACAATTTACCTGCCCTTCTCCATCTGTCTCCACTCACCAGCTGTGCTTGAGCCCTTCAGGCAGGCACAGAAGAATTGGATGCACATAAAGTATCTCTTCGGTGTGACCAATGTAAATAATTGTGTTTGGGTTCTCTAGGATGCAGAGAAGGAAGACAGATGCACTATTAAACTAACCCCCATCAAGAGGGAAGGAGCCTGGAAAGAGCAGAAATGATCCTTGTGTCCCAAAGAAGTTAGAGAGTCCAAACTCTGTGTCCGTCCTTGGCTCCCACAAAACTGTATCAGGAGCCAAAAGGGTCTGACAACTACAGTTCCCTCTTACAGGTTTCTGTCAAGCTCTGTAGAACAGTATTTCAGCATCTTTGGCGCTGACAGACTGTCAAACACTAGGACTGTTAATTATTACATCAGCTACCAAATGGATTTGAATGCGCATTTCCTTCAGCATGTCTTCCTCCTAACCTCAAATATGGAGCTGCTGCAAAGTTCAGTACATTTAAGATGATTGTGATAGTGAGGAAGGGTAGGATTTGTCACAGATGATCACATTTGTTTTGCAAAAATAAGTTTATTGTACTTGGCATAGCAATAAGAAAGCTAGGCTAGCTGTCCAGTCAGCCCTAAGAAATAGTGAACAGCATCTGTTTAAGTCTCTGAAGTAACACAATTCATGCATGGCATTAGGTTATGTTGCATCATTTAACACAACATAAACCTCACTTACCTTTTCCTCCCTTTGCCACTTTCCTCCAGTTTATTCTCACTCCCACTGGCTGCAAAAATGCATAACTGTCTTTGCTGCTTTAAAATTCCTGGGTTTTCCCCTCTAACTTCTTCAGCTAATGTAATTTTTTTTTGTATACTGCCTTTCTGGGAACCACTGAACCCACATCCGAGAAGTGTTATCTCTCCCTTGTGCATCTCATCATAAGACTTCTTTGTGGGGTTTTTTTTGACTGAAGTCCTACACAAAACTAAATTGTATTGTTATGTCTGAGACACTCTCGTACAGGAAAAGGCACAAATCATACTTAACCAAATTTAATGAAAGATTGCCATCAGGTGTCTAAATGTCTCACTTGCCTGTTTAGTTGAGTTATGGCAAACAATAGTACCCAGAAACTTAACATATTTAACAATTCAACAGTTTTTTTATTATCTGGACCTGTTTTGTGCAAGCTCTATTGAACTAATTTACAATAATGGGATTGAAAACGCCCTAATTCAAATATAAAATAGATAGAAATATTTCTTATTTTTCTTGTTTCAGAATGATTGCTTCATTTAGAAATATTAATAATCTGATAACTGAGTCTCTTCATTATAACATAATGCTCAGTTGCATAGGGAGCGATTCTTTATTCAGTGGGTTACACTGCAGGGTATCATAGGGAGAGAAGATGTATTAGCCTGTATTCAGAGTTTATATAAAAAAATGAAACTGCAGAATAATAGAATTGCATCTTTTATACTAGTGCTGCTATTTGAAAACAGAAGGACAAGTTTTAAATGGGAAATTATAATTAGTATCTGCTAGAAAAGTCACATGTGCATTTACCCATATGCCTCTCTGCCTGGCCACGGGGTTGGGGTGTGTCAGCCAAGCAGTTCTTAATAACATTAATTCAAAACAGACGGGCCATTAGAAATTGTTCTTGTCTGTGCAATTTTATGGCTTCTGTCACATGTTTCTTATACTCCAAATATTTTTCATTTATTTTAGAGGAAGACCTGTGCTGCTAAACAGCTTTCAGTATTAGAGTATGTATGACGAACAAAGGCAGATATAAAATGATGGAAGGGATGAACTGAAAGAAGACCAACCACAAATTTACTGGAGTTAAGCACATCCATATCGTACATTTTCAGAGCATAGGGATGGTCTGCACTGAGGAATGCCGCATCCAGAGATCTACACAGTAGACTCAGAGCTGCGCAGGTACTGCAGATGCGAATGGCAGAAATAGTAGCTGCATATAAGAAGCAGCCGCTCTTCCAGAGTTAATTAGCTCTTCTCTCCAAATGAGCTAATTAGCCTGGGCACAGCCCTGCACCAACATAACCATACCAGTCCTGGAGCTGACTCATTATCTGGCTTGATATCCTCTTCATTCATTTATGTGAATACTTGCACAGCTCTAAAGAAAAGTGTGCCCTGGTAGTTAGGTACCAGCTTCTGCACTAATTAGCGTCTCAACATTTTATGAAATGTGGAACAATTTCAAGAGGAAAAAAAAAAATCAGTGTCTTAAAGCTTAGTGATTAGAGCACTCCCACTAAGGAGGGAGGAAAGCAGATCAAATTCTTGTTTTCAGAAGCAGATGTAGGTAACACCCTTCTAAGTTCATTTTTTCATAGTTATCAAAAATGCTCTCAAAAGATTCAGAATTATAGAACCTAAACCAAAGAGAGTTATGGGGGGGTTGGGGAGTTTTCCAGTTGTTCTTTGAAATGCTTGGTTCTTCCACTAAACCAAAATTCAATTACTAGCAGAGCCCTAATAGCAAATACAGATTATTGACTGCACTTGAGGCCAACCACAATGAACTACTGCCTGAGGGTTAAAGCCATTCCTGGGATTAGGTAATAGTGCCTGAAGCCAATTGTAAAGAGCGCTTAATACCTTTGAGCAATAGTTTGCTGCAATTTCCCTCAGACCCAGTCAGTGATTAATTAACCTTTTAGAATCTTCTGGGTTAATGGAAAGTTTTCTCTGGAAAGCTCCACAAATTGAAACATGAACCAAGATCATCATCCGCAATACCAGAATATACATGATCTTGGAAGGTGAACCCCAGTTTTCAATGCTTGTTAGGCTCTTGCTTCAGCCCGAGGGCAGTAATATCCCCAATTTGTAATCAGAGGAGCTTATGTGAAGTTATCTCAAATACTAAGAAAGGTTTTGCATGAAATATATGCGTGTATAAAATAACCACTGTTTATCTTATAACAGATAATTATCTAAAACGTGTCAGCTCAAATTCTACACATTTTTAATCAACATGGGTATAAGAGGGTCAGGAAATAGCTTCATGAGAGATACATAAGAGTGGCAACAAGAAGCCCAAAAGAAGGAGTGATCATCCATATTTCTACCCACCTCAAATCTTGTGGATGTTTGGATGTGGATGTATGCTGTGTCCAAGACAAGGAAAGATGTTTGTGAATTGTATTTGATCAATTGCATGCCTTCCAGATCCTAGGTTTATCTGGGTAAATAAGGTTTTGAGATAAAACCAAACTCCAAGCATGTATTGGGAAAATAATTGCACTACTTAATAAAAGCATCTTTAAAAGATTGTCAGCTCAACAAGTGTCAAGAATAAGTAAAACAACACAATCCTACCAGATGCCTACTGACTATCAGTAGCATGCTTATTGAAGACTTCAGCATTCCTGAGTTCTGAAATGGCTGCAAGTTAAGAGACTGTATTAAATGTAGATTGTTTCCGAATCCCTAACTCCAGCACTGCAGCAAGACATTTAAATGATGACACGATGAGTTACAGTCTGCCAGCTTGGCACAGATTCAAAGTGGCAGCAGCTGAGGTGTGCTTTAAAAATAGGGATTTTTTAAATTGGATTCAAAATCAATTAAAATCCCATTACAAACATAATTGTACTGATACAAATCATGAAATAATCTTTTACAATAAAACTGAGGAAGCTTGCATAATTAATACTATCTATTGCACAGATAGACCCATACCTTTCAATCACATACAACCTACACGTCAAGAGAATGCCTTCAGAAAGTAGAGAGTGCATTTTCAACAGGAGGTCAACATGTATTTCGTAGGATTCTGAGTGGGTGTATCTCTAGGTAGATTTGATTTCCCTCCTCTCCTCAAAGTCCCATATTATACATTGCTTTTGGAGATTAAATGGCAGCATATCTGTATTGTAAAAGAAGGAGACATACAACATGATGGTCAGTCAACTCAGTGAAGCAGCTAGTGGCCATCCATCACATTTTTGATCCCTGTATGAGAAAATAATCAGCCTGTTTTCTGCTGGTGCAAAGTCAGTACATGTCTTAGACAATGAAATAACATCCTTTTTTATTGAGAAAGAATGTACTTTAGTTGCTTTTTGAGGGGAAAATAAGGGAGCAGGTAAAGAAAAAAAAATCCAACATCTCTTACGCCAAATAGCAAGATTAAATTTTTTAGTTTATTTCATCATTAATTACAGTTTTTTTGAGCTATTATACTTGCTAGGCCTCTTCTAGTAAAGCCACCCCTATAGTTTCAAGTGCTGGCATTCAGTTCTTACACAGCATGCTCTAAGTAAAGTTGGATTATTATCTGTTTATTTTTGTGGTCTTGTAGATCTTTATGCTTGTGTTTGTACTATGGTGAGGAAATTAATGACTCAACCAATTTCTAAAGAGGTAAAATGAGAAAGACACCTTTAAAAACAACTCCTCAAATTTATAGTAAACTTAGCTTTACAGTTTCTTCCTCACTAATCTTGTTTTATACAGCATTTTTTGAAACAATACTGCATTAGTAAAAGCTGCCAGTCGCAATTTTTCTTTTTTTTATTATTTTGCCATGATGCTTTAAATACATATTCCTGTAAAGATTAGGCATATAATTTAATTGTCCTTGTATCAGATGAAAAAAACCATGATTCCCCACAGCAGCCTATTGACTCCTTCAACCTTGCCTCTTGAAACCTTACTGAACGCAGAAGCTGATACTGCAGGTTTTATATTTATAATGATTAATTAATTCTGCACTAAGCAATGTTCCTGACTGCAAGAACAAAATCCACTTTAGAAAACATAAATGACAGCTTGCCTAAAATAATTAACACCAGTGCTGATAGAATTGGGATGTTCTCCCTCTGCTTTACACTAGCGTATTTGAGAGAATTTAATTACTAATATTTCTGACTAGCAGAAGAATTGCATTAAAAAAGCACTTGATGTGGCAGGACTGAAAGCTCATTCAAAATATGTTACAGAAATATAATGGGGATGGGATAAACCCCTGGTTAAAAATGGAGATATAATTAACCCCCAGTTAAACATACTAGATTATTTCTACTTTTTCAAGGAAAGCAGATCACATTAAAAATAACCTCATTTCTCTGCCAGTCAAACTACCAGGTAGGGTTTGGCTATGCAGCACAGCAACCTTGGACCCTTCCACCTCTGTGCAGAACAAGTCAGATAAGGTCTGTCCTGGTAACAGGATGGTTCCACCAGTGAGCAAAGCATGCATGGCTTCACAGCCTGGGAAGGACCATCCTTCCTCCATAGCTGCAGCAGGAGCTCTCTGCTTGCTTTTCAGTAGGGATGGAGTTTTGCCTTTAGCATGCTTAATAATGTTAACCTACATGTTATTTTACATGAGGCCTTGAAACAGGACAACTCTTTCCTGGAAGGGGACAATGGGTGCTTTCTGTGGGTGAAATGGCCTTATCCACCATTTTTTAGCATTGTGAAACTGCTTACAGAATTTATTAACTTCAAGTTGTAGGCTTAAGTGACTGGTTCCTGTGACTTAAATATATGTGGCCAGAACACATGAGATTGCTGTATTGCCCTTTGAATTTATGGAAAGATTACATAAAATTATGGTAAAAATGCAGGCTCTCAGCCAGAGAAATTAACATGGAGTTATTGTCACACAGTCTCACTCAAAGTTAGGACTTCTGTGGGTAAAAGGATGTGATCGTACCATCATGGCTTCCTCCTTTTAATCTTTACCACACTACAACCTCCCTATTCCACATGTTTATGGTTTAAAAATCTGAGGATGGGGAATGAAATTCCTGTGAGTCCATCATTATCCTTTTGAGCAAACCCATATGGGTGACTGTTAATCAGGACTGACATACATTTCCACATTAACCCCAAGGGGTACTAGTTGTTCCCTGGCTGGAGCTTGGAGACTTCAACATCTCTCAGAGGTACAAATTTAGGAACATAAATACCTACAGCCCACCCAATTCTTTTTTTTTAGATATTTTTCTTTCACAGTAGATGAAGGACCTGAGAGTTGAGGAAGTCAGTTATTGTAGTGTGTCCTTCCTGCCACTGGTAGATTTTTACCCCAAATGTCATCCTTTCCTCTTTTATTGGTTAGGGCTATCACCAAAAATCTCAGCATTACCAAGGGCCCAGTTATGGAAGGGAGAAAGTCCATAAAGAGTAAGTGGGTAGCCAGCTGGTCTATTTTCCAACATGTTCCATCTCCTCTAGTGGCTTGTAGGCATATATTTTGCCTACACACAGCCTTGCTTAAAGGTGCAATTTTGCATTGCCTGTAAACTCATCCCTCTCACTTGTGAGTAGAAAAAGGGAGAACCAGAATGCTTGATTTACTGAAACAACTGCAGGCAGATGTAAATTGTCTTCCTAAGGCAGGACATTCTCTACACTCTGGGTGGGATTCCTCCTGATAAGCAATAGGGATTGGAAAGGGAGTAAGAAAGCAATCTGTAACCTCTCTTTAGCTATACCTGCTTAATGCTAATTATTACTTAATAATGTAAAGCATTTATATTTCCTTGTAAATGTTAAAAGTGCTGTAAAAGCATTAACTGGTTAATTCTCAGGACACCCTTAAGAGGTGGGCATATGAGTATTATCTCCATTCCATACTTCTTTCCATAATAAGGGAACAATTAAAATGAAATCGATCAGCCAACTTTATAGGAACCCTAATTCCTACAAATAGGAAATAATAGGCCTAAATGAGTATACTTCTGCATGTTTAAAAGCAGTATTCATCAGATGGATTACAGCTGATTTTTCAATGTAATTAACTTTGTATCCAAAAATCAACTTTATTGGTTCACTTCTAGTATATTAAGCACAATAGGAGGGATGCCCCATTTTCTCTGGCAATAATCAGGTTCCCCTCAGCCTTGTAATTGATTCAAGCAGGAACCATATTATTGTCTAGTAAAACAGAGCATCCCTCCTATTATCCCTTAAGTAGCAGTCAGTCTGGGAAGAAAACAGTTACAATGATATATGAAGTTAAGACAGATGCCAACTAAATAGATATCTGAGTAAGCTAAAAAGAAAGAATTAAATAGTTCGAAGAATCAATAAAAGGTACTACTTCAGCTAACCACTGTGCATCTCATCAACTAAACTCTCATTATTGTTCATATCCTGACTGCCCCAATAACATTATACCCTGCACAAACAACAAGCCCAATGGCCTCATAATCTAATTTGTCAGCTTTCACTTCTTTCCCACAGTTTTTGTATTCTCTCTCCTGTATTCTTTCTCCATTTCCATCTATACTGAAGTCTTCACATCATTATGCTAGTGCACCCTGCTGCCAAAAGATCAGAGGACTGAAAAGAACTGATTCCACTGCACCGTCTGTTACAGAGGCTCAGGTACAGAGTCCTGGCAAAACCAGTTTGGTCAGTATAATTTGCATCTTTTTCGGTTTTATTAAATTATAAGTTCATGGTGATGGTGAAAAAAATACTGTAGTTTTGCTGGGAAATAAGCATAAGGAAAACAGTACATTTCTGCCAGGTGAATGGATCTCTGAAGGAAGGTGGGTGTTGTGGGTAGCTAACGGAGCTTGGACACAGCAAGAGCAATGAGGGAACTATTTCTCTCCAGGACATGAATCTGGTAAGTGGCTCATTTTCAATATCTACAGTGGAGTCTGTGAGTATTGAATCCATAGCAGTGAGTGACTCCTTCAAGAACTGCCAGGACTACTCTAGGGTAGTATTGACAAAGGAAACGGGAATCTGTCATGTTCTGTTTTAGCCACAACATAAGGATGCCTGTTTCTTAATAATGGAATGAACTTCTCTGAAATAAAAAGAGGCAGTGCATGTTTCCAGTTTTGGGTTCCTTCCTGATCAGGTTTGGACAACAGACTCAGAGGAGAGGAGAGATAGGTGACCTGCCTGAGTTGCTCTGGTCACCAGAGAAATCTGTGCTGTGTATTCTGGAGCTGAGCTTGTGCTTGAAATTGTCACTTTTTCACGCAGGGGAAGTCATAAGCCTAAGTTATGTTTCAACATACGTATTGTCTAATTAGACCCCCGTGGCTTACAGGTTAAAAAAATTCCACCTTTCTGGGGAACCTAGAAGCTCAGGTCTTTATTGGTGAACAGCTCTTTATAGGATATAGCTAAAACACACCACATCCCAAGTGAGATAGAGCTGTCTGCACATGTAGTTCTCTTATGCTGTGTTCTGGTGAGAAATAAAGCACATGAACCCTCTGCTCCCAAGCCTTCAGCCAACTCACACCACTGAACATGAACAGAGGGCATCCCCCTGAGAGCACTCTCTGCTTGCATGACTGGACAGGAGCTGGGGAAAGTAACCCTGTAACACCAGCCACTGCCAGACATTGAAACTGAGATTCTCCTCCTCCCTTCCTGTGTGAAGACAAGCAAATTAGGATAAGCCATCTGCAGCATCAGTTGTCCCATTTCATTGTTTTGGAAAGCAGGGGAAAACCCGGGGGTAGGCACTGCACTCGGCTGGGAAACACCAGCTTTCTTCCCTCTCGGAGCTGGGTATGTGACTGTCCCTGTCCTAGTTTGGATACAGCAGGAAGCACTCAGTGCCAAAGCCCATGGCTCAGACCTTGTCATGCACAAGGTGTACATATACTTAATGGAACTTCTAGTGGAGAGGAGGGAGAAAACTGCTCCCTCTTCAGCAGATTTGGCAATGTTGCAGTTACTCTGATCTGTCCCGGAGTAGCTTTTATGCCTTTCTTTCTTCTTTGCCCCTTACAATCCCCTCATTGAAAGAAAAATCTACCATCTGTTCATTCTCAAAACAGACTTAATCATCATTATTTGTGGGAACCAGATGCTAATGATTCCAGGGCAGTTTTTTTACTTTGCCAAATCTTAAGTAAGAGCATGACATGTAAGGTGGGGAGGAGGGAGGCCTGTTATTTTCTTGCAGCCAGATGTGATGCACTTAACTGTTGTAGCTGCTGTCACTGTTTGGCAGAGTTGCACATTTAGGAGGACATTTGAAATATTTACAAATGTCACTTTCACTCTCCCCAACCCATCAGTTTAGTAGCAAATAATCAAAGGGATGAGTTAAAAGACAATTGAATAATGCCAGTCCAGTTCAGTAGTGATCTGCAGCTTGCGTAATTCAAATATAACTACTAAATTTGCTTAACTCAATCCCTACTGTCTTCTCCTTTAGACAAGGTGTGATAGCTGCAGTCATGGCCTTCCCATTTCCCTCAGTTATCCATGAGAGCTGGAATATTAAGTCCATTCCATTTGTCAGAAAGCTTTATTTAGGATAATTTGGCCCAAAAAGTTCAGATCAAGCAGATGCAGACAGCAGGGGGACTGCAAGCCTAAAGCCAAAAGACTATTCTTGAAGGAACACAAGATGTTATTATGGTTAATACAGCTAAAATTTCCTTTTTGCTTTGCAATAGTAAACATAACCAGTGCTCCCCAGGAAGGTTATTGACCGGAGCAGAACATCAAGAACATTATCTCAGTCTTGTACCACAGTGGAAGAGTAGAGAATGATATTCAATTTTGCCTTTCATCATCTCTGTAAAACAGAAGGCCAACTTTTTTCCCATTTAATTTCAGAAGAAGGAAGTCCTTTCCACCTTTTATCTGAGATGCTTCTTAAAACCTTAATTATTATTCTAAGCAACTCTCTTTCATACCAGTTTTAGGGCTTTGTCTTACAGATTCTACCAAATCCTTTCATGGATTCTGCTTTTGAAAGTTTTGAGGTGGTGTTGTGGCTCCTAATAAAGCTGAATGTAAATATAAAGAAAAAATATAAATAACCCCCCAAGGATGTGATTTTATTACTAAAAAGTTACATTTTATATATTTCTTTCTTTGGTTCTGCACTGCCCAAATTTTTCCAAATTAGTGATGAGTGTTAATTCAAGCGTGGAGAAGTTATCATTTCCATATACAAGTGAACAGGGACTTGGTTAACATCATTTTCCTAGACGGGTCTGTGAAGAGTCTAACTCTGTGTGAAGTGTTACAAGGAGCATAAGAACTGTGTTGTTTCTTCATTTCACCTGTACAAAAAGTTCAGCCAAGAAATCAGACCAGAAAGGCAGTCAATATCAATGAGACACCTTCTTTCCGAAAAACTGATTGTTTTGTCATTGAGATTTAGGCAGGCATTTATCGAATATCATTATCTGCATCTCCCAAAGCATTTTGGTGGAGAAATACAGAAATTTCCTGTATTTAGTTTCCCACATTTCTTGAATCCCACTTTAGTTTTCAATGTCTAAATGATTTAGGAGCTGTTTTTGTAGTGTTCAAAAGTGAATGTTGCCTGCTACCATGTTTATAGCTTACTACAGCAACATTTCAAAGACAAGCTAATAATTTCAGGTATTCAGGTAGTGTTTATGTCTGAAGGACCTGGGGATGCCTGATCAGGTGGGATCATCTACTGAATATGACTGAAAGATTGCATGTGATTTCTTTTTTTTTTTTTCCTGCCAGACTTAAGATTTTCTTCTGGAATTAAGTTACCATGATTCTTTTTAATTTTTGTTTTAATGTGTATTTTTGAGCTTCAGTGAATACCAAATAGGATGCTACTTTGTCCCTAGTAACAATAAATCAAAACACCTTTTCCCCAGATAGTTCATCTTTGCTATTTTTAATCGTGACTTCATCAATGACTATTCTCTTACCCACAGTGGAAGCAATTAACCTGCTTTATGAATAAAGTCATTGGCCTAGCAACTGAGGGAAGTGGGCATCCAAGTAGTTCAAACAAAACTACAAGGTTCTGTCCTGGAAGCAAAGGAAGTGACCTGGAATCTAAGCTTAGCCTACTGCAAATAAAAACCTAAGGCAAAAAGGTTGTGAGTTAGAAGAAAAGAGACTGAGTTCATCTGGTACAAAGTGATGTGAAGCTTCAAAGATGAAGGAAACTGCTTGTAGTTTCACTCCTTTTCATTCTTGGAGAACACATGAGATGTGCATGGGGCTAAATAAAACAGACTATGCAAAGAATATATTTGAGTTTTAGCACTGATTTCTTAGGTCAACAAAACTAAACCAGAAAACCACAAATCCATGAGACCTTGGAAATGGGTAAAAGGGAGCAAAATTATTGTAACCTATAATACTGTCTGCCCTCTTTTCACTGATGCAGCCAGAACCTAGCAAGCTTCAGACTCTGTTTTACTAAAAGCCTCAGTAGAGATGTAGAATAGCAAAAGTATATGAAATGGGGACTAAAATACAGTAAAGCAAGGCCATTGTAGTTTGCTTGCCTTTGGTATGTAATGATCTTAATATAAAAGACTGAAGTTTTGTGAGATTTGACAGAATAAATAGATTTGTATCAGAGGATGCCTCTCCTCTCCTTTCCTCTGAACCTCAGAATTAATGGTGAAGGCAGTTAAATGTAGAGGAGCTCATTAATCTGTCTGTGTCTGGAGTGTCTTACACAGATACCATGCTAATCAATGCCTGCGAGGTAGTTAGCATTGTGCTTATGTAAGCAGCACTGTACAGGCACAGAATCTACTGTTCTTTACTTGCACAGTGTTTGAACTAATATTTATTTAATTTTGTTTAATAGTGTCAGTAGGCAGTCAGAAACTGTTAGCCTTTTTTTGTAGGAGGTGAGTGAATTGAAATCATGGGAACAACACAATTTGTTGAAGATTGTTTTTCTCTGATGATTCCTCACTCTGAATGGAGTCTAAATGCTGAAGAACATTTATGCAGAAAAAAAATACTGTACTTTACCCCTATTTCTGTGGTGCTGTGAGAAACCTACATGAAAGAGACAAACTCTTACTGTTGCCCTTAATGTGGTTAAATGTTTTCTACCCTTCCAGTGTATAAGGCAGGAAATTGTCAGTGCATTTTTCATGGCATCAAATGAGTGCTGTACATCTTTAATTAGCAATGTCTATCAGTGTTGAGGCTAATACAGACATAAACAAAAGTTACAAATGCTGCTACACATTCAGTATAAAGCAGAGCATAGATGTAAAGATTAATAAACTAAAGGAAATCAAAAAGTTTCTGTTGAGTGCCATAAACAGCTGCACTGAGAACAGCTACTCTTTCACTGAGGCATTAAGCTCAAAGCATTACAAACGTGACAAAAAATGAAAGACTTTTATACAGAACTAAATATTGTTCAGTGATAAAAATAGCTTTCTTCATTCTTGGTTAAACAGAAGGGAAGCACCTTAACAGTAGTAAAGGTCCTTATCAGCAGAGAACAATAAAAAACTGATGGAGGGAAGTAATCTTTCTCATCTCAGAGGACTATTGCAGTTGTTCTATTATGCTTGTTGCTGATTATCTATATGCAAGACTCTACAGTATCTTTCAGATTAATTTAGCATCTTAGGAATCCATTATACCTTTTGGAGAAGTGACTCAATCTGGAGATTCCTAGTGAGTGTAAATGAAGGCAGTAGCTTTCATCTCAGTACAGCCTTCGTGCCGTAAACATATGAATGATGTGATGCAGTTATGAGTTTTTTACAAATATTTGACAGCAGTAGTTATATAAGTCTCCAATATGATTTTGATAAAAGAAATCAATAACATAAATGGGTTGAATTTCATATTTGGGGAAGTGAAGGATTGAGAATCTCTCTGTCTGCTACAGGCTGTTTACAGGGCCCCCATCACCACAGACCCAGGCACAGGGACTCCACTTCGTGCCTCAGATGGGGTTCTGTCCCATTGCCTTTGCAGTCCGGTGGCACAGGCTGCACTGATTGTATCGCATCAGGCTGAGGCAGCAGCTCCTGAGAGACTGAAAAGCAAGGCTTTCCTGCTCCAAACAGAACTGGGCTCCTCTGTGTCAGAGTCCTTGGCCAATTTCTGAACACAATTGTATGAGTTAATCTTACACGTGGCTGCCATTGCTTCCACTATCTGACCCAGAATACGTGTTTTTAAGGCATGGTGTGCTACTTTGAGTCGCTTGCAAAATTCCACAGTTCAGCTGAATCATAGAAGTACAGCTGTTTATACCTCTCTCTAAGAAATCTTTTCTATTAACTTTACCATATTCGCTTTTAGCGCAAGACTTGATGTCCCTAAAAGTTTAAATAAAGTCCATTGATCGGGCGGGAGGTCAGGAATGGTGAGAATAATGGATTTATTGTGCTGCATGCAGATTTTTGGACACAGCTTTGCCATATATATTCCAAAAGGAAAGGTACGTGACATATATAAATGTAATCTCTCCCAACAGACAGATCTAGATTAAATGTGCTATGATGATTTGTAAGATAAATAATCAGAATGATTATAAAATGGAGAGCTGGTTTGAGTATGTGGAGGATGAATTTTCTGTCAAATTAATGTAGAAGTAACTATCTAAGGAGACAAAGCAAATACTTTAATTGCATAGTGAGTGGTGTTTTGCCTGTTGTTTAGCCCTACAGTCATATATTAGACTGATTAGCGAATTTTAAATGCAGGAACTAGACACTACTATAGCTTGTGAGAAATAATTCCTTCAGTAAAGGAAGAGAGGCATTCAGGGGGCCAAAGCTATCAGTCATAAACAGGCAGCCAAAGTATGACACTTCCCCAGTACTAATAAAAGCTCTTCTGTTTCAACTACATGGAGTTCTCTTTGCTCTGGACCTACACATACTTCTCAGGAGAAGATAAATTCATGTGTAATGTATCACTGGTTTTCAATTTCATTGTGATGAACCCACAGGGTGAATTACATAGTCCATCCCGTGTTTTACAGAAAAACTAAATTACCATGTGCCCTCTATGTGGTCCAGGAGATATTGATTAAACTGCTTCAGAGTTTGAAGAGGAAGAAAAAAATAATGTACTGATTTTCCTCATCTAAATCTTTTCTTCTCATCTTCCCATTTTGTGGCGATAATTAGCTTGCAGAAGTCAACAAGACTTATTTTCTTGCTTTAAATACCACACTTGTAATTTTATAAGAGACTTCAGGAGATCTGGGAGTGTATTCTTCACATAGAAACTTAACAGAATTTCTTTGGGAACTCTTGTTCTTCATTCTTTTCTTAGCTTGAATAGCAGACATCATCTTAATGCGTGTTTGCTTGCAACTTGTAAGCACATAAGTTATGTGAAAGAGAAAGCCCTCAGAGACACTCCAATATTGCAGGGTAAGCTGAAGTGAGAAATACTTAATGCCATTCCAGAGATTCACTGGCAAAAAGCTGCAAATGAAAATTATTACAATGAGTATAAAATTATTATAAAACTGTCACATTTCTAATATTTCATATTACTTCTGACCATAAGCTCCACAGCTATAAAAGCAATATCTTTTGCTCTTCCATGTGCACAGATGATGGTTTGCATTCTTCGGGGCTTATCATGTTAAAATGCCTTTAATTATGTCCCAGACAGCTGTTCAGAAGGTACTCTTAAACCTCTTCAAGGTCAAAACCTTACTTCTTGCTGATCCTCAGATCATCATACTATGATTTCTGTTTCACTCACATAATATCTCTACTGTTCTTGGGAATCACTGTACAGTCCCATAGGCCACGCCAGCATATGACTTCATCAACTGGCCCCTAAAGGTTCAGATGCTGATGTGCTGATCCTTTGCTAATCCTTAAAGGTCAGATAGATTGAAAATTTATGTATGTTCTTATTGCATATTTGGAAAAGGTAGTGATATTGTTAAGGTACCCTTTCTCTTCCCCCTGCCTTCCCCTGTGCCTGGGGACACAAATATCAAACATATGGTAGACAGAAGAAGCATCTCACAAACTTGTGTTTCTGATGACATATTGTAATGAAAATGGGAAACATGGTTCCAATCACACCCAAAACCAGGCACCAGCCCCAGCCTGTGTGTGGTTTGTGTTGAATTTAAATAATTGCTCGCTATGTGGCACACACTAATAGACTCGACTCCCAAACCATTCATTTAAACTCAGACACAAAAACTCAAGAATCTTCTTCATGGATCACTGCACTTGTTAACAAGTCTCATATAGGATAAATTGTATATTATAGCACTGTCCACTAGCTCTGCTATATTTAAATCTTTCAGTGTTTCTATTATTAGAACACTCTTTTCTAAGGGAATGATAGCATCCACCAGTTAAAGGAAAAGTGACATAGATTGATATTTTCCCTTTTAGTACAAATGCTCCTTATTAAATATTCTGACCAGTGTATATGCTGGGAACTTCAAGGAAGAAAACTTCTACAATATGAAGCAATTCCAAACTTCCCCAATCTTCATAACCTCTCTTGCAGTGTCCTCAGATAGACACAGAGGGCCATTGTGAATAAATTACTGCAAATATGCTTCAGTTCATTAATTGAATCCATAATAAAATGAGCTTCTTAAAAAGTGCAAGCTACTATACACAGTAAGATAAACAAATATATCGACTCTGTTAAATATAAAATTAAGGGCTATCTTTAAAACCAAATGGAATAAACATCTCTATTTCATTCACATAACTATGAGTCAGAAAAGGAACAGTCCCTTTGAAATGAACAAAAATTAGCATAACAATGAAATAAAATGCAGTCATTGGAAAAAAATGACCTTAACTTTCATTTAAGACAATAGCTAAGTATAACAAGCTTTCCAGTCCCAACAAACTTTCCGGTATGGATATCATATTCAAACAAATAACAAGTCATGTCTTATCAAATCCATCTTATACAGGCTTTATTCCATTATTCAAAAAGAAAATTACTATTTTATTCTTCTGGTCACTTAGAGGACAGTTTTCCTTATCAGAAATTTAAACAGGGCTGTAATTTTTAGTTAGATACTGGGAGGAAATAATAACATATATTCTTGTACTCTTTGGAAAATGGAATTTTAAAATTTCATTTCTTGGTAAGAGTTCATACTTAACTTCTCTGTCCATTCTACTAAAAATTTAATGCAATGTCAGTTTAAGTGTTACCTTCAGAAGATAGATCTAGTCCAAAAACGAAAAATATAAACAGTGTGCAAGATGCAATGTCAATAAGAAAACATAATGAGTCACAATGGATAGGATAATAAATCATTGTTTAACTTATTTAACTTATCTGGATGAAGGTCCAGATGCCTCCTCAGCAAGTTCACTGATGACAAAAAGCTGGGACGAGCTTTGGACTGATCCCCCTGAGTGCCTTGCAGCCCTTCAGAAGGACTTTGACATATTTGGGAGATGGGCGGAAAGGAACCGTATGAAATTCAACAAAGGCAAGTGCAGGGTCCTGCATACATGGAAGAGTAACCTAACGCAGCAGCACAGGCTGGGGGCTGACCCGCTGGAAAGCCCAGCTCTCTGGAAGAAGACCTGGGGGTCCTGGTGGACAACAAGTGTCTGTGAGCCAGCAGAGTGTCATTGTGGCCAAGAGGGCCAAGGGTATCCTGGGGTGCATTAGGGAGAGCATTGCCAGCAGGTTGAGGGAGGTGAGGTGCATCTGGAATGCTGTGTCCAGTTCTGGGCACCTCAGTACAAGAGAGACATGGAGCTCCTGGAGCAGGTCCAGTGGAGGGCTATAAACATGGCTAAGGAACAGGAACACCTCTGTTACGAGGACAGGATGAGGGACCTGGGCCTGTTCAGCCTCAAGAAGAGATGACTGAGATGACTCATCAATGTCGATAAGAAGTCAGGGTGTCAGGAGGATGGAGCCAGGCTCTGCTCAGTGCTGGCAAGCAATGGGAAAAGAGTCAATGGGCAGAAACCAATGGCCAGGAAGTTCCACCTGAACATGAGGAAGAATTTCTTTACTGTACAGGTGACCACACATGGAACAGGCTGCCCAGAGAGGTTGTGGAGTCTCCCACACTGGAGATACTCAAGAACCACCCAGACACAATCCTGTGCCATGTGCTCTAGGATGACCCAGCTTGAGCAGGTAAGTTGGACCAGATAACCAACCCATTGTAGTCCCTTCCAACCTGACCCATTCTGGGATTACTGAATTGGTGCATATACGGATGGATGGACACACACACCAGCTAGATATACTTGCGAACTCTTCCAGAGTTGACTATGACTTCTGCATTTTTGTATATATTTTCTTTTGAAACCTTCATGGTCAGGAATGAGTGAATCACTGGTCCCCATCTATTAAACAATTCTAGAGATAAATCTACAAAAGCAATGAGTAAGCTCTTTTAAAACTCCGATTATCAAGGGTTTGTTCATTCACATTTTTGTGCTGTCAAGTTGAAAGGGATGGATTTTTACATAGAAATTATGCAGGTGATTACTTAAAAGTCAGTAGTCTATTTTTACAAGAATTCCCCCTTCTCTTCCTGACCTGCAGTAATATTAAATAATTAGATTTTAAATGTCCTTTGTGATATATTTTTCTAGATGATATGGTGCCCTTTAAAACCAAACATTATTTATAGCAAAAAAGTACAAAGATTCCTGACCCAGAACTACATCATTAGAGGAGACTGAAAGAAGCTAGTCCATCAAAGTGTAGGATATTAAACAGCTTCGTTTGTCTAGAAGTGCATAATCAGCCCTTCAAACTTTTGTTGTGTTACCTGTAATTAATACTAATTAAGGCTGAGGCTCTCAAATATGAAATGGTTGAGAAAATCTGCAGGGTTTGGTTTCCTATTTGTCAACTTTTATTTGAAAACAGCAGGTTAAATTCTGATCTGAGGAACGTTTAGCCTCAAACTATCATGCAGATTGTTTTGTATCTGTGTAATTGCCAAAGACTGCTTTGGTCAAAACTCCTTAACACTTTTTATTGCTAATTTTGGCAATAAACCTGTTAATTAGTTAATTGTAAAGCATTAGTGAATCAAGTAAAAAGGATCCATCTGTTTATAAAATAAGATTTCTTCTGGGCATAACATTTACAAACCACAGTGCTAGACACCATACCATCTATTTATTGATAAAGTCTCTCATTCCTTTTAGAGCTAAAATGTGACTTTGAAGGAGATTTGTAATATATCACGCACAGCTAATACCATCACAATCTTAAAATCATCGGAGGACTTCAGAGAGCAGTGAAGAGCTCTAGTCCCTCTCTTCTTTATGTCACTGATGTGAACTTGGCATAGACTGATAGCAGCCGTGGAGGTGCCTGTATGAAAGGTGCTCAGTTCTCAGAGCAAACACAGTATCGCCAGCTGCAGAAGAATTTTAAGAATACAGCACATCTACCATTATCATAAGGATTATTTTCATGGGCAGACTTAGAAGCCAAATGAAGCACGAGGTTTGAGGGAATTTTACTATTGACTTGAATGGGAGCAGGATCATAGGTTTTTTCAGGTGAATGCATAAGCAGTCTAGGAATCTTACACTGCTGCTGCTTATCTCTTCCATGGCCAATTAAATAGGCTTCTTTTCTCAGAACTGTCGATGTGGCAGCTTTCATGAGCACTAAATTAATCCTTTAAAGGAAAAATATGTTAAAAAAAATGTAATATCTTCTCTGATTTAAAGATACTGTAAAAAAAGACCTTTTCAATACAGAAAACAAATCTCTTGTATATTCACGTGGATTACAGAGTAGTTTTCATACCAAAATATTACATTTCTTTTATCAGAGCAAAGTAAAGATGATAAAATATTCTTGTCTGAGATTAAAATATATAAGAATGGAATATTGATAGAAACATATAAAGTAAAGGAGGACTGGATGATGTACTATGGGAGCTGATAAGAATTATATGGCTTCTAGCAGAGAAGTAAAATCACATAAAAAGATACAGACTGATGGCAATAGGAAATGCATCTATAAGGGGATCACAGGAGTAAACAGAGAATAGTTTGGATAACAGCAGACAAGCATTTAAGGGATAATGCTAATTGAATTGTGCATTGTAGCCAGGTAGAGTAGACTGATGCTTCTAAATGCTAAAAAGAGAGCTGAGGCATTTCAGCCTGGAGTGGTAGCTTCCATTGCCCCAGGTCTTTCCCCAAGAGTTTTAAAATCTGTCTAAAATGGATTGCTAACAGCTGTTTTATTGGTGGCCATTGGGGGCTGCTTATTCCACTTTGGATGCAAGGAAGGTACAAATGAGTCCTTAAAAAGATGGGTAAATAGACTAAGTTAGGAGGGGGTAATCATGTGAGACCCACTCCAGAAGCCGTGGAGAAAATGACTACACATTTCTCATGGAGAGAGAAAATGTTGCCTTAGTGTGTGACTCATCTAAACCTCATCATCTAAAATCAGACACTTAATCAAAGCTATTCAGCTAGACACCCTCTAAGGTTAAAGGAGAGATCTGAGGACACTTTTAAGCATGATTTAGACTTTCCATCTTTCGTTTCTGTCTTGGGATGGATACAGTCTTCAGGCTCCTGTTAGTGTTGAAGGAGAAACCAAGCAGCACATCAGTGGAGGAAGCTGGGAGCACACTTAAGAAATGACTGACATGATTTGAAGTTAAGAGGCAGGTGCTGCTACCTGGGCAGTTCAGGCCCCTCACAGGCAGCTCACCCATGCTGGCTGCAGCTCTGCCCCAGAGAGTGTCTGCAGTGGGTTAGATGATACAGCCTGGGAGCCACCTCCATCTGCCTTGCCTCCAATGTGAAGCTGGCCATACCACTGACTGAAGAGCTTAATAATAATTTCAGTACATACAATTGGGAGGCCTGCCTGCTTTCCAGATACCTAACATCTGCAGTAGCGTTTGGAGCCTGGATCAAGAAGTCTGACTTACCCTGCACAGCACCCACAAAGAGAGGGGGATCTGCAAGAGGGGATGTCATTTGGGGATAGATGCTACTGATAGCCCCAAGCAGGAAGTCAGAGAGCTCAAAGCATGCCTCCACACTTTGCAGGATCTTTTTGCAGATCCTTTGCAGATCCTATTGCAGGAATTAGGACACTGCAGGTGTATGTGGGACATAATTTCTGTCGTGGTTTGGGAATGCTATTTTCCATTTTAGCACTCCTCTTAAAACCATGCTGCTGTTCACTCCCCCTTCCCCTCCAACCGAAAGCACAAAAGGCAAAGATGACGAGTTGAAATAAGAATGACTGACTGGAAACAGCAAAGGGATAAGAAAATGAATGGTGACAGCAACAATATTAATAACAAGAGACATAAGACAAAGAAACAATTTGCACGAAAGCCTGTGACGACACCAATTCGGCTCTTCCTTGCCACATTTTCTCCCAATCAGAAAGAACGCCCTTCTCCTCAGAAGTTAGAGAGTTTATTCTGCCCACCCAATCCCCAGCAATGATGTGAGGTAGTATAGAATAACACCTGGGTCCTGGCCATGCCCCCTCAGCACCTCTCTCTTGTGGCTAATGCAAAAAATTAACCCGATCTTGGCTTAAAGCACTCCTCACTTCCCTGATGAGAAGCAGGATTGGTGGTATGTTACTGCATGAAGGAGGTGGGGGTGATGGAAACACTCAGCAGCACACCAACCTGTGCACAGTTCTGCAGCAGGGACTGCAGCTAGGAGATCTTGAGACCACAAGATACAGCAAGACCAGTCTGGCATAAAATAAATCCACAGACTAAGGGCTGAACACCTTCCTGGCAGAAATTTATTTACAAGCATTCAATCATTGAGACTACTTATCAGGTATGACCAGTCTTTGTCTGAACTTGGACATGATACCCACTGCCATGAGGCATTTGATGAGCAAAATGAATTATTTGTGAGAAGGGGTAAGGAACAACTCACAACACTAATCTTAAGTTGGAAAAATGTCCTTTTCACAGCGTCAAAATTTTAAATGGGGAAATATTAATTTGACCTTAAACCACTGATGTGCTTTTGAAACAGTCTGCAGAAGGCTGCAGTCAACCAGTGAGGCCACAACTGCTACAGGTGACTTGGGGAGTGGGGGCACAGGCAAATCTACAGAAAATATGGGGGGCAGGATGGAGCTGAGAGGCTCATTTATAAATTCCAGCTCTGGGAATGCGTGATCAGAATATGTTTCACTGAAATTTGATGTTAGCTTTGACTTCTCGTGTCTTTTTGAGCAATATTTCCCAGCCCAGGTTTTTAAACAAGGGGTACAGCACGCTGCTTTATTGCAGCTGCCTGTAATGGAAACAATTGTGTAAAAATAAAAGAAATACCTCATCCAAAACACACACAAAAAGTCACACTACGTGATAGACTTCTTTCAGAGTGGAAAACCAAACCATTCTGTATCCATCAGTCAAGGAATTTTAGAAGTCACCTTAGGCACCCTAATTTGTAAGAGCAGCAAGTAATACTTCTTCAAATATCATTGTTGTTCGTAGGCTTGAAATGTAAATATTTTACTAGCTACTTCTCCCTCAAATCCTGTTACACTATTCCATTATTATATAGCTTCTTATAGAATTTGGTGACTGAGAATCCTAATTGTCAATATAAGCGTCATTTAGTACATTTATTTTAAAATGTATTGGCTATTCTTTTTTAAACAAGTTAGTGATATTTTAGGACAGGTTGGCAAGGTACCATCCTTGACAAGACTAATTTGATAACTATCCTAAAATTGGTGACAGAGTAAAAAGAATGGAATTATAGGAGGAAATCCACCAGTGAGAGCTTTAGTCTATTCAGAACTGCACTAATATAATAGAATGAACAAATCAGGTCTATAAATTTCTGTCAGTATAGATTACCCATACAAGGTCTCACACATCAGCCAAACTTAAACAGGGTCCTTGTACAGACCCTGTGAACAGGAGTGAATTTCACCCTCAACAGTTGAAAAACTACCTTTCATTCTGATTGCATCAGAAAATTAATTTGCTCCATTCTCCAGCAAAACTGAAACTGGCTCTGTCATCAACACAGTTGTTTGAATAACACAGTTTATACTACATTCACAAATAATCTGCTTTCAGGCTAAGTAGAGGATTTTTACTGTTTCCTTCGTAAAATCTGGTTAATAAAAATATTGACATGTACAGTGCCCTAACTGATGTAAGTGGGTGTTATATAATGAAATAAGACCTTGACAATAACTTTTTTGAGAGACATGAAGACTTGCTAGTACAGAAGAAAATGAAGAAAAATGTCATGAAAATTACTGAAAGCAAGAAAGCAGAGCTTTAGTAAAAGGTTAAGGAACAGTAAAGGGAGAACGAACGAACACAGAAAATGCAGCATTCTGGGGCTTTTTTGGGTAGAAACTGAAACAAAATGGCTAATACAAATGTATTTAGGCTACAGAGAAATGGTACCAGATCACCTAAGAGAAAAAACCAAGAAAAGCAAAGGAGAGAGGCAGTAGAGCATTGAGTTGGAAAAGTATTATTGAAGAGTATCGTGTACTATGTCCTTAGAAAGCCTTCTAGTGATGGGGCTCGGAGTCCCATTCCTTGGCTAAAATAACTTCTCATGTGGGGCCCGTATACTTCAGCCTCCTGCAGGAGTGTTGATTTCACTCAATATGCATATCGCATCCTCCTAATTATCCATCTCTTTGTATTAATGATGAAATAATACAATCTTCTATTTTCTCTAATTAAGTTTATTATGGAGACATTTTCATGTGCCTATTTTTGAAAAATGAAATTTCATTAAAAGTCACTGTATCAGATCTTATTAATTCTATTACATTACAACATGAAACATTTCATCAGGAAAAAAGAACACTGAATCAAAACCAACCCCAGACTTTGATAATACAGATAAAAAAAATCCAATTCATTCACTCCTCAATCTCATTTTAAACCCTGCAAAACTTTCCTCATACGAAGTTTTAAAATCAATAGAGAATGACTTACCATATCCTCCTACAGAAATATATTTTGTCTACTTTACTGGGGATTTTTTCCCCTGAAAACACTATGAAATGCCAATGCATCTCACTAGGCCATTTTTTCTTCTTCTTGTAATTAGGAAAAATGAGATAAATAAATTAATATCAATTACCTTTGGGAAAACCAGGTTGGACTAAGAGACCTTTCAATAATTGGAATGGCAGTGCACTTTGCATGCTGTCAGTACTCAGTGACAATTGCTACAAGACAATTGATACATGGTGACGTTTTCTTTGTCATTGCTGGACAGTAGGGACTTTAGTGCCAATGATTTTCTGCCATCATCTGAAAGTGATAGGGGCCTATGAATGACTGTAGCAAGATAAAGGATCCCTTGATATCCCGTGGAGGAATTGCAATGTTTTGCTGCTCTCCTGACATGTTTCATGGCTGTGACTCCAGGGCACACACAGCTGAATGGTTTTGCTGAGGTTTGGACTCTTCTTGTTCCCGTGAAGCTGCTGCTCAGCATCGCTGGTGCACTGCTTGCACTAAGGACAGACCACGTGGGGTGGCAGCAGCAGAAACACAGGGCTGCTGACACACAGTGAGGGATTCCTATTTCACTGCTCTAGAAAAGAGAGTCCTGACCCATTGAACAGTTGTAGGAGAATATATTGACTGTGTCGGGAGACTGAAAATTTCACTTTTAAAGCACACATTAGAAGGACTTGTAGCACACACCTAACTGGCTAATTGCTTATTTTGGTTCTCTGTAATCCACAAATATATGTCATATAATTTAATCTGTTTTCCTTGTACAGCAGTGTGTCACTCTAGAAGGAAGCACAGGCACTGAAATTATATATATAAATGACATCTTCTTTCAGACTTATTTTTTGTCTTGGAGTGACTGAAATACTGTTCTAAAGGTTTAGGGAGAGTAAAGGACTGCTTCTGGTGAAATTGATCCTGCCTATCCATTAACTTGGTACTGCTAATTACTGCATCTAGGTTTCACACACCACATTTTCTCTCTAGGCAATGTAGTTTGTCCAAAGTCCATCCCCGGTGCTCCTCTCTCTTGTAGGCATCTCTGTGTTGTGGGCAGATTGTCTGGCATTAACAGAAAGTTGTTAAGGAGCATTTAATACACCATTGCTCCTGAATTTAGAGAGATGAGAGCAGGGAACGTTGCTCTTTTTTCAATATAGTAACAAAATGAGCATACTGGAGACAGTCCAGTGAAGATAATGAAAGGACTGGAGCATCTCTCCTATGAGGAGTGGCTAAGAGGGCTGGACTGTTCTACCTGGAGAACGCTTGAGGTGTGGGATCTTAACAATGTGTGTAAATACCTGAAGAAAGAGTGCAAAGGCAACAGAACCAAGCTGTTTTCACTGGTGCAGGGCAAAAGACAATGGACAAAAACTCAAACACAAGAAATTCCATTTAAACATAAGAAAAAACTTTTTTCTGTGAGGGTGACTGAGCACTGGCACAGTTTGCCCAGGGAGTTCGAGAACTCTCCATGTTTGGTAATCCTCAGGAGCCCTCTGGGCATAGTCCGAGGGTACTGACCCTAGGGGTCCCTTCTTGAGGGAGGGTTGGACCAGGTGACCTCCAGAGATCCCTTCCAACCCTTTTCCCTGAGCTGCCCTTTGGAGAAAATTAATCCATTTTGGCACTTCCACTCCCACCTTTCCCAAGTGTGTGACAATAAAGAACAAGATGAGTAAAAGTCTAGCAGTATGCCCAAAAGAAATGCAAACCTGGATGATAAGTGATTTTCAGAAGAATTGTCCAAATAAATGAAAATGAAAAAATAGCAATGCTCATAAGAAAGAAACCCCAAGAGACAAGCATGAAATATTTCCCTTGCCCTGCCAGCTCCAATGAAGATGCTGCGTCAATGGTGGCAGTCACATGCACAAAACCTGACCAAACAACAGGTTCTTGTGCACAGTCCTTCTTGGAAAAGATGCATATGGATATTTCTGTCTACTTGCTGTGAAAAAATCAGCTCAGCAAATAATTCAACAAGTTAGAATAAACAAATATATGGTCCAAACAATGCAGATCCAGGCTAGACCGGGAGAATAATTAAGCCTATGTCATACCTGAGTGTGCTGGTTCTTCTGGGCTTTCATTATTCTTGCAAAAAGTATCCTCACAGTCTAGCTATAGTCTGTAAATATTTGTTTCTGTGGAAGGCAACATCAAAACACTTTTAAAGTTCTTTGCCACTAGGCCCTTCTAGATAACCAATGCCAGACAGTATCATCACAAAGAGGAAGAAATACAGGTGGAGTGCCAAGCTCGGTGCAACATGCAGTGAGCCTGCAGTTACACAGCCTAAACTGAAGGCACCCCTTAAGGCAACTCTATCGTTTTCTTGAAGTTTGCTCAGAACCGTTGTTTCGCTCTAGTTTTGATCCCGAGTGCCCTCCAGAGGGGAAATGGTGACTGTGAAACTGCTCTTAAAATACAGCCTAGAGGTGGGCAAGGACATACATCCTCCTCTGCTCCTGAGAACCCAAGAGGTGTAGACCCCTTCAGCTCTGTCTCCTCTTCCAAGCTTTACCTTTTCAAATGAAACTGAACACTGAAGCAAGGACTGTACTGGAGGATATTGTGAATTTTGCATGCCCTGAATCAGGATTCAAGGACCTGTCTCACTTGGGACATACAGACATTCCTTCAGTAACAGGGCACAGTGTGAGATTAAGTGCCAAGTCCCTGACCCTCTGGCTCAAGGTCTGACTGCATCTTTTTTCTTTCTTCATTACTTCTTCCTCCTTACTGTTTAGAAACACAATAAATCCCAGAAACACTCCCAGGGATATTCACCAGCCTTAACACACTGACACTGTAATGATCTAGAGTGTTCTAGACATCTCTATGGAGATGGCAAAAATTAAAGAGGATTTTTGACAGACTTGTGCCTTTCTAGAGTGACTTTGGGGGCCTCATGGATAGCCTGTAGTGTTTATAACGCCACTGACCATCTGTATTCATATACCTGAACAGCTCCCTCATTTGCCCCTTCTGGTGAGAGGGATAGAATATAAAGATATAGAAAAAATTCTACCTATGTTCCTTAATGTATCACTATTCACACCATCCAAATAATTTTGTGATAAGAGATATTACTCATTTAATTGTTCCACGTTTAGGGACTTCCCAGCTGCTTTAAGAAGTCTAGTTAAATTGTTAGTCTGGCTCTTTGGACTCAAACTACAATGAGTGTCTCATGTGTGATCCAAGCTCAGGTTTATTTTTTTGCTAGGAAAGAATGCTATTAAAAAAGGTTTCAGCATTTACAACCAAAAAATCTGGGATAAAAGGCCTCCTGTCTTAAAGCCTGATAAAAGTACAGAGATTTAAAACTGCAGTTTCGATGCAGTTGTCTCTGTTTGTCTGCTTGAGAAGTGGTTTCTTACACTACAGGGAAGCTAAACATTTCACCTGTTTCATAATATCAGTAATGGAAGAATTGCTCTTCCATTATAACCCCATTTTATATTTAAAGCACAAAGCAGAACCTCTGTTTCATTATTGCTTAATGCCAGAACAAATGTTATCCTTTTCCTTTCGGAGAATTATAAACTGTGTCTTTATTTACTTTCATGGCACAATTTTCACACATTTGACAGATCATTGCTCATGTTCTTCTTTGTCATGATACTAGTGAAATGTAGCATAAGCTCTGAATTTGCAACTGCCGTCCAATCAACAAAAAGATCACACCATCTGAATAATGCTATGATATGTGACATTATTTATTCAACTGTTCTATTTCTTGGGACTTGTGAATACTGTCACATTGAAAATGAACACCGTTTATGCTGACAGATTTTTTCACCATTCAACACTTTTAATGAATGTATTTCAAAATGAGGTACCAGATTAAATAAATTTCATGTCATATCAAAACAGAGATATTATCATTATTTGTAGCAGCGAAGTTCCAAGTAAATTACAGGAACTTACATATGCAATGCATTCAGCAAGAATAGGGTTTTCAAACAGCATAAATCTTGTTGGATGTCAGCTTGCCACAGCAGTGATATGTAGACCTTATTCTCCATATTTTCATGACAAGAACAAAAGTGTGCTTTGGCATAGTTTTCTAATGCATCAAATTAGTATCCAACCCAGAATTTACTGCTAACACAAAAATTTACTAAGGAAGCTTTGTAAACTTCAGTAACAGACTCCTATATCCTTGGTTGCCTAAAGAGTGCTATTATCATACATTCTTGCCATAAAAATCCTCTATCTAGAAATTTTTCCTGTGGCCATGTTATTTTGATGTGTGCATTGGATCTAACAATCTTTTCGCCTCCATGAGGTATCCTTTCTAACAGAACCACACCATTTCTGGAAGAACGGTTCAAGGATTGGTTCTCATTGGAATTACCAAGTTCTTATCCTACATGGTACATAACATGCTTACAGTGCAACAGGAATTACTTATGCAGAACAAATCAGTACTGCTAACCAGGGCCTGCACAGCATGAAACTGTAGCAAAATTTTGTGTGAAAAAATTTAAAAATGGATCCATGTTTTGCCAAGTGTAATGCATTGGTGCATGAAGACTTTCAGCGTCTTCAGACAAGAGCACCTTTGTCTTTCAGTAAAGACAGTCCTGAGAGGGTTAAATGAAATTTATGGACAATAAAGAAAAGATTGACAGTAGGAAAGACTATATGAGAATGGTTTATCAGAATTTGCGTGATTTAGAAGTGTTTCAGTAACCCATTGTATTGTAAAAAATGAAATTGCAATAAACCTCATTCTCAGACCTGATTATCTCACTATTTCCATAGTGCAAGCAAGTCAATTCACATTCCATTAAAATAATAAGAACTGTATGTCATAAAAACACACTTACAGGAAAACTGGAAATCTAACACAGAGCTCCCACCAGAGACACATTTGTTTCTGGTGTAGTAGTAAAACCTCCCGTGTTTTCAGTTCTGCCTGACACTAGCTCCTAGCTCCTATTTTCCTAGAAGTAATATTCAGCAGAGATCTTTCTCATGTCCGACTCTTTATATGCTCTCTATATACAGTAGAACTTGTGAGATGTTCATTATTTAGAACAGCATTCTTCCAGTTGTCAAGGCAAAATCTGGAGGAAACAGCTTCTCAGCAGAGGAAACCATGCTGTTCAAACACTGTTGGACAGAAAACATCAGCAAAATTATCCTCCAGGAAAGGTCTGACTACTGTTTCATTTGTAAAAGAGGTAAGAGTGTCCTCTGTCTCTGTCACCTTCCTTCTGTCATTTTGCAGACAGTCAGTTAAGCTTCCTCTCCTTCTTTGGACAGTTGTCATTCTTTCTGAAGCTAAAGAACCCACATAGCCGTGGGGTGATCACTGCACTTAGTTGAGCAACTAACACAGAGAAGAACACCTCTTACTTACTAGACAAAAAGGAGTACATGTCTGCAAAGATTAGGGCTGTACACATACAAAATTTATCAAAATTTCAGTGATCAGAAAGCCAATCACACCCCTAACTGCTGGACCATCTCTCCTAACAGAGCAATGAGTTTAGAAAGCTCTTCAGAAATTAATCTTTACGTCTAGCCTGAGGAAGTGTTTTTATATCCTTAGTTTTAATGAAGAGCAAGCAGAAATAAATGTTTAGCGCTATAACTAATGTCCTCTCTCTCCAATTTTTTTGCACTTGTAAAACAGTCCGTTGGTACTTAGATATTAAGTGAAGGCCATAGAGAAATTGATTGTGATTATACATATAAGTAGGTAGACATTTTCCCACTATAGAAACAGATAAAATAAGACACAGTTGTTAACTGAATCTCCTCACTGACATAATAAATTAGAAATTAACTTATCAATTCCTCAAGAGGGACTGTTTGAGCAAAATATATTTAAAAATAAGTAATGCGCATTTTGTAAAGTCTTCAGGAACCCGGTGTCTCTTACTGTGTTTTAAGACTTCAAGTATGATGTACAAATTATCCAGCATTTGGCAATATCCATTTGTAAACTTGTAGCACTCCTCAACATCAGATTTTCTAAGCTGATTTATATGACAGGTTAAGAAGAAACAGATTGTGTATACCTAGAGCAGTTTTAAACGAATTGAAAGATTTTTTTATTTCTTCCTTTTCAGCCAAAAATCATCTTACAACACAAATAAGTCAAGTTAAAGATGCCATAGTGTGAAGCATTTTTTTAAAAAATAAACTAATTGTTCAAGCAGACTTAGTACCACATTCTCATAAAGTCACAACCCTGAAGGGAAAAAGAAATTAAAACATTTTAAGGCTACTTTTGCTTTTCATAGCTCAGCAGAATGTGTTTACACCAGTCACACAGTTAATTGTCTGAATATTCCTAAAAATGCTATGCAAAGTGGTTAACTTGAACCTTGAAATTTTTATTCAAATATTAAAAATAAAGTACTGTTTTTACTCTCTATCTTTTTAATGGTTTTCTCTAAGGTTTATTGTACTTCAGACTCTGTATTATAAGCCATGAAGAGCAATTATATCCTAAAGTATGGTGATCACTGCTGAATATGATACTCCAGGTGAAGTATATAACTAGTAATCAGGCACTATTAATTCCATTTAGTTTGATTTATCATCTGTTTCTCCAGGAATTAAATACAGTGTTCTCTCTGACATGTGTACTGCAGTTAGAAATTCAACAGCATGTTAGAAGAGATTGGTATGATAATGCCTTGTTGGTCACTACATTGCAGCTTTCTTTAAAGCATTAACTGTGAATAAACTATTTGCCTACTTATATATATATAAATATTAATAACTGTAACTGAAACTTTTGACCTTGACAAACTGTGATCACTAGTACTTGAGCTATCTTGAATCACTTCATTTGCGATATTCTCATTAGATAGTCAAATTAGCTCTAAAATATACCTTCTAATTGCCTCTAAAAAAAATCCTGGTCCTCTGATGAGATGACACACTGTCTTGACACATGTAGCTGAATTTTTTTTTGTATGAAAGCTTTTTCAGCTGAAAAATCCTTTTTCATAATGAAAATTCTCAATTAAAATGTGGTTTCATTTTGCTTCCCCAACAGCGAAAAATATAAAATTCCATTTTTATTTCTCTAATCTCATTTTTAAATTTCATTTTCTTTATCTTAATCTCCCTTTGTTTTTCATCCTTCACTTTGTACTATTATCTAGTCAAAAGATGTAAAGCAGTAAGAAGCTAGGCAGCAGTTCCCTCATATTACACTTTTTCTAGAATAGCTGGTATATGATTACTTACAACCTGCAATAATTTTTTTCTTGTGTATGAGTGTATGAGTTGAAGAATGAGGTTGGTAAGGAGATGTGAATCAAATGGCAAGAGGGAGCACATGGAAGTCAGGACAGTGTTTTCAGTTAGTACTGTGGTCTTCATGACCATACTCATTGTTACTATAGTGATAGGGGCCAGGTCCTCTTTGTGTTATATCCAAGATGTATAAAAAAGGGGACTTAGAAAGATCTGAAGTTCTACCCAGAGTTCAGGTATGCCACTTGGCTGCTGCCTAAGCTACACACATGAATTTCCTAAGTGCCACAAATTTTGATAGCCATTGAAGTTCTTCATGCATTGATAGCTGTATTTTGTTGCACATCCCAGAAAGTGCACCAGAAAGTGCACCAGCTCTTTCTGGTACCTCTCCAATGCTTAAGGCCAACAAGAATCTACAGTTAGATCATCTCTCAGCAAATTTATTTCAGAGTCTCACTGCAGCAAAGGGACCAACATACCAAAAGTAGCAAATTCCACTGGCTTTCAAAGCAGAAGCTGACATGGTATGCCTGCCATATCCATAGGTTGATGATTACAATCCCCCACCCATGATAATCCAGGTGAAAAATAATTAGCCTAGGGGTGGGGGAAAGGAGTATTAGTCACATCAGAGGTTAGGATAATCCTATTCAACAAAGTATGGGGCTGATAAACCAAGTGAGGGGTGCGGACAAGGCACTGAGGACAGAGCACTTTCTTAGACCAGCCCAGCTGCTGACAAAAGAAATGTGGAGCTACATGCTCCTCTCCATTTGTGATCTGGTTCCAGTTCAGCAAAACTCTTAAATACACATCCAAGTGCCACTAAGGAAGCAGACATCTGCATGCGCTTCATGAAGAGTCAACACTGTACATCAACTCTGATTCTGTCCCCTTAACTATGCAGCACGTAAGCAACTGCTTGAGGGCTACAGCCAAAAATTATGTAGTTGGAAAATATATCTCTCTTCTTTCCAAATACAGTCAGGACTCAGGAACTACAGAACTAAATAAGGCTAACTAGTTAGGTTTACTGAATCACTCATGTTTTCATAGAATAGAATCATAAAATCATTAGGGTTGGAAAAGACCTCTAAGATCACCAAGCCCAGCCATTAACTGAAACAGCACAGTTTCAGTGGCCTGGTTAGAAGTAAAAGCTTTTGTTGTTCCATCCACCCCACTCCTTAATGATCTGGTTGTTAATATATAACCCTGTGAGATGGGTGATGTATTTAAATTCTTTCAAGCTGAAGAAGGACATGAATCCAGGTGCGCTTCTTCCTAGATTGCTCCTCTAACATGACCTATTAAATAATAAGAATTATTTAACTCTTGATTATTTAATCTTTTAAACAACTACATAAGTATTCTGGAAAGATTAGCAACCTGTGACTACCTTGTGGGACACAAGCATCTCTATAAAATGCTACACAGGACAGCTCACCTCAGGACCTTTTTTAGCTTGCTACTGGAAGATGTCTGCTGTGCTTGCTGGCTTTTCTGTGTCGTGTTCTGAGGTCTCTACATCTGCCTTAGGCTTGAACTTGGGGATGAAATACCACAAGTCCTGTCTCAGAGCTAGCCTTTGAGACATAGAAAACAGCTGCTATTTCCTGAATTGGGGTCTACGGAAGAAAACTCTCAACAGCTTTAGGAGGAATTTCAGGTCTTGCCACTTTAATTACAAATTGAGAATTAACTAATCACTTTGTAAGTTAAACAACTTCTAAAATTACTTTCTATAAACAGATGCACTATTAAAGCTGTTTTGTTTTTAGAGTGATTTTGGAGATGTTAATTTGCATGATCAATTAGTAGAGATCATGAGAAATACATGTGGCTATATGCTAACATTCTAAATTTTTATTTGAACAGAACAGAAACATACCCTCTTTAATACTCAGATGACCTTCCGGATTTCCATGTACAGTATCTATGGATTTTTAAGCATAATTAACAACTGCCATTTCAGTATTTAAGAGCTTCAAGTTCTGTTTCTTTGACAGTCAAAAGCTAATCAATCTTGTTCTCAAATGCTAATACAAGCAATTAAAAATAACATTAATTGAAATACTGCAGGGGCTGTTAGTTTTTTTCTTAACCTCATGGCAACATTAATTTACAGTACTAATTAGTGATTTGCCCTTTGTATTATAAATCTTTAGAAGGGAGAACTGGCCTTTAAAGCCCAACAGAGAGATGCAGATGGTCACTGTACTTTCAGTAAGCTTTCATGCTATCAGGATATTCATTTCACCACATAAGCTAAACATGATGGATTATGTTGTTTACAATGAAGAACATTAATTTCTGCAAAGAAAAATGCTTTGCCCATTTGTCCTGTCGTAAAACATGCAAATGTCCTTTATAGAATAGAGTATATTCTGTCCAGTTATCCTAATTAGAAGAAAGAGTGTAACTGCCTCATACTAAACACAGGAGAGAAAGGTAAATGGGCAATATGTCATAAAATGGAACAAGACAACCTATGAAATATGGATAAAAATATATAACATACTGTTTGTAAAGAAACATAATTTAAAACTTTTTGCTGAGCAATTAAAAATTCAAAAGAACAAAAAGTAAAATTAAAACTCTTAAAGTAACAGTTAAAAAGTTATTACTATTTACCTTAATGAATTTTTTCCAGGAGATCCAGTTTAATTTGTTGTCATGGCCAGTTTTATTCTCTAAACCAAGGCAGTTAGAATAGTTTCTTTGCCAGAAAATTACCAAAGGCTCAAGTGGTTCCTTGACTTAGGAACAAGGTTGGGAGTTTTTAGCGATCACACTATAATCTACGCAAATAAGAATACAGATTCTCCTCGGAAGTACCATTATAGCACCATTCTAACATATAAACATGAAAGTGCACTTAGGTCCCTTTATGGTCATGCAGGCTGATTTTTCATGTTATTTTCATGTATTACGATTGTGGGTTTTGGAAATCTGATAAGAACTTTTTGCTTTTTAGTAACAGCTGAATGGAAATACATCATACTGCATTTTCCACAGAAGACATCATCTGTGCCATGCAGAATACCTGCTATTATACTCTGCATATTCACTGGGCTGCAGCAATGGGCAGGTAAGAAAAGGTATTATTTGAAAGAGTAACGTGACAGGTGAGGTGAAGACAGATTACTACAGAAAGGCGTCATAAGTCAAGTCAATCCCTGGGAGTTTATGTATGATAAACAGGAGTTGCTATTGGAACTCCAGCCTTCCAGAAATGCAAACATTCCTCTTAGACCAATGGTAACCATGGGAGGTCCTAATCGCCACCAGGAGAATAATTGGTATTTTTGACTTTCTGCCAATAATATCATCCCTCACAAAGAGAAGGCATACAAATAGGGAGATACTAATTTAAAATGTAAAACACTTAGGGCTCTGGATCTGAAATTACCAATAAAGCAGGCAGGCTTAAATGTAGATTTTAGACCTTTACTGGGATGTCACTGTTTGAGCAGTAAGAAAATTGGGTGGTAAAGACAGATAAGGTAATGATTAGTTACTAGTAAATGTTGAATTAAGTAACCTTTATTTTAATTGATTCTATCCTGTTCCTGAAGATGAGTATTTCTTAGGATCCTTTCCTGTCAGCTTTGTTCCAAGACAAACTTGTATGTAAATAGCCACAGTGGAAATCTGCTGCTGGCTGCAAGTTTATGATCTGATTCTTTGGCTGAAGCCGAAGTACTCAGAAATAATGTAGTGGAACTTCTCTGAAGTGCAGGATGATGATGGCCTTAAGGGATCAGCATACCTGCACATTTGTAATACTGGGTATATCCACATTAACAGGGATTGTGCTGTTAGCACACACTCAGATTCCTGTACACAGAGGCAACAGGATTCCCAGGATGGGCTACATGGGCCACTGTAAGTCTCCCAATGCCGAAAGTGCCAAGAGAGCCAAATTTAAACAAACATAAGATTATAGAGTGGGCTGGGTTGGAAGGGATTTCTCCCATTGGATCAGGTTGCTCAAAGCCCACTTTAGCCTGGCCTTGAACACTTCCAGGGATGAAGCATCCACAGTTTTGTAGTCTAACCTCTGTCCCAGAACCATTCTAAAATAATTGTTGTCATGCGACCTCAAGCTGTAGGTGGGAAAATCAACTCTGCCATCCGTTGTATGAAAGATCAGGAAGCTAACATTAGGACGTAGGCTGGCCAAATACTGAAATATTGTTGCAGCTCATAACTTGTATAGTTAATTCTTAGATCCTGAGAAACTGAACTTCATAGAAGTGACGTGCCAGCTACTGAAAGACAAATTTTAAGATTAACCGTTAGAGTCAGATCTGAATATAAAGAACTTATTTTTCATCTAGTTCCTTCCCCATCTGTAAAATGTGAGAGGATATTTAGCATCCTGGGTCTTAGAAAATCACATTAAAGAAGAAGCATGAAAGATTCTCCTCAAAGTAAAAGCAAAATATTATTACTTTTTCCTCTTTTCCTCCCTCTCAAATGCCAAAATGAGAAATTCTTGATTCAAGGACAACACCTTGATGTAACACTGCAAGACGTAAAGTACACATGTCCTTTATAAGAACGGAGAAGTACAAAGCCAACAACCTTACTTGTTTATATATTAAATCTTCCCGTCTTTTGTGAACAGCTGCAGATTGCAAGCATTGTGTATAAAGGTAAAACAACTTGGTTTTAATCTAAGCATCAGAGCTATGTGATTTTTATCCCCCCTAGCAAGTTACAGACTTTACACATGACTTTTTCTTATTGCAGATCCTTTTCATTAAAAAAAAAAAGGTTAAACTTTTCCTCTCCATTGTCAGAAGCAGGTTCGTTAGTGCAATGAACCTCTTACAATAAGAGTGTGATAAAGCAAGGGATCACTAACAGAAAATTTGAACCTATGTTATATTTAGGATGAGAGGAAATGGCCTCAAGTTGCTCCAGGGGAGGTTTAGGTTGGATATTAGGAAAAATACCTCACTGAAAGGGTTGCCTAGCATTGGGACAGGCTGCCCAGGGAAATGGTTGAGTCCACCATCCCTGGGGATATTGAAAAGGAGTGTAAATGTGGTACTAAGGGCTATGGTTCAGTGGTGGACTTGGGAGTTATAAATTAATAGTTGGACTCAATGATCTTAGAGGTCTTTTCCAGCCAATATGATTCTGTGATTCCCTGATCTTACAGGAATGGAATGTCAACTTTCGACATTGCTTTTGTCTGAAAACCTTTACCTACTCATGCTCAGGTTATGCCCTAAGTCGAGGTTGATTTGGACTGGACCTAGGGTAGGCTGGTGCTCCATGAAATTAAATACTCCTGAGATACTCATCAAAGAGAGATTTCCTTTGTTTCTTCCTTCTTCTTTGAAGAAAGTGAGGAGCCATCGCAGTGACTTGCTGCTGGTGCTACGAGGCTCCACGTCAGTACCACTCCAGCATTTCAAAGAGCTGGGGTTTTGTTCCAATCTTCTGCTGCTCTTTCTCACAGAATTTTTCTGAGAATGGGGGAGCATTTAATCAAGTTATCAGAGGAATCACATAAAACATACCATAAATTGGACAGCATCCCAAGAAATCGTTAAAATTAAAATACAACACGTAATTTCAGTGTGAAATGTGTATGGGTTCACATTCTTGGATTCCAGTTTTAAATGAGTCAATGGTCCAAAATGCAAAACTTACTCTTTATAGCCTGTCTTTCTATGTAAATCAGGGGATTAGTCTTTCCCTGCTGCTCATAAAGAATTGGCAGTAAGGTTGGCAGACCCAAATACAGTATTGTTTTAGTCATGGAGGTTGTTCAGCTCCCCTTTCTCTACACTTACACAAGTTCTGCTGTAGCGTGGGTTGGAGGACCATAGCAGGACATTAAGCTTCTCTAGTGGGTTGACTCTGGCTGGATGCCAGGCACCCACCAAAGCTGCTCCATCAATCTCTGTAGCTGGACAGGGGACAGAAAATACAATGAAGAAGTCATGGGTTGAGATAAGGACAGGGAGAGATCACTCATCAATTACCACTATGGTTAAAGCAGACTCAACTTCAGGATATTAATTGAATTTATTACTAACAAAGTCAGGGCAGGATAATGCGAAGTAAAATAAATCTTAAAAACACCTTCCTCTCATTCCTCCCTCCTTCCCAAGCTCGACTTCCTCCCCACAGCAGGGCAGAGAGATTTGGACTGGGGATTACAGTCACTTCACCACACCTTGTTCCTACTGCTGCCAAGGAAAGAAGTCCCCTGCTCCAGGGTGGGGTCCCTCCTATGGGAGACAGTTCTCTGCAAACTCCTGCAATGTGACTCCATCTCACAGGCAACAGATCTCCACAAACTGTTGCAGCGTGGGTCACTCTTCCGTGGGGTACGATCCTTCAGGCACAGCCTGCTCCAATGTGGGTCACCCACAGCGTCACAAGTCCTACCAGGAAACCTGCTCCAGCGTGGGCTCTTCTCCCCACGGGTTTGTGGGTCCTGGCCAGGCACCTGCTCCAGCATGGGTTTCCCGGGGGTTCATAGCCCTCTCTCAGGCATTTACCTGCTCTGGCATGGACCTTCTCCATACTTCTGCATCCCTGTGTTCCTCCATGGGCTGCAGGGGCACAGCTGCTTCACCACGGTCTGCACCACAGGCTGAAGGGGAATCCCAGCTTTGGTGCCTGGAGCACCTCCTCCCCCTCCTACATAGGCCTTGCTGTCTGCAAAGCTGTTCCTCTCACGTATTCTCAACCCACTCTTCTCTGGCTGCAATTACATCTGTACATTAACATTTTTCCTTAAATATGTTGCCACAGAGGCATTACTATCATTCCTGATGGGCTCAGCCTTGCCCAGCAGCAGGTCCATCCTGGAGCTGGCTGGCACTGGCTCTGTGGGACATGGGGGAAGCCTCTGGCATCTTTGCACCCCTACAGCCACCCCTATAGCCTCCCCACTACCAAAACCTGGCCACGCAAACTCAACACAGCTTCTCTCCCTTCCCTTCAGCTTTATCTTTTAAAACCAGTCTGTGCAGCATCCTTCTACCTCTGTCCTGTAAGCTAATGAGTACAAGACAGTGTTTCTTTCTCTTCCCAGCTACAATTTTTTCAAGACAGTGTTGGTTTGGGAGCCTAATTTGGGTGATGGTTTAATGTTGTGAAATTCAAGCTGAGTTAAGCAGATAACTTAGGATTTTTTAAGTGGCACCTTTTACAATTTCCTGTCAATGTGACAGACTTTATTATATCCCTATCTGAAGTGTACTGTGTGTATATTAAGTACGAGGCTACACACCGATTCCCAGCTACATTCTGCAGCACAGCAGACAAGCAGCATGCATGATTTAGCCCCCATACAAACTCTAATATCAAATTGCTTTTTAAGTAATACACATATGCCATGAAACAAATTAGTATAACCACGTTGTTGTTTGACTTCTCTATGTCACATATGTTGTGGTGCACATTTTGTGAGATAAGTAAGGCAACCCTTCAGGTCTTTGTTCTTTCATTAATACCAGACTGTATTACACTTTCCTGTATCATGTCAGAGGCTTGGCCATACCTGCATTTGTCTATCTACATAAATATGATGGTGGATGTGAGACAAGAGTAACAAAAATTATCAAGGAACAGTTGCTTGCATAGCTGTCTGGAAATTTTCTTGGAAAAAGTATCAAGAGAAATTGCAAGAAACTTTACAAAGCTCATATAACCTAAATAATCAAAACCAGCTAAAAATTAAGAGAAGAGAACCTGGATTCTTTGACTGGTTTGACTAAGAAGATAAACCAAATCTAATCTGCTTATTTCTTCCCCATTCCTAGAAACATCAGGCTGCATGTCACTTATTGTGGTGGTGTCTCCACCTGCCGACCTGTGGCCGGCACCTGTCAATCGTGCCCTGGCCATCACCTGGGCCGACGAATCAAGATCAGAGGGTGCGTCCATAGGCGGGGACACGGAGTGAAGGCACCACCCAAGTTTCCTGAACCTTCCAGGATCTTCTGTTTTATAGAACTGATGATTAGTAGATGAGAAAAGCCCTCCCCCTTGGTTATGGTTCATTGGTTTTAACTTTGTGAACGCTCCCTTTTGATTGTACCCTATTGGTTCCGAACCCTGGATCCTCCCCTTTTGTTCCTCCCTTAAAAGGTCCTGTGCAAGTCTCAGACCCTTGGAGCGCTTCCTTTTTTTGTCCTGTCAGTAAAGTTGTTCCTGTTTCACCCAGAGCTCACCTTCTCTTTAGCCTCTTTGTCTCAGGGGATTTTGGCAGCTGGCTTGCTAGCACCCTCACGGCAGGCTGTCCTCAGCTTGGGGCGGCTCTGCCAATAGGCACCGCTCGGTCCGGGGGAATCCTACCTCCGACCGCTTGACTTCAAGCCAAGTCATCGAGCTGTCCGTGAGGCGGTCAAGTGGTCAACTTATTATGCATATGCCCAATTTTTTTAACAAAATGTAACACCAAAAACCCATCTCTCAAGAGTAAAGGATGTTGGTACAAGGCAAAGGGAGAAATAGAAAAAATTAGTCCCTAAAAACACCACTGAGGCCAGAGCTGCTACATTTATGTGGATTCAGTAGTGGAAATACGGCTCTGGTTTTGTGGCAGAAAAATATTGCCTGGGTAAAACCCACAAAAATCCTGCTGTAATACGTGAACTGCACAACATTATGCTTTTGTTAGAAAATAAGCCATTGAGGTACCTGCAGTACACTCCTGTCTGTGTTCAACAGACTAAATAGGGAAACAAGTCCCATCATGTGGTCTGTTTGATTTATGATGTGCCTAAATCTTGAGGGGAAAAACTTATACCTATAAAACCTCTGTTCAAAAGAGTGTTGCATGGAAAGATAAGTGAGACTGACAGGAATGTCTGTTGGTCCAAGGAAGTTGGAACAGCTGTGATAGGCATTTCTCCTCTCGTTTGTACTGCTTTTGACTTAAAACTGTTAAAAGGGAGGGGCAAAAGGAAATCTAATTCAAAGATGAAACACAAAAGTCATATCCACAGTGAACTTTTGATACACTGCTGCCTTGGTAATAGAATGGTCTCCAAATACAGTGAATTTCATGCTGACACTTTGATTAGAAAAACACATTAGGAGCTCATTATTTCTAAGCCCTAAGCACGATTTTCTAATGATGCTTGTTACGTTGTGCACTAGCTCTTGTCCACATTGGCTAGTCAAGCCATCCTGGTTTTTTATTTCTTCAGGAAGAGGGCCACCATTAAAAATTTCTGTGAAAGATATTCTTATTTCAGCTTCAAAGAATGAGTACTTCCTATTTCTGAAGATGTACACAGTATGTCACTATAGACAAGCCTTCTCTGCTTTGTCATCCTTGATAAAATTTTGCTTATTTGGGATATGTTTTTATACCAAACACATCTAACCATAACAGAAGATATATTCCACTACTGGATAGTGACTATCTTTGACTGGCCGCTTTGATATCTGGATACTATGATGACAGGCACTTTATAAATAGGCATAGATCTCCCTGCCTCTATCATGCCATTTATCACTTTGTTTGGAAGATCTTCTAATTACTCTACCAATGTAGGTGGTCACAGTAGCTGAAGGAGTTGCTTTAGGTAGACTGCCAAATATCTAATATGTCTTGTCATCCTTCACATTAAGTGCCTATTTCTTGTAGGGTCATTTCTCTGTGCTCATTTTTCCTTGATAGCTCTGTTACCTTTGACACTATAGTCCACTTACTACTCCACAAGAAACTCCCACCCTTAGGTTTATGTGACACCAACTTACTGTTTCTTCATCTGGCTGACAGCATTAGAGAGTTAGTGCTGATGGATTCCTTTATTTCTCCCCTGTCTCTGCTGGCATCTCTCAAGGCTCTGTCATTATTCCCTTTTCCCTCTTCCCAGCCACTGTCTGGATGTCTTTGCCAGCTGTCCTGGACCCACTTATTTTCCAGTGTTAATGACTGTTAAATCTGATCTTCTGCCTGAAGCCTTGCTTCTCTGGTGTCTTGTGCAGGACTCCTCCTGGCTTCCTTCGATACTGCATGCCTAAGGATGAATGTGCAACTTTCTTCATGGCAGCTGTGCTCTTGATCACCAATTTATGCTCGTGCCTCATGGTTATTCTGACTATTCCTTCAATTCTGTCTCCTTGCAAACATTTCCTTCTAAAATACTGTTACCTCCATCACTGTTCTTCCATTTCCTCTGCCTAATTTTACCAAAGTTCTTTTGCAATGGACTGCATTGAACTTGCTCTGACCATTATTCTCCTTCGATATTAGCTCCTGTTCTGTTTGTAATAAAACTTGTTCCTTAAGGCAATTCCCTACCTCCTTTCTAAACCAGCAAATTTGGCATATGTTTATGCTAAACTATTTTTAGACTAAATCTGAAAAACGTAGAAGAGTTTATTTATTCAAAATGTAGTATACTTTTAAGCCATTATGGTAAAAAACTTTGACACCATGAATATCTATAACACTATCAAAAATATTTACTTTATACCATGGAGGTAAACTGTGTCTCTCTGGCAGTACTGTTTATATCTTCATGAACACGATATAAGATTTTCTATTGCAGTAATTTTTAATATATACTATACACTATATACTAATATATTTCTAATATGTACTATATACTAATATATTTCTAATATATACTATATACTAATATATATTTCTGTTATATACAGTAATTTCTAATTCTTTTCATCCAAAAACACACAGCTGTAGCAATCTGTAACGTGGGAATGTTGCTTTCCAGACTGAAGCAAAGCTGGTATCTCCATCTAGTCTCCCCAAACTGATGAAAGAACAGAGATGAATTTTGAACCTTATTATCCCATATAGTAGGCAAGTATTCTCAGGGGCTACATCTGACCACTCTTCCAGCTTCCGTGATGGTAGATACAGGGATGTTTTATTTTACAAATTACAACAGTCATGGCATAAGATAGGCAGAAAAAAATCTCTTTTTAATCCCATTTTATGCAGTTATATAGCTTCATAAGAATGAAAACAGTTCAATAAATTACCTGTTTGACAGACAACAAGCACATCTAGGTGGGTAAGAAGGAGTTTTGTAATTGGTGGTACTGAGTAAATGTTAGGCCATTTTAAGCACATTGAGTCAGATTTGAATCATCATGTTAGAAGTTCATTCAGCAACCAGCTGATCTCCTTTGCAGGAATGAAATCCTGGAAGTCTTCTGGTGATTGCTCAGAGATTTTAAACAGTTGTACTGCTGAGTATTTTCCACTTCCTCTGTTTTTCTTTTCATATTGAAGTTGCACTGTAGAGTTAAACACTGAAGATCAGTCAAGACACGTAGTGAGAAATTGTGAAAATTTCCCCAGAATAGCATTTTCAAAGTTGTTTTTCAGAACAAAAGTTGTTCTGAAAGTGTCAACTTTATAGCACCTAAAATCTGCAGAGCAAGAAGATTTGTAAGTATCAAAGCAAACATTATCAACTAATTACTTGGCATATTAATAATGGTAATAATGGGGAGAACCCCTGGATGTAATGTAGTAAACCTGTTTATCATAACTCTGCAGGTTTTATCTTCTCTGAGTCTTAACTGGAAAGTGCTCCAGATAATGGCCACTGATGGCCAGGATCATGAATATTCAGAACAGGTAAGTAGCTGCCCTTTATCCAGCATGGATAAAGAGATTGACCTCAAGCTCCGACTGTGCAGAAATCTATAGTAGAGCTTACAGTTTTAAAAGAAACCCCAAACCCAAATCAAAACCCTTGACATTTCCATTAATGAGTACCAGCATGGAGGGTTAATTTATGAGAGAAGGGGTAAGAATGCTCACAGTTGAACTGTGTCCCCCCATGACAACCTGACTGTCATTATTCTGTAAAAAACACCTTCTGCTCTCCCTGCCTTAGAGTGTCTATAGGAATGTTCCCAGCTTTTAAAATGTTAGTCTTAACAAGCATTGGACTGAATCCAACCTGAGTTCATCTGCATTAACTATTTAATCTGAGAGAAGGTTGTATCTCCCTTGCCTAGTGTGACTTTAGTATAATAATCAAAATGGTAATATATGGTATTTGCTGAAAATACTTATTTACTGCTGATCCCTTCTTGTCCCTTTAGGGTCCTTTTAGGGAGACATTGGCTATTCCTTACCAATATAGATGGCAATACTGAATTATTTCACAGACGTTTGTGAGGACAAGAAACCCATAGAAAGTGTCCCATTCTTTAAATGGAAATGTCAAATCTCAGTTTTCATAATGATTTTATAGAAGTCATTGCCCATCAACATTTGCACTTACCTAATTTTAGAGTGAGGAGAGATACTAAGTTGCAGATTTTGGGGTGCTTTTCCCCTACTGGTATGCCATTCATGCTCTTGTTCATCATCAACCATGTTTATTCTTTCTGAATAAAAGGCAGGCTTGTACATTTGTACTATGCAATCAATACTTATTCAAAAAATGAGTTTCCTCATAGACCACAAAATGAAAACTTTGAAATGCACTTTTCTGAAAAGGTCTGGAATTGACATATTACAATATACAGAATCTGTCTCACTACTGAAAAACATTCAATCATGCAATTGACATGTACAGGCAAATGATATATATGGATTTAAATAGACTTTTAATAATCCAGAGAATAAAAAAGAACATTAATTTAATATCATGTATATGACCGTGACTCATACCTGGACTGAGTTAGCAAATGTGACAGAAACACAAAGGGGAAAAATTTGACCTGAACAATGGAATTAGATTAGACTGAGGCTTAGATTTCAACAACATAAAAAAAAAAAAGCTCAAGAGAAAGTTCAAAGAAAGGAAATCAAAATTCTACTAATATAAGTGACAATCTGGTTTGCTAACACAGATGTATGACATAAAGATGCCATACAGCATTATAATTTTTACATTTTATGAAAGTCTAAATATTTGAGTTATGTTTCCCTGTATGGAAGTATGCAGAAAGGATTAGGAAATACTATCAAAAAACATCTAAAGAGTTTTTCGAAATCTGTACATCCACTGAGATTCAAAAGGTATTAATTCCTTTTTGTGATTGATGGTGGGACTGAGAACCTCCTACTCAATGGATTATATTTTTCTATATAATTAGATTTTGGTCACATTGACATTAAAAGCAAATTTCCCACTGATTTTGGAATATGGAATTTTACCTATGTGGTATGTTCAGCCATCTTCAGACAGAAATTCCTGTGTGCAGTTCTGGTCACTGCAATATAAGAAAGACATTAAGCTGTTAGAGAGCATCCAGAGGAGGGCATCAAAGATGGTGATGGGGAATATGAGGAGTGGCTGAGGTCACTTGGTCTGTTCAGCCTGGAGGAGAGGAGACTGAGGGGAGACATCGTAACAGTCTACAACTTCCTCATGAGGGGAAGAGGAGGGACAAGCACTGTTGTCTTCTCTCTGGTGACCAGTGACAGGACCAAGGGAATGGCCTGAATTTGTGTTGGGGAGGTTTAGATTGGATATCAGGAAAAGATTCTTCCCCAAGAGGGTGGTTGGGCACTGGAACAGGCTCCCCAGGGAAGTGGTCACAGCACCAACCCTGAGAGAGTTCAAGAAGCATCTGGATGATGCTCTTGGTGTGACTCCTGGGGATGGTGCTGTGCAGGGCTGGGAGTTGGACTCAACGATCCTTGTGAGTCCCTTCCAACTCAGCATAATCTGTGATCTCTGTCTAACAATATCACTCACAAAAACATCAAACATACAATTAGGTAAACTAGAAACTTTATCCCAGCTATACTGATTCCATCTTAATGGAGACTTCAAGGTTGCACATGTGTAACAGAATGGCAGATATACCATATCACACTTAGAGACCCAACTGACGCTACACAAACCACGCTCTAATCAGATATGTCTGAACTAGGAAAAAAGCTCAATTTCAGTTCCAATTTCCGATTTCTCATTGTAAAAGAAACTTTTTGAATATGGGTGTGATTTTTCCTCATCACTAATCAAACATATACTTTTTTTTCTTAAAGCAAGACAGGCAAAGGAGACGGAGAAGCACTATTAACAGTCCAGCAGCACACACACTGGCTTCCCCAAAATAGATGGATTAAGACAAGAAGGAAAATATTTTTGGTATAGAAACAGATTTGTGTTTAAAGCCTCCAAGGAATTATTAAAACCCTAATGAATGTTTTTAATTAACATCCACAGTGTCCTTTTAAGTGAAATCATTTTGGAGCTGCGGTGCAAACCTGTTAAACAAATTGCTAGTTGGGAAAAAAAATCCAACTCTGTTGGTAGCTCTTCTGTTTCAAATGCCTATGTACAGACACACAGACAGACATATAAATACATACAAATATATATGTGTGTGTGTGTGTGTGTGTGTGTGTGTGTGTGTGTGTGTGTGTGTGTGTGTGTGTATGGGAACAGATGGTGGAAGATTTAAGCAATATTAGGTTTTTTTAAGGAGAAGTACTGGGTTAAATTTACACCCAGATGGTGCAAACTGGTGGCTGCAGTGCAGAAATGCCAGGCTACACCAGCAAATAGATGTCTCTCTGCATCCCAGACTAGCAGAGAATAGATACTTTAAATAGATAGTTTTCTGTAATAGATCAATACTCTGTTGTTTTACAGATTCAGGTACATACAGTGGTTTGGCTGTTAAAAAAATCAATACAAATATAGTGCCATTTTTGCAGCTGTGATCAGTGCAAGGGAGCAGGATGCTATAGCAAAGTGTCTTCTTCAGCTCATCTCCAGCCACTACAGCCACTGCTTCTCTAAAATTTCCCAAAATTCATGAAATTCTGCGGGACAAGCAAAGTGTTCACTGCTCCACAGAGTGAACTGTTTCTCAACCTTGGAAAGTAAAAAATATAAACTCTGCAGCAAGACTGTGGTTATTACTGGTAGGAGGCTAAAACAAGGGGTTGGTTTCACAGTGTCCAGCTTGCTTTTTTAAAATCTGAAATCTTTTGCATACCTATAGTAACCATGCAGCATAGTCACACTTCCAGCTATCCATGACAAAGAGGGATGTCTTTGCTGTTACCTGATTTGCTTTTGTTGCACACAGAACTGATGCTATCCCACAGTATGTTTTGTATGTAGTTTATAAATATTGCTTATAAGTTAATAAAACGAAGGTTCTGGAAAACCTTTTTGTTTAAGTAAAGACATTTTTCATATCATATTAATCTTCTCTATTTCAACTTTCATACAGGTGCACACACTTTGCTTATTTAAAAGCAATATATTAAGACTGAGAGAATTAAAATGGACTTTCCATGACTAAAACTGACTATGGAAAGGATGTAGCAGAACACTGCCACCTCCAGTTACAGACCATGAACAAAATATACTGCGTGTATTAGTCTGTCACTTACTCAGAATAAATGGTAAACAGGCATGAGCTCTGGCAAAAGGTTCAGGCTGACTGCCAGTGCAGAGGCATGCACACATGTGAGCATTTGATTACATTTGATTTATAAAAAAATCCCACCAAAAAGCTGATACCACAGAAACAAATAACCCAGCACTCCCCACATACTATTATGATCAAGTTGCCACGTCAGAAAAGTTCTTATTACTAGGGACATTCAATTAAGGATTCTGATCTTTAACTTCAGGGCTTTCTCCACTCAGCTTACATTGGGTTTAAGGAAAGGGAATCTACCTCCGCATTTCTCTACATCCTTCCTTTCTATTTGTCTAGGATGAACTTCTGGATTAGTTCTAAAATTCTGTGGGTTAGCCTATGACTTGTGAAAAGGTGCAGAGGGTTGAATGAAATCCAGGCTGAATCACAAGGGCTCATGATCCAGCAGAGGTGGAGGTTTAGACTGAAAGACTGCACTAATGTGGGTTCTTTTTGTGGCCGATGTGAAGAGATAAGTGTCATCCAAATACTGTAAAGCAAGGAGAGAAGATTTGCAGTTGATCAGATAGAGAGGATGACTATGGCTGCTGCTACCACTATACAGGCAGTGAAAAGACATGAGATAACAGTAAAACATATGAAGTATGAGAACACATCTCCTGAGAGCCAGGAAAAAACCTCATAAAGTCTGTGTACCTAATATCTCATGATGGCTAGAGCAGACTTTCTAACTTAGGTTTCAACTAAGGTTTATTGCTACCACACTGTCCTCCTTACCTCTCCTTTCCATCTCACCTATCTTGGCCACACTCTTGAGACCTTTTGTCTTTCTGCTTCAGCCACTAAGCCATGCTACGTACAGCTCTGCCTTCTACATTGGGTTGATTTTTTTTGCTCTGTCACTTTTCCAGTCTTAGATCTGAAACTGCCTCTTTGCCTTCTCCTTGGCTGCAATTGCATCGGAGTTTACTTGAAACACATATTACCTGTCAGATCAGTCACCAAACTGTAACACTTGTTATTAGTGCAGTCTCATGTTCTGGGTATGATTTGTTTGAAGAGAAAGTGAGAAATTGAGTGAAGCTGAAAGAAAAGGAAAAGGTATCAAGAGATGGAAAAAATAAATTATGAGTTAGGACCAAAAGAAAAGATAAATATGCATGGCCTAAGTGATACCTGGCTGGAGGAGAGGAAACAGAAATCCACAGGTGTATGAATAAACACAAAAGAAAAAAAATATCTAGCACAACGCTTGGAAACATTAGCAATAGGAAAGAAAAGAAGGAAGTATATTGAGATAAAATGATATATATTAGACAGGGAAATTGCCTTCCAAGTTGGAGTCTTACAATAATATTAACATTCCACTTTTAAAATAATTTGTGGAATATAATTAACCTTTAAAAAAATCTTTATCTTTAAAGATAAAGCCATTACCATTTCACACCAATATATGATTACATCATTTAAAACCCTATCACTGCCTGCATAAATGAGAATTATTCTCAAGAGAGGAGAACAAGTAAGAACAACCAATGAGCTAATAGTATGGACTATGTTTCCCTGTATCTCCGGAAAAACCTCAGGTGGTTTTCTCATTGAAAATAAGCATACCATAAACCCAATTATGGTGAAATGAGTGCAGAATTCTTTCAGCCAGAAAAAAAAAAAAAAAACCAATTTGAAAGATTTGAGGAAAATAGAAATATTCAAATATAAAATCTCCCCAAAGAAACAGTTTGACTCTTCTTTACAAAATGAGGTTTATAGTTTCAAATTGTGCTGACTTCAAAAATTATAATAATTTAAAATTATCTAAATATTGAAATTTACACTCTGGATCACTTCATTCCTTTTTGTTTGTTTGTTTGAGCTTTGTCTTTAGGCTAATTAAATAATTACTTATGCAGATCTACTTCCACAAAACAAGTGTCTCACATTGCCAGGGTATGGCTCGTACCAGATTTGTTTTAATGATTTATGAACAGTCATTGTAGACAGCACTCTTAAATTTATAGAATTAAAACCCAAGAGATCGTAAGGTCGTCTGGGTTTATCTTCAGTGTATCATAGGCTCTTAAATTTCACTAGCTTCCCTGGTATATATCCAAAACTCATGTTTGACTAAGGTGTGTCCTCCAAACTACACTGAGCACTGATGTGAAGGCAAGAGGTGCAGAATCCAGTCCTCCCGGTAATTTGTGCCAATATTTAATTGCTTGCACTGTTAAAAAATGTGTCTGATTTCTCATTTGAATTTGTCTGGCATCCAGCCATTGGCTCTTTTTATGCTTTTCTTCACCAAATCAAAGAGCCCTTTAGTGCCTAGTATATTTTTCCCATGAAGGTACCTGTACACTGTGATCAAGTCACCTCTCAATCTTCTTGTTGATAAGGTAGACAGATTGAGCTCTTTTAGAGTCCCACAGTAAGGCATTTTCTCCAGCCCTCAAATCATTTTTGCTGCTCCTTCCTGAGCTCTCTCCCATTTTTCACTGTCCTTTTAAAAAAGTGGACACTAGTGCTGATGAAATATTCCAGGAGCTGTCTCACCAGTTCCTTATGCTTTTTGCTGTACTTATTCATTCTCTGAAGAAAGGCAGAGCTAGTCAGAAGGCACCATCTGGTGAGGAAGTCTGACTGGTAGGGGGCAGATTTAAATACTTAAAGAGTAGCAGAGGGGAGGGTGGAATGGGCAAAGGACATTTAAAGACTGACTTGCTACACTATGATCATTTTTAGTTTCCCCAGGAGGTTAGTGAATTCTTCTCCCTTGGACTGCTATTGCCTGTGTTTAAAAAGGTGAATAGCAGCAGACTATAAAATATGGAAAATGAAAATTTCATTGGGATTACACATGGATGAGAAAAATCAGCATCTGCCTGCTGGAAAACACAGGACTAATGGGGATAAGGCAAGCAGGGGAAAAAAAGAGAGAAATGCCATGATAGTCAAATAGGAACAGAAAAAATCTGAAACAGTCAAAAGAATGTAAATAGGAAGGGGATCCCACGGCCCTAATTGATGTTGTAACCTATATTTAAAAAGCATTGGATTACTGAAGTCTCAGAATGCAGGTCCAGTATTGAAGCCAATACCCACCCTGCAAAGCCAACACCTGGGAGGGAACACTGATGATTTTGCCCCACTTGGGTCTTCAAATTGCATTTCTTAGGGAAAGATTCTCTTTAGAAGCTTATAAAGATGTTGAGTAAAGAACAGGATGTAGAACTTAGAGACTGTTTACTTATGCACCCAGCTGCTTGTAACTGCTGGGGTAGCTCATGAGAAAAAGACTGCCAGACAAGCATAAAGCTGGTTGCTGAGATCAGAGGCGACAGTCTGAGTTGCAGATATAAAATACATGCAGGTCCAAGAGAGAGCTTTCAAATGACTTTCAGAAGCTGCAGAAGCCAAAAACACTCTCTTGTCCCCTTCTGCAAGGACTTAAGTATTTATCTCTGGCTCTGCATTCAGCCATGCTTATTCATTCCTTTAGGATCTGTAGATCTGATTTCTACAATCCATGGTGACTGAGGAAAAAACTTGAAATGTGCATGACAGCTTCAGTTGTTACAGCAGGATCCTGCTTACTACTGTGAGGGTATTAGTCCAGGCAAAAATATGCTGCTTGAGCTCTTCACTGGCCCTGTATCTGCAGTAACACAAGTGTTGCTTTGTCACTTTTTTTTGTGACATCCAAGTAATCAGTAATAATTCATTATAAAGGACACACAGTATATAAAAACGTGATTTTGAACTCTCTTTGTAAAATTATGCTTCATATAATTTTTTATACTTCTGAGAAAGAAGAGTGCAAACTACTGTTATACTGTTGTTAGTTTCTGACTTATTTATAGAAACATTCAAACACCTAAGGCACATACAGTTGATTCTTTCTGAAAAATCAAAGCTTTTCTTTGTTGTTTAAGCCCTTTACTAAAGTTCCCATAGCAGCTGTCCATATAAGCTTTATTATTCCTTACTTATAAATTAGGCAACACAAAGAATATCAATAACAAAAATTGCACTTTAGCTGAGAAGACAGTGAGGGTTTCTAGGAATTCGTCTTGCCTAACCCAATGTTGTAACTGAGGGAATAGAAAGGAAGACTAACACGGAAGTGTCCTAATGGCTTCTTAAATGCTGAAACAGAGGAGACACGGTGTGAAATGCAAGAGAAGGAACCTTTGCAGACATTCTTTCCTTGTTTTGCAAACAGCCATTGCAGAGGCATTTTTTTTCCTTTTAACTGACAATTAATCCCTTGAGCCTAACACTAGCAAATACTTGCCATACATGTCCAATTCCCTCCAGATTTTATCTCTAATGCAAGATTGTTACAAAAGCCCTACATTCTGATGCTTCCAAGTCACTTTTACACTGTGTGAATGTTCCAGGATGCACAATTTGAAAATAGAATACAGCATTGCTATAAATATTAGGTAGGTCTTTACTTTCAGGTGTTACTTTTACGAAGTAAAATAGTGACACCAACAGAGGGTTCCTTCTTTCAGGGAATAACAAGGAAATACACTTAACTGTTACATTATTATAAGAAAATGAAATGTAAAAGTAAGTTTTTGAGCATTTATCATGAACATGATAAAATTGATTCTCCTTTTGAGAACTTCATTTTCTTATATTTCCTTCTTTCTTAAAATAAATTTTTAGGGAACTCAGAAATTTCATGTAGCTGGTCTTCTGTTATTCTAGCATGAAGTAAAAGCTATGGGTTTTTTTCCAATTTATATATTCAAAACTGTATTATATCCAGACAGATGCAGCATTCTTATAGAGGTATAATGTTTTGCACTTATTTTACTATTTGATCATCTGATTTTTTATTTCCCAGAAATATAATCATCCATCTTTTTACTGGGCAAATTATTCCACCGTGTAATAGAATTATTAACTCCTCAAAAACCTTCTGTTCAAACATCAGACTTGCTTCAATAGGGATAAGCATCCTTAATATGTTTGAAATAGTAACATTTTGTATTTAATTTCCAGCTACTCTACAAGTTCACTAGATGACTTTCCCATTAGTGTTTTTGAAAGATGTACACCATGCATTCAGGTACATCTTCATATTTCCTGATGTGAATGTTTATTTCAAAATGTCTTTGTTAGCAGCAGGAATGTGACATTGCACACACAGAATCAGAACAGGAGAGTGGAAAAATCCAGGTACTATTCCTGTTATTATCCCATCTGCTTTTTGACCTTAGCTAAATTACACTGAACTTGTTCTACCTCAATTTCCCTAGTTTAACGCTGATATCATGATATTTCATTCCCTGTGTAACAAAGCTAAATACTTCTTTATATAAAAATGGGAGAACTCTTAGCAAAATTGATTCAATGCAAATAAGCTAATGCAATGTTATAGTTGAGAATCTGAACAGAGAACTCTCTAAAAATGCAAAGGCAAACTCCCACAGCAATTATAAAGTAGGTCATATTGAACGTATGTGTTAATGCATGAAGGGGCATATGCTTGCTCACAAAAAATTGCAGTGGCTTTCAACAACCAGGCACACATGAGTTCAAATCCAATGCGCTGTTGTTATAGCCTGAAAGTTGTATTTTCATTTAATAAGACTGTATAGGAGATAATGCATTGTTTGCATTATATCCAATCACTTCTGATACTATGCTCTATTGATCAATGTTTTCTTTCCTTTTATATTGACACTGTGGCAGCATATACATAGATCTGCAATGACACTACTTCATTTGACATTGTAATATTCCCTGTACAGCTGCATTTATATAATTTGCAGCCCTTTAGAATGACAATAAGTCCCATGAAATCAAATGATGAGCTATTATTATCACAGAAACATAATGAAAAATAACCAGCTTGGAAGCTGGATAGTAATGTATTAGCTACCCACCCAAGCAATTCAAAACACAGTTGTTTTTTTTTAATACAGTAGACCCTAACTAAGTTTATTTTCTCATTCATTCTTCTATTTGCACTTCTAAAAATGTGTTTTGGAAGAGATCCATTCATCAGTAATTGTCAAATGAACAGAAGGAAGATCATATCACAAGTCCATCTACTTAAATGGTCAGCAGCAGACATTTAGAGAGCCAGATGAGAACCAGAGCATTAATACATCCCATGGAAAGTACTCAGGAACGTATGAACATCTTAGGATAAAAGTTGTACCCTCAGTACAACATTTAGTAGCTTTCTCTCTACTTTTGTAATACCCTTTGAACAATTTTTCATAATATTTTTGGTAATATGCTCTGCCCTAAGAAGAAATATGTTTCCTGTTGAATACTAAAAGGCAAAATCTCTTTTTCTGGAATATAATCTGTGACTAAGAAGTGATAGACATCTAAATACAGATGTTTATTCTAATAAACTGAATTGGTCTCTCAATTACAGCAAAGATACATGCCTATATGGAAAAGTTTAGACAAACTATATAATATATTAACTTAGTTTTTGTTAATAGTGTTCCTTTACATAACCCTAAGAAAGCATTTAGAATGTACTTAATGGGCCTGAATTATTTAAAACTGTATTATCTTAAAAAGGGGAGATATAAATTAAAAGCTGTCTCAAAGACACAACTCTACCACAGTGTTTTTTAATGATGTGTCTCTGTGGATTCAGTACATTTACTCCTGAAAGGTAACTCCATATGAAGCATGTGGCTTAGAACTGATATCAAACCCAATGATGTTACGTGCTATCCACATCTGATGAATTTAAATTCACAATTTTCATAAAAGACTGTTTATTCACCATAAAGGCCAAAATCCCTCCTTTTTATTTGTGAAGTTCTTTTTTTCCCGGTGGAGTTGTCATTGTCTTTTATCTTGTACAATAAAAAAAAGCAGAATCAAATAAACTACAGTAGCTACTTCTGATGTGGGGATTACATTGTAGATGTAAAAATCATTTCCTACAGCAACTCTCTGAAGTGCAGGTGAGCAATAATTGCCTCTAACTTTCTGGCCACATAGGTGTGATTTGGAGATTAGAAACTGGTTAGCTGTTGAGATCCCCAGTTTTTGCTTGCACCACTAAGGCAAACAGCAGCAAAACTGAAAATTCCTGAATTTTGCTTCAACAATACAGTAGTACTGCTAAGCAAAGAAAATAATATGTCTGTAACAAAACTGATACTCCAAAGAGGTTTCTAGTAGGCTCTTAATCATGAGCTATCTAGCAGTAGTACAACATCCACAGTGCCTAATTACTTAGGTTATCCTCTCTGCGGTAACTCAAGCCTCCCACACAGTATCTCTCCTCTACAGAGCAAGAGCTATTCTTGTGCTGCAGTTGCTAATGCTTTTGAAAACTAACAGTTCACTGGGGGGCTGGTTACTTCTGAATCAAAGCACATCCCAGGTACCGTGTGAGGATATGAAATACTGGCTACATCCCAGTTCCCAAAAGCTTGACCAAACTGCTGCACCACCCAGTCTAGCTATCCTCTTTCTAACACTGCACACAAAGCTCCTGTGTCTTACACAGTCCTTTCCCCAGGGGCCATTTGATAAATCCAGAGACATCTAGCAGCTAATGCATAATCTGTCTTTTAATTTAATTTTTTTTTCCATCAAAATCGAGGCAGTGGCAATGAAGAAATTCACTCATATATCTTTGTTTCATAGATCCTCTTCTGTTGTACTGGCCAGGCTTCTGTTACCCTTATTCCAGTAGAAATTTTCCCAACATGAGCTCACAAGCTCACAGCTGTGGGTTTTTTTTCACTGAGGATAATTTTGAAGGCAGTTTACAGGCCATTTTGGAGAAAGAAAATGTTCTCTCATAATTTTGCACTGCAAAACTGCTGGTTAAGACTTAAAAAAAAAAAGGCTCATTTTCCCAGGTTAAAACATTCAGATTAAAGGATTAGTGTGAAAAAACGATGTATAAACTTTGACTAACAAGCAAATACTGCTACAAAGTGGTAACTGTAACTTCTATTATCTCAATGGTCTCAGACATTTTTTCTAAGAAACTATATGTATTTCCTCTTGTCATAATGGGGACCTATAATACTGGCATTTACCTGGAACTTTATGGAATCGTACTTGTGTGTTCTGCACCTTTTAAAACGACACTAAAAACTGATAAAAATATTGTACTATCCCACCTATATCTTTATGATTTTAAGAGTTTCTCAGTTATTTATTTTGTTTGGTTCAGTGTTTTTAAAAGCTTTGAATCCCTCATAGCATTCAAAAAAAGTTCAGCTTGATTTTAATGCTTCTGCAGTGACTACAGCAAAGGTTCCTAACTTTTATACTATAATGCAGTCAATGTATTTATAGTTCTTGAAAATGTCACATGGCAATGTTATACCAGGGACAGCACATCTCAGAGACTCCTTAATATGTCTGCATTGTTGTACTCTATTTGTAGAGGCATTTTTGTCAGCAGCAATGAAGAAACAGAGCTGCTGCTGCAGCTCTTTCAATAACATTCAAGCTTATAGTTGACCTGAGGGGTTCACATTATGACATCCATATTTAATTTAACAATAAATCATATTTTCATGGACTAGAGTATTGCATTATAACCTCACTGTTTTATGTTCAGTTTTTATGTTTTATGCAGCAAAAGCAGGCTTGTACCTATCTACAACACAGACAAAATGGTTAGTTCATGAGAGCAAGGTTGGAGTGTACAGTGACAACAATACATAAAAGGTTTTATAACAATTCTTAGAAGTCTGAGGGAAAAAGGATGCAAAAAGCTATCCGGAAGGGACTGCATTTAACTTAAAGTTCAATTTTTAAAATCTTAACTGCACCACCTTGCTTACTGTCAATTCTAGTTCTGCTCTGCACCTCCCATTGCAGTCAGCATTCTCTGTATCTCATTTTATCTTCTGCTTCATTCAAGCATATTTAAGGAGAAAATTAACACCATCTGAATCTTAAGCTTTACCCATCCTTTTCTCCTCACAATCATTTCTCCTATTTGCCCTGCATCTTTTACTGCTGACCTTCTAGCTGACTCCAAATTAAATGTTCATATGTTTCCTATTTACTTCCAAATCCAGTCCTGCTGGTTCACATTTATTCTTGCTCATCTCCCTCTTATTTACCTCTGCTCATATCACTTCACATCATCCTCAACTTCTTTACTTTCTATTTCTACTAAATTCCAGGACCTACTTTTTGGAGCACTCTGCAACCTAAAATTCATTTAATTCATTTTTTCCTCCCCATCAGCATTATTAATAATCTTCTATCAGCCAGACTATGGAATACCTTTGTTGCTCTTCTCCATCAGCTGGCAATAGTTTACCCATATTTGCACTGCTCTCCTCCATGGACTTTATAGAACTACATTATCTTTTTCAGAAGGCTCCATTTTTCAAGTATCTTTTTCTTTTTTTTTTTGCAGCCTTGATCTTTGGTCTAGATGTCATCCTTAACATACATTACATAAAATTAAGAAAGAGCAACTGTAGTAAAAAGCATTGACTACTCTGACCCATGTTCTTTTTTTACCTCTCATCCAGCTTTTTCCGTCATCTCTTCATGTATTGTACCTAAATTAGATTTTCAGTTCCTTGAGGTAAGAAGACATCACTTTCATTTATCTGTAAAGCACCATTCATGCTTATAGCTCTGTCAGGGTGCTAAATATGTATATCCACATTTATTAAAATATTGGTGTTTTTATCTATTCATATATTGCAGAAGCAACATGGCAGCAGTTGTACACATTTATATTAGCAATGATATGATTTATAGTCGCTGCATGCTGTTCTCTATTTCCTAGGTCATATTTACATTGCTCTTGCTGGTCTTTTTAACTAACTAAAAAATAAAAATCTCAATTTTTTCTGACAGTGTTGATGTACCAATTCAGGACTGCTCCTGCCCTCCAAAATCTCGTAATTTAAATAGCCCTGATGACAGTAAAAGTTTTAGGAATTTTGGACATGTAGTTTGAGAGGCACTGAAGTACTCTGATTTTCAGACTACTAGAGCCTAACTCTTTCTAAAACACAAGATCTTGAAAATTGAAGATCCTTATTCTTTTGAAAATTTTGGATGACAAAATTAACATCACTAGTGTAAACGTGTATCTTAAAAACGAGGAAGGTTTTTAATAAAAAAAAGATAAAATGGTGATACTATCAATATAATTACAATGTACTAAAATATTTCTAATAACAAGTGCAGTAACAACCTGTAGATATACTGTCCTTTGTAGTCAAGCATGTTTATTTCTTGGTTAGTCAAAAAAGTAAGTAGATGTTTAAATCCCACAGCAGAATCCATATAGTCTTCTGTCATGACTCAGAGCCCCTTGCATGAATGAGTCTGTACTAATAATTTCAAAAGTTAGCTCAAAAGATAAAGAATTATTTTAGAGTAGACACTATATGCAAAGCAATCAAGCTGATATGCTTCATGTAACAATAAATGGTTAAGCATTTAAGCACTGAATAAAGTGAACATCTTTGAGTATCCTGCTTTGCATCAATCTGAGCTGAAAACTTGAAATGATTTGCTCATTTGTGGGTCATTACATGTGGAGTGGCCTTGATAAACTGTTTATTCAGAGTAGCAGGCAGAAAGTTACATGGGGATAATGTTACTGACATTTCTTCATAGAGTGCCTACAGCTGATGGATTTAATAGCTATATTATCTTTGTATAGAGGGACCCATTTCACCCAGCATTCCACCATGCTGTTTTACTGGATAAAATTATGAACTTAATGTCGAGCTGCATATATAACTAAATCTGTGTAAGGCTGCACTAATTACACTCAGACCACACACACATTTAAAAATATTTTTGGACTGAACAAATGGTAAAGGTAAATTTTACTTAACTCTTGATGTGTTCCAATAAGCATCTACCTCCAAGCTAGTCCCAGTCATTTGTTACTATGCATAAAGAGAGCTGTGTCAACAAATGCATTAAAGTGGGATTCATCAGACCTACTCTAAATATTTACTTCAGGATAAGCCGTTGTACATTCTAAAACATGGTCAAACAACTAGATTTAGTAAATGAATTCCATTTCATCAAACAGCAACAATCCTGTGTTTATTAATTTCTTTGCATCTTCAGAGAAAGCCAGATCCAGATATCTTGTCTACAGACCTAAAAGTAAACAAAACTCCTTGATAAAACTGCTGTCCAATACCAACTGTTAGTTTCCAGACATGGCTTGGGGCCAGATATGGAACAGCCCAGGAAGTGCTCTCCAAAGACAGCTGGTAGATGGCCTGTCTGCTTCAGATAGAAAGAGGACCTACCAGTTGGTTTCAGTGCCAGAAAAAGGTCCTGTACATCTTCTACTAAGTTGTAGGAAAAGAAGAATTTGGCATGGATTTTTGCATAATTGCAACTCTAAACAAAAATGAAGAAGATAGACAGCTTTTAAGTGAACGTTTTAACAAAAGTAAGGATAAAATAAAGAATATAAACAGTAAAAGTAAAAAATAAGCGTGACAATGGAAAAATAGGTACAGAAAAAATTATTGAACTGTGATGTGACTTTCATGGTTGGGATCACTTTGGACAAATACAACAGGGATACTAGCTGTTATCTAAATGAACTGACATCCTAAAATGCATTTCACTTGCTACACAGTGAGAAGATCTACTTCAAGTAAATTACTTTAGAGAATACTACCAACAGAAGGAAAGTCAGGAAGGAGTTTCCAGAACACTGGAAATTGGACCAGTACAAAAACTAAAAGTAAAGCATTAAAGCAGATCTTTGCCAGTGAACACTTTCAACCCCCTTGACACAAAGACAGAAGCTGAGTTCTAATGACTTAATGGCTGTGTACAGGAATTAGTTGTTACACAGACCTCACTGTGTGGGAGAGGTTGTATTCTGTAAGGATATTATGAGATGCAATTGTCAGGTTTTTAGGTACACTCAACTTTACATCCTGCAAAATGAGAAGTATGAATGATAAACACTCTTTAATGTGGTTTCTCTGCTAAATGAATAACTGTGACCTTACAAAACAAGTTTAGAAATAATGTATGTATGGAGCATCTCTTCTTTTGTTTCCACACCAAGATTAAAACTACTTGCTTTCCTTTCAGCTAAACATTTTTTTCTAATCACATCACTTTACTCTGATTTACATAAGTTTTAGCTTCAAGAATCATTGGTCATTGCTGAATGCAAATAAGCATAGAGTAAAATTATATTAAGTTTGTACAATTGATCTTTCATAATTTTAAATTTTGACTTTTAAAATTTCCTGTAAAATCAGTCTGAAATACTCCCATCATTGACTGTCATCAAGTAGAGCAGGGTCACTCTGGGAAAACTCGTTCTCAGTGATGTAAATTATAGGGTTATTATATGTATCCTAGAACAAGAGAGAGCAGAAGTTTTATTCAGAACAGATGTAAGAAAGCCCATAAAATCAGATGCATTACCCTCTATCTTTTCTAAGCTACAAACTAAAACTAGTTTTCATCAAATTGCACTGACCCTATTAACTTAATTTTCTATGAAGTGACCTTTTATGACTAACAATGGAAAAGCAAAACTGTGCAAATATCCATGAAGACAGTGAAATGACTTATTTTAATGAGAAGACTAAAATATCTTTCCTGCATTAGCATCTGCTCATTGCCACTGCTCCTTAACCCCTTGGTACTGGCAGTCACTGCACGTCTCCTTGCCAGGAGTAGATGTACGCCAGGAAAGCCTTACTGCTGGCATCAGAAAGATTATTTCTGGAGTTCAAAAGATGATATAACACTGGTGTGTCATTTCTAATTGTAAAACAGATATCAAGAACAAAGGTAATAAGAAAACACTAAGGCTCCTACTCATAAAAGACAGCCTGAAAAACTTAAATTACAAATCCCGAGGTGACTTGTTTATTTATATCTTGTACAATAACTTAGGCCACCCAGATGGGCTCCTCAAAAATCTTCTGCAGAATTTACAGAGGTTCTATCAATCTGAGCTATAGACACAAGTCCACAGTGTGTTCTCCAAATGTTACCACAACTCCATCAGGGTTTAGCAGGAGCTTTTTACACATTATAAGCTACCTTGTAAACTCTGGTACCAATACTGGGGCTATACCTTTTTAACAACCACTTAAAGAAACAACATAAGGCCCATTAGTAATGATCACTCAGTCTCCAAATGTTCTGAAGCAATAATTTACATGAATATGAATGGTCTCAATGGTCTTTTCAGATCTCCAGTCACCTCTGTTTTTTAAGGATTAAGGGAAACCAAACTGATATAGGGAGCAGAATGTCATTTCCCAGGTTATTAATGGTTTTTCAGTAAGAATTGACTCCTGAAAATATTAAAGGAAACAAAAAGAGGTTAATAATAATTTTGTTACATTTTAACACTTGAAGCAACCCCACTGCACATTTTCTCTGTTATGAGACGCAAATATTTTCTCTCAAGTGCCTGCTGACTACTGTTACAAGACCCCAGAGTTGGCAAAAATGCTCAGCACACAAAATCTTCCAACCAGGCACATAAAATGAAATGAGGATGCAAATTCTCAAAATAGATCAGTGGACAGCAACTCCCCAGGAAAAACATAATTCTGATGGGTGCTGGTCACATGAAAATATAATCCTTTCATTTAAATGCCTGAATGGCAGCCTGACTGCCTGTGCAAGATACAAGCGTGTTGGAAAAAGCCTGATGCTTGAGAACCTTACAGGTAGATTTGTTCTAATGAAAACATTTCTCTCCTTGAGAACTGTGTCTTTCAAAAACTTCAGTGCTCACACTCAGCAAGGTAACTAAGCTCATCTTTTATGTTTTGAACTTGGTTAGCTGGATTAGCTGTTTCCTCTAGAATGTTCTGTTATCCATCACCGTGCCAGCATCAGGACAAAGATACTGTCAATGTATTCAATGTTTTGCAATGGTGTGAATTCAACATTTCACTCATTAGATGTATATGATATTAAGGCTTTTCACTGGGTTCTACTAAATTTTAGATGGAGTTTGAGGCACTGGTCTCTCCAGCCACCAGCCTGACTGGCTTGACAATAGTTTATCCAAGAAACCATCTCTTACCTTTTTATGCTGCCACTGCTGCAGACTGCTCAGTCCTTCTAACTGCAAGAAGGAATTAGCTCACCTCTCTAAAAGCTCATGACTTCTAACCTTTCTTGTCCCCTCTTGCTAAGACAGAGATCAACTTTAATTTCCTGGATGCGTTGTTAAAGCTGGCCAGTACTGGGGATGTATTTCTAGAGGCTTAAAAGGAATTCACCTTCTGTACGGATTTAGCAGTGGCTGACATGAATATGTTTCCTAAAGGACTATTTTTATGCTGCTGAGAGGTCACTGTAAGTTTAAATATCAGGATACTTTAAGCTCCCAAATAGGCTTTTTAAATTTTGCTTACATCCAAACACAACTGTATTGCTTTTAAACCTTCTGAAAACACTAGATATTGAAATACATATCATAAGCTCTGGTTCAAAGAGTATCAATTAACTCACTCTTTTACTTGAACTATCTGGTTTAGCACAGTAATTGGAAAAGGCCAACAGTGGCCTTGAATTATTATTTGTTAAGCTAAGTTCCTAAGAGGAATAGTTCTCTCTCCTGTTGGTGGAATGCAGAAATCAGTCAGCTTTTGCTTTGGAGGCTTGGGCTAAACATACCAAAGTGTTTAATCACCTCAGTAACCTAATATTCATAAAAAATTTGCGGATCTTAGACTACCACATATCCTAATAAGACATAGGTTCTTGTGAAATATCTATCCCAAGGCCTTGCTGTATTGAAACACAGAACTGAGAAATGTCTACAGGAGGTGAAAACACAGCAGAAGGGAGGAGGAGGAAGACTAAATTACAAAGGTTAATAAAATGTATGCTTAGGAGGTTATATACGGCTTAGATCATTATTCTTAAACATTTCTGAACCAGATATTTTGTTTAATCCACAGCAAGAAACTTATTCTATACTTCTATTATACCTTCCTTGGTATTTTCAGGTTCAGCTTACTGTGTATTGATGTTTGAAAATGCCAACACAGAACTCCATACTACCTTCTTCTTAAAAGGACAGTATTAGACTTCAACTTAACCCAACTTCAAATGAGTGATCTTAGGAATTTCTGCCAAATAGCTTTTTTAAGACAACATTTACTGCAGCAATCAATTATGAACCCCTTCAATTATGAAGGATTTAGACAGTGCCTTCTCCTAAATAAACAGGTGCATACACATCCCTTAGCACAGCAAGACTCAGTAAGATTGTTTACAAAGTAATTCACAATAAATCTCACATGTAGTTTGCTTTTCCTTCCAAATGCAGCACCAGAAAAACACATTTAATTCTAAGGAGACACATGCCTGTGCCTGAAAATGCATCCATGCAAAAGAGAAAGGAATATACTAGAACTTAAATTTTGAAAAGCAAATTCTTACAATTTGCAACAACAATTAGCATCAAACACATCTTGTTAGTCTAACTTTTGTATGGGCTTCTATTTGTCTTCAGTGGGACTGGGTATGTGTCAACTCTTTGCTGATGGGACTACAAGGGTTACTACATAAATTTAAACTGGGAAAAAAGAGATCCTTTGCTGCTATGGGATCCTGTCCTCTCATATTAAGAGTAATCTCTACCTAGAAGACACTAGCATTTCTCACTCTAATTTTCAGATTATAAATTATATAGTACAATTTATAACATTTAAGTGCAACCAGCTATCATTTATTTTTTACATCTCAATTAAACACCTATATTAGAAAAGATTTATGCCTTTTGTTAGAAAATGAAGAGAAATAGAACTGCATTCCTGAAAAATGTGAATGTCAAATCAAATTTCCAGGTTGTCTCATACCTTCCCAAGTAGGCTGACTTAGTTTCTCTGGTTATATCTGTGAGTCAGGTAGAAGCAGAAATACAGAAGAAAACACTCTGCTGAGGAAGTGTGTATATAAGGGTTTTATGAAGATAACCCAAAATTTTGAGATTCCAGATATTAAGGAGCGATTTTTCACCAGTAAGTGAAGGATTGTTCTTTTCTCCTTTCTGTCATCTTCTCTCCCCATTCTAATTCCCTACCTTCATGCTGAAGTGAGGCATAACATCAAATTCTCACAGACTCAATATCCCCATGTCTATAACTTCTGTCTTCTTCTGCACTGACACCTAATGTTTAGCAGCTCACTTGTTCTGCTCAGGGCACCTTCTAGGGTAAAAATAATTGTAGAAAAATACTTTAAAAACTTGGTATAAGATTTAAGCTGAAACCTGACACATCTTAGGAACAATATATCTACAACATCACTGCTTTAAAAGACCCTACCTCCACAAAGTTAGAAACAGAATGGTTTTAAAGGTTTTCAAATGTCCTACATCTTAGGTGTGAAATTGGTAGTGAATCAGTTGGTGTGAATGATTTTATTTGAAAGGACATTGCTTTAAGCTTTCTAATTCTTCACATGCTCTTTGCAAAAATGTTTATACAGAAGATGATGGCCTTTCCATGCTATGCAGTTACAATTGCTTCAACAGATCACTGCACAGGAGAAGTGAACTCCTGCCTAATGAAAGCTGGCCTACTTGGAGTTGTGCCAATGCCCTTTCGTTAAATGTAAAGTTCATAATATTAATCAGGCAACTGCTTATACTGGGGATCAAGTGAACATTTTCTGAAATTACAGCTGAGTTTTGTCAAATTGTTAGCTTTCCTTACCAAGTGCATTCAGAATGTCTGCTTGCTATCTCCCACTCTGACAACTAAATAACAAAGCCCATACAGTAGGCAGCTCACTGGGGTTTTACAGTGCCTGCAGCCCCAGCTGAAGAAATATCTGTACAGGAAAGAAACCAAAACTCAGCCAAATTTAAATTCAACACACCACGAAAAGTGTTCCGAGGGAAAGACAAGCTGTGCCAGTGAAAGTGGGCCACGTATTGTAAATTTTGGTGGCAAAGAAAAAGCTTCAATTCAAGCCTCTCTGGGATACTGGCACGTGTGTCTGGCATTCTCTGTAGGGAAAAATGGCTGGTTGGTCTGTTTACAGCAGATTTACCAGCCCCCCTTTCCTGAAATCTTACAACAAAGGCTCCTCTACTCCCTGGTGTAAACCTTAATCTGCAGGATGCAGAGGATAGGCTGCTGTCTACTGAACAGCCAAGCTCTACATGACCAAAATTCTGCAGAAAAAGATTGCTTCTGCTGGTACCATCCTAGTACAGATAAGGATAACCTGAAGAGTATTTTCTAAGAAGTCCTATCCTTTGTAACCTTCCATTATTGCAATCTTCAAACCAGGAGAAGAAAGGAATATCCAAGGCAAATACTGTCCTAGAAGTATAAAGATACATATCTTCTTGGTAAAACTGAGATGCAGAAGAGTAGGAAGCAAAACTGAGATTCAGAGGTTCATTCAAATATACTTAGCTTTTTTTCTCCTTGGAACATTATCCCCCCAGCATACAAGAGATCTCAGGCAGCTACTTTGATTCTCCCATCATTTCTGGTTCAGCTTCATTTGCTTTTATTCTTCACAATTCTCTTTATTTCTTCTTTCTTCCGTTCCCTCTGTTCTGTAGGCACAACTGTCCTTTCCTGTCTTTTCCTGTGAGTGACCTTAATCTCTCCCCCAGTCCACACCAATGGAATTAAAATAAATTAATCAGAAGGGAAACAAATTTTATATTTGACTTCTAGCAATCTGACCAGCTTATTTATGTGCTGTATCCCTTTACAGATATACACTACCTGCTGAGACTGTGAAAAATCTTCTTTTCAGAGCTTCTATTTGCTTGAGAACTGAGTATAGTTCTAACAGTCTGAAGAATCCTTTCTAATTCGCTGAAGAAAAATGTCTGGGAAAAGTAAATCCCTCAGTGCAAAACAGTCAATGTGAAGTTCGGCACATTGGAGTATACTGATAAGCTATCTAAATTCACTTGCCAAATGAGTTAACTTGTCTATTGTAAGCCATCCAAAAATATTCTCATGGCTAGGATCCCTGCAAGTATAAACATTCTGATGAAGCAAAATGATTTAGAGTTACAATTAAAAAAACTGGAGTAAGCAAAAAGATACATAGGAAACATAATAATAATCCTATCCCAAAAGATTGTGCTATCCGAGGGGATCTAGAATATTAATTAGTAAGTTGCTGCAAACCTATAAAAAATCATCCCATAATTACTCTGAAAAAAAGTTGCAATTTCAAAGCAACACTGCAGAATAGCATACTGGATTAATTATGCCAGACTGCAGCAATAACCTTGAATTAAAGCTGCAACCTTCTATTTTTAAGAAACAATTGCCTTTCTGGTTGATGAAACCTGTTGTCCCATCAGGTAACAGACGTGACCAGGAAAGAGAAAAGCAATAATGAGTCAATCCAAGCTGTTTGATACATTTCAAATCTTCCTCCCACAGAGTGTAGCTGCCACAAGCTACATCACCAGTCTGGTTCTTGAAAACTCGATCTCCTCCCTGATGGGTGAATATGTCCCAGACATTAGGGCCTTTTCCATCTGCATTCTAGCCTTCTGCTTGAAAAACAAAACTTGGTTGTTACACTTTTGACATCAAAAGACATATGTTGCAAGTAAATATTTGTCACAAAGTAGGTGCAAATCCCTGAAAATCCCATGGGCAAATTGAGAAGTACTCTCTACGCACTCCTTATATTATTTAAAATAACTAGGAATTTTCAAGCATTAATATACATTTGCATTAGGTTTTGCATTTATTCATATTTTTACTTGCTGCTAATTATTTGAAAATTCTGTTCTAAAAAAGCATCCAGACTTCTAACACTCTTCATACTTCCTTAGCCAAAAATCAGAAGTTTGCCACTCTTGAGATATTACAGGTTTTCACAAAGGGCATTTTCTAATGCAACCTCCATCCATAAATGTAAAAGATCAGTCCATATCAAAGAAAGCCTTTAGGGTATGAGAAATACATCCAACAAATAGGCACTTACGGCTTTCAGGATGTCCTTTGAAAATCTTGACAGTTTGTTAAAAAGAAAGGAATGCCATTATGAGCCATGGCCCTAGGCATATACAAGCTGAATTAATAACACAGCTGTACAAAACTTCTGCTTTTTGTTTAGCCAGACACTCACAGAAATTAATTTTGAATGTTCAAAAGCACTGCACCATTTCCCCCAAACTTTCAGAGTTTTGGGATATTTCTTCACAATTCTAAAATTGAGATACACAGATTACCATTAAAATATTCAAAATCTAGCTGTTGTGTGAGATCTAACAACATATAATATTTGATTCAAGTAAATGCACCTCTCCTTATTACAAATTTCTTTGTCTTTCCTGAGCAATGCTGTAGGTGAGGCAAACATTACAGTTTTTTATGTGGAGAGCTCTGTAAATTTACTTCCCTCTGTAAATCCCTGTAAAGTGTGATTTAATCATAAAATTTCAATTAACCTCAAAATGGCCAACCTCATTTACCACCCAGATTTTCCAGAGTCCCAGTGAACGCACTGTTCCAGGGTTATTCTTTAAAAACTAAAATGATATTGTGTGTTAAAATTATGTATAAATTAAATATCAGTTGGGTTATAAGATTAATAACTATATAATAGCTACATATCAATCCTCAATAAAAGTGTTTTAATAATCAATTAGTATCATAGAAATTAGAGATGGAGGAGAACTATTAGGAGGTCATTGAGTCCATCCCCTGCCAACGCAAGATGGCTCCCTTAAGTATATTCAGTACTTAATATACATCTGTCTTATTAAATCTAAGTTTAATGCAAGGTTAAGCATATTGAAGACACTTAATTTAAAGCATTACTAAAATCTGTAATATCACTTCTATAACCTAGCTTTTCAAAGATCATTGTCACATTTCACAGTCTTTACAGAATTTTATTGCAGCACACGAACACCCATACATCTACATTTGGTTGGTCAGTAAATTAAATTTTATGTGGGACAACCTTCAAAGTAGGTCAAATTTTAGATCCAGACAGTTTGACTTTTTATTAATCTTGGATTTTATCATAGACTTGGTGCTCTGTCTGTATGCTCCTCAGAAAAATACGATACAAGTTTTCTATATCCTGCTTCAAATTTCAAACATGACCGCTGAAATAAATAGTCATCTGAGAGAAGTGCAGGAAATAACAAATATCAGCAATTCTTTGATGGTACCTAGAATTTCGAAGCCTTTAAGAGCAGGCTTCCTGCACCATATTGATTTGATACAGCTCTTTTTTCAGTACGGTTGGAGCGAAGGGAAGAAAAGCTGCCATAACAGGCAGTTAGCACACATTCAGTTAAGAATCATCATCTAGAGCAGAGGCTGAATAATCCCTCTTTTTTGTCTGCCTTTCTGCAGCAAAGGAAGAGGGGAGGAGTAGGAGAAGCATTTGCTTTTCAGCTGGGTATAACAGTACTACTCCTGTGGTCATTAGCCACTGTAAAGCCCTGAGCTGGGCTGCAGCAAACAGACCCACATTCAAGCACTCCTCACACTGTTCAAAGAGAGTTCTCCGTACAGCACTGAGCATCTGAGCTACCTGATAAAATGTAGGAAGGAATCCAGCCAAGGCAACAGAAAGCTCTACATACACTAACACATCCTACTGAGTAACAATTAGTCTGCAGAGAGCTCTGCTCTGCTTCAGGGAACCAAGCTTGCACCTCTAAGCTTGCTCAGAAACTTCCATGCTACACAGCACTCCATAGTGTAGGCATAACTGGAGTTTTAGGGAGCTTTGGGGGCAGGAAAGAACAGTGATGAAGAACTGATTTTACATTTAAAATACTTAGGTGTGCATTGGACACCAAATCAGCATATGACATGCCATCAAATGAATAATATAAATTATTGTGACACATGTTCCCCATTCTCTGTAATTATTACAATAGAAAGAAATGTAATGCTTTTCCAACTAGCGGAGCTACTAAAGCAGGAATATTACTGATCAGAGTGTTTTTAAATTTTCATGTAGTTTTACAAGTACACTTTTTCTCTAATTCAGCTGTCCTTTAACCCTTTGGAGTGAAATTTTCTTGACCTGGTCTCTGACTGTAATTTCGATTGAATTAATGCAGTTGTACTATTTGGCATATGAAAGAAGCGAAGAAAACCACTTTTACCATTACAAGATCTTTTTTCCACTCCCCCCCCCCCCCCCCCGCCCCGCCCCCCCCCCCAAAAAAAAAAAAAAAGAAAATTTACATCAAGCAGAGAGTTGAAATTTAGCATAGAAATGGCCCTCAGTAAGAAGAAGTGCTTTTGAATGTTCTGGTGCAAATTGATTTTGATTTGACTGAGTCATGAACCTTTGAAATCTGCACTTTGAGCATGCAGAGTACAATTGGTATGATTTTTTAGCGCTTTGAAATATACAGAGTGGAGAAGGTTGTGCTGTGCATAAATACATAGCTGACAGTAAAAAATAAAGTAGCCTGTCAGCTTGTGCCTCTTCCACTGTGTATCTTGTGATATGCACAGCAACTGAGTTTGGACTCTACAAGAACTATTGCTTCAATCATGCTGCCTCTAAGCTGGAAGCTGCACAGCCTCTGAAACTTTCAGGAGAAGGAATTCCCTGTTGAGTTTCTTAGTTCTGCAGGAAAAGGGTCATTTGAGTAGTGTCTAGACCATATTATAGATTTTTTTTTATGTTTTTCCCACTCAGAAGCCATAAGAAAGTTCATTAAAAATACATTAAGAGAACATTAAAGTTGAACATCTAGCCACTCAAAAGGCAGGAAATTATAATGTCATTCTATATGCACACACAATTCACATTTTAAAAATTAGTTAGAAGAGCTATGTGCATTTGCAGGACTCGAGTTAGAATCTGGCCCAGAATATTGATTCCCTGGGAACTGCGAGCTGTGCACTCTATCAGGTGAAGTGAACTGAGCTCGTTAAAAGGTACAGAGCATGGGCAAGTACTCTCAATTTCAGCAATAACCAAGAACTAAAGGCTACATCCTCAAAGACAATTTAGGATCTACAACTCTCATTTAGGTACTGAAATCAATGGGAGTTAAGTGCCTGTATGCTGCAGGGTATAGTATGAGAAAATCTGTTCTGTATGTATTTTGAGGGTTTATAAAGACATGTTTAAGAAAGGATAAAGTTTGGAGGGGTTATGGCTTTAGGTGTCCCTATGTTTATGTGTTTACAACCCCTAATCTGCAACTAATTTTCATACTGTGCTGGGCAAATTCCTTCATCAGTCCCTCTGTTCAGCTGGGAACATGACACGTGTCCCTGGGGGACAGCTTCCACAAGCCCAACCGTTAACCTCTCAGTTCATTGTTTTTCATAATCTTCGGAGATGAGCTCCTAACTGAAGACTCCTTGTGAGTACCAGTGTCTGATGAGGTAGTTGTTCCATCCAGTTTCAAAATAGCCAATAGAAATTTACTTGAACTAGCTCTACAGAAAGGATATACACAAGAAGTAGATGAAAAAATTACTTATATGTTATATATATATACACTTACTTCCTCCTCACCCCCCCCCCAATAACTAGCTCAATTTCCATTACCTAGCCATATTTCTGAGATTTGAAATGTTTTTTACCCTCTTCTTACTCCTCAAGTCAGAAGTGTTTAAACACAAGTGCTGCATGGATTTGCATCAGATGTAGTGTCTACACAACAAGGCAAAGATCAAACACTCCTGCATCCAGACTTTTCATTCACTTAAAACTTCCTTAATGCTTTGATAGCTAAAAATTGACACCTTCCATTTGATATGCTGCTGTAGCTGCACCCCAAGCAAATCCAACTGGAAAAGCAATATTCTCCAGCACCGGCTGCAGAGGACAGGTGAATACACAGCATTATGTGTGCTGTGGGGATGTCGGTTTCATTTTCAGACAACACTTCCTGGCTTGATCACTCTTCCACTTGTTACAAGCAGATTCCATATGGAAGACAAAAATAAACCCTGTGCAGCTTCACACACTGAAGGGTAAGCCACGCACTCTGTATATCTCAGGATTAAAGCAGAAAGGTTCAGTCAGTTACCAGTGAAAGTGGAAAAGGCAGCAGTGGAAAAGCCTAGGGTGGCCACAGTAAAAGAGCTCCTCCTAGTACAAAGAATTAATACAGAGCAGATTCCTCTTTCCCTTCACTTGCCTCTCACCTCCCATCTCCCATACAGAGAACTTCGTGGACACTCTATTCAACATAATTCCTTTAGCCACCAGGGAAAAAATAATTTCCCCCTCTTCCAGTAAGCTTCAAAAACCAGCAGCTCCTCTTCTTTTCTGGCATCACAATTAATTTTTTCTTCTCTTCCAACACCAGGGAAACTTGCCTGCAGTAGCTGAAAAAGGATATTTTAGCCATTACATGTTTTGCAGTGGAAACCAATGAGTAGACGAGCAAGGTTTGTGTGGGAGTACAGACAGAACAGCTATCTTTCTCCTTCTTTAAAACCCCATAGATGCTCATTTTTTTAGAGCAGCAATGACAACCTTATGGCATGTGTGCCAGAATCAGCATCTGCAAAGCAGCCCTCAGGTCTCTTCCTCTACCTTCCGTCAATGCTGTTACTGCTGTCCTGTCAGCAGACTGAAAAGGGAGCAGCAGCAGGAGGAGAGTCAGGTAGCAAGTGGGATGGGTTGAAAGTAGTTTGCTGTCCCTTTCCAGAAAACTGCAACATCTGGCACACTAGATGGCACCACTGCAATTTTTTTTTTTTTTTTTTACTCCCTGGTGTTTTCCCCCCATTTATTATAACACTACATCCACACTGCTTTTGCCGAGGTCAGTATCTGCACATATTGGACTGCTGTAATATATGACCACTATTCCTCTTCTTTACTCCACTTACACTCTACTCTCTTGATTTTGAAATCTTTCTGGGTGAGGACCTACTTCTGCAAAGCATTATGCATGTAACTGACATTTTCTTTGATAATGAAAATAAGAAACCTTAATATACATAGGAAAGCCACTAATACAGTCAGTGCACATACTTTTGCCAAGAATGCACACAATAAAAAATCAACTTCTTTGAAAAAAAATAAATTCCTTTGTAGAGATGCAGGGAAGCTGATCTAATTCCAAAACGAATATTTCAGAACCAGACAGCACAGATGCAATGCAAAATAAATCAGGCTTTCACAGCAGGCATGTATTTCCTCAAGTGTCTTTCAGACGAAAGGTAAAAGCCCCTAGAATACAAAGGAACAAAGAGGGAAATGAGGCACAACATACTAATTTGTTCCCAAAACACATGCTGACACACGGTCTAGGCAAACATACATATCCTTCATGTGTATTATACAGATGACCAAAAATCGGTAAAATGAACTAGTCAATGTTCTGTTGTCAAAACAGCATCCTCAGGCTTTCATCTGCAAGATAAGGACAGTTAACAGTCAAACTCATCAGGGTCAGTTTACATCACGATTAACAAGTATTAATGAACCGGAGTAATAATGCTTATTTTTTACATCATTAAATGTTACTGGTAGGCACCTTTGAAAATGTAAGTAACATTAAATATTTTCCCTGAGAATAATGCAATTCAATTTCACAGGAGATATAATAAATATGTAGGTCAATAAAAGGGGGAGAGGGGCAGATAGGAGATAGTAACAATGAAAAAGTTTTATAAAAATGCTTAAGCGTAAAAACAAAGCTCAAAAGTGCCACTGCTGATTCCCCATCAGGAATCAACAGAGATGGGTTTTGGGAGAGATTGAGTAGGAGGAAAATATTCCATAAGCAGTCTGAAGGAGAGTGAACAAAATTTGCCTCAGAGGTTAAGACAGATTCACATTAATGAGATACCAGGTTATGTCAGATAAGTAGGCAGATACTGAAAGATGCAGGGCTTCAAAATTCAGAGAAGCTGCGCTTATAGCAACTAAGCTCAAACTTTTCTGGCAATCCACTTTCTACACTTGTGATCCCACCTCTGGTTGTATTTCTGGATTCATAACCCACTCCTTACTGCAGTGGTGGGACTTAAAATTACGTCTTCATCAGACCCGCTGCATGGCTTCTAGGATGCACCCACCTTCTCAATCTGATAATTTTCCCTACATCTAACAAATAACCTGGCCCCATCCTAAATTTCTTTAAGAGAACTATTAAGCTCTATCTAGAGAACATGTTTTTCCAGACTACATTTAAGTTCTTTACATTTGCGTTGGCACATATATAACCAAATGAGCTCAAGCCAAGTATTTGTAAGGAAAAACAAGCAGTTTCTGGTTATCCAAATGTATTTGGACAAAGATATTTTTTGTCAAGTCAATAAAAAGAGGGAGTAATTGGCCTTGGTAGTAAGGGTTAGCAACTAAATTTACAAAATGCTAGATATTTTATTAAGGTGAAAGATGAATAGGTTTTGGTGTTGGACTTTAAGTCATGTGGGGTTAATTATTACCAGAGGAATTGTATCTCATCAAAAGGAGATTTTCCTGACTGAATTGATGTTTCCTATTATAAATACCTTTAATAGTATTTACTATGGATTTTAGAAATTAAATTTTGAAGGGGTGGTGAAAATTAAAATCTTGTTCCTGAAATTTTGCACCATGCAGGGACTAGCAGGAAGATATATCTTCTTTGGAAGAGAGACTGTATGTCTCTGAAATAGCCAAAGATAGAAGTTCATATCTTCTGTGAGTTCTCTTTGTAATTGCTACTCATAAATTTAGCTTCTCTCTCTGGCAATATAATAGAGCAGCTATTGAGAAACAAATTTACTAAAACACTTTGAAGTCTGCCAGACAAACTTGATTTTTTTAATAGTAATACAAAATTAATGAACAGAGAGCAGAAGATATACCGTCATATGTCTGACTTTTAGCCATATACTGTTTTCTTTAGGGTATTTTAGCACTGGTCTTAAGATGTTCTCAATTAAGTTATGGAGACAGTTTCTACCTTACACTGTGGCTGCCGTAGAGCACTCATAACTTTGATTCTCTAAATTCAGCCTTAATTAGAAGCTGCTCCTGGATTGTTGATTAGCCTTTCTTCTCCCATCACCAATGTGTCAAAATTCTATTCCCAAATTTAAATCAAATTGGAAATGAACTATCATGTTGACTGAAATGAAGGGTGATGACAAACAATGAAGGGTAATGATAAACAATAACTTTGAAGGGAGGCATTTAGTGCAGTACACAAAGATTAGTATTACTTCTGATCTCATTTAATAGCTTCAATAATGAGCTAGAAGAGGGAGTAAATGGCACATTAATGAAATCTGCAGATCTATTAAACTAGGAGGAGCTGAGCACACTGCTGAAAATGGAGAAATAATTCAAGGGTTCTTGGGAAGATTAGAAACAGGCAGAATATTGCAATGAGATTCCATTTAGCAAACAGATGAATAATATTTTGGTAAAAAATCAACAGATGGTAACAGGTAAAAATCTGGAGAGCTGTAATGCTAGAAGAGATTTAAAATTAAGAACATCCGGAAAACTAAGCAGGAATGTGTAACTGAGCAGTAGATATAAACTGTGAAATTTGGGCAAAACTATTAAAGAATAAGTAAACAAGTAATGACTCATCTTAAAGCAGCTCTACAACCATCAGTTCTCTTCTGTGTATAGCACGGGTACTGGAAAAACAGACTATCAGTCAGATGGTTAGAGATTTTACAGCTATGGAATTTTTTCCCAGAGGAAAACTTAAAAGTAAGCCATTCATAGAACAGAGTGTTGTCCTTCATAAAGTGAATGACATAACAGCGAGCCACTGGCTAAAAAAGCATTAAAAAGCCCAAGACTGAAGAAATAAAGTATTTTCCCACTTCTTCTGGTAATTGCATGATGCAGCTTGAATTTTTTTATATTCCTGAGAAAACTACCGATGCAATGCCAGCTGCTAGGAGCTTTCCAATACCAGATATATGTGCACAATATCTTGGAGACCTAAGGCTAGTTGTGAGCAAGTTAGTTGCATTTGGGAAGCTCACACAAATTAATCTTGCTGGGAATAACTCTCCACAAACTATAGTGGAGGGCCAAACTAGTGTTATGTCACTTCCTGTACCGGAAAAATCTTGGCAATTCAACATGGCAACAGCATTAGGATGTACAGTATGTTTGTAAAGTGATATTCCATATTGGTCATCAGTCTTCAGAAGTCCTTGATAGTTCTTGGATGTTGAAGGCAATTGTCCTTTATTGCTGAGTGCCTCCATACAGTATTTTTAAGTGGGCTTGTCTGCTCAGGAGTTTGTCACTGTCACTACGTTGTGACACAACATTGAGTGCACAGAGCAGGGTGTTGATCCACAGCTTTAAATTTGCACACTTCAGTAGAAAACCTGGCAAAAGCCCTTTCATGTAAAACCATGCTCTATTCATTTATATCTTGGCATGTCCTGCTGTTCCACACTTCTGGATCACTCATCTTTCAGGTGAACAAGCCTAAAAACAATGAGCCATCATGCAAATATATCAGGATAAAAAAAGGAAGATACATATATATGAAAAACAACACAAAAAATACCAGAAGTAAAGGCAGGCCTTCTGGTCCCTTGTGAATGCACTCTGTTTGCTGAGACAGCACCCTTTCACTGGTGTTTCAGGGAGAGCTGTCTATGTTTTCCAGAAACTGAGAGTTTCAAGATGTTTGCAGAACTACCTACAGGCAAACCTGCTTAATATGATTTTGCCAGGAAACTATTGGCTGCAACTTGTCAGATTGGCTGCAACTGGTTAGAAAGACCTGAATGATTTTACCTAAACTTGTTAACATTTTTAAAATAGAAGGCAAAGTCTCACATGTTTGAAAGTGGAACCATTTCCCTATCTATGGCATGAATCTGTAAGCTATTTTGCTACACAGTTAAATCTTCAAAATCATGTACGTAGAATCTTCACTGCACACATCTAGTCCTGCTTTAAAATCAATATGCCTCATTTTTTACACTAGGTACACTTTGAAATCCCAGCACCTTATCCTCTGGAACATCATTTCAGTGCCCATAATTAGAAGTCAAATTTGGCTCATTTGAAAATGTAGGCCCAGCATCTGTTTGTTTTGCTGTTTCTGAAACTTAAATTCCTTTCTTAACAGGTTTACCCTCAGAAACTTGTTGTATTACTTGTTTTTTATTGCTGAGAGATTTGGGTTCGGTGGGGCCTTTTTGTTGGTTTGTTTGTTTGTTTGTTTTTAAAATAATTTTTATTTATTTTAATACAATCATGGAATAAACCAGGAAAGGATTCTGCCCAGACCAATTTTATATTAGGGATATATTGACAAAACAAAATTATTTCAACATTTATAATATCTATAAAGTCCTGCAGAGTCCCACTATTTCTTTTCAGAATTAGCTTGAAATAGTGCAACTAGTTATATAGCACTGAAACTGTATCTTTCATTTTCTTTTTCTTCCAGAAATGCTGTTTCTCATGTCACTGACTATGACTAATGACAATGACTATGACTTCAGCAAATATGCTTGAAAAACTTCTTCCACCAGTTAGGATTAAGAAATCCCATTATATTAGTACATTTACATAAAATTCACTTCCTTGTATAAGCAATATAGAACCATCTACTATTAAATGGCAGCACACGATAAGAGACAGTAGTTGATATTACTTTTCAAAAGATTTGTGCTACACCATTATTCTGTAAATATTTTTTCCTTTTGCAAGAAATACTATCCATTGTACTCCTCATTTTTATCCTGCAAAATAGTAGGGATTACTATTGCTTGCACCTGGAAAAGAAGATATACAGCAGTACTTTAATTTGACAAAGTAATTCAAATACCTATTTGAAATTCAGTAAATACAGGTTATTTTTCAAACAACTTGAATTTTATACATACATATGCACATATATATACACACACATTTGTACAGAGTCTTCTAAACAGATGTACAGCAATGTCTCAGGACTATGTTATTCTGGAAATATCGCAAAACATGTACCTGACCCTGAAGTTAAACTAATAGAATAAAATGAAAAAAAAAAAAAATCAGTACAACTGTTTAACATAGCTTTCTATTTCTTGATTTCAGCCCATAAATAAAAAAAAAATTATTAAAGGATACAGTAGGCATAATGGGGCAGCACCGACCTTTTTACCATCACAGAGGTTGTCTCCTTAATAAAGAAGTCAACATACTGTGTCTCATTCAATTTAAGCTCTTTATATCTTCCCTTTTGATTTAGCTTGGCACAGAGTAAACTGAACAATGGCATAGTGTAGATTAAATCATACACATTCTTCCCTGTCTGACGAAATACTTCAGAATTTTATAATCACACAACAAAAGAAAGTGGAGTTTATGGGTAAGCAAGTCTATTTTTAGATCAAGCTCCTTTGATTCTCTCTTAATTGCCCTTCAGACTAAACTGGTGAATAGACACAGTAATGGTTGTTGTATGAAAGCTTTTGGCTGCTTTTAGTGCTCAATATCCCATAGGAGGCAATAGTTAGAGCTCTGAGGATATGGATATTGGGCACACATGCACACCGAGCTCTTAGAAATATTTCTGGTTCCTCACATTCCCATGGAAGTATGCAGAAAAAATTGTGTTTATGTAATTAAAAGACTACATCATCTATGGCATAGATGGGGTAGGGGAACAAAGGCAACCTTCTATTTTCTAGCCTTTGATAAGCAGATTTTGTGAATTACCACTATTTAGGAGACTACATATAGCAGCTTATTAAATGTATTTAACATCTGTCCAATTGTGGTGCTACTACCCACATCACTCTCCTCTCAGTCTGAGCCAAGGCAAGAAGTTGCAGCAACTGAAAGCTGTTACCTTTTATGTGGTGCTTCCCATTGGTTGCAGTTATTTGTTTCCTTGCCAAAGAGTGAGTAACTTTATATTGAGTTCCAAGCTCTCCAGCAGACTGTGCTCTACTGATTACCAATTATTTTATACTCTGTTTCTGGCCTGTATTCATGATCTTAGCCTCAATGTAGTTTTGGTTTGTTTTTTACATTTTTTTTAAAACACAGCCTTTGGCAGTAGCAGGAGAATGGCAGGGGAACTTTTGTTGGACCTCAAATTCTAGCATGGAGCCAGCTCCATCTCTGTAGAGGCAGTCCAATCCAATTAATGCAAAGAAGATGATGAGGGCTGAAGCGTTCTCAAAGCAGACAGAATCTCTGGCAGATTACACAACCAAACATTAACAAGTTCTCCACTGTTCTTATGTAAAGTGTATTTCTTTTCCAAGGCTTATCCTGGCTCCAAATTTATGGAAGTTTAATAGATAGGGCAAGAGAGGTAAGCTGACAAGCATGTGTCATTGGAGTCCCAATTTTGATTCACTCCTCAGTCAGTGTCTAGAGGTGCTAAAGGTATCTTGTTTCCTTTCTACAAAAATCTCATGCTTCAGATGCCTCTGATCCATACCACCCATACAAATGTGAGACTGAAAAGAAGAAGACAGCCAGACGTGTGGCCTGAAACAATGAAGAATAGATGCAATGGTTATTAGACATCTTAAATGAAATATTTGCAAGGGTCCAGTTCTTGTTCAGCCTGAGTCAGGTTAAATATGCATTTCTCAATAACCAGGTGAGTGTCTTAAGCAGCATGTATTGGCTATCCTGTGCTGAACTTAAAAATTCCTCTCTTTTTTTCTTTTTTTTTTGGCATCCCGGGTATCTTTTTGATAAAAAGTGTACCATAATGCTGCATTCTGAAAAAATATCTTAGTTCTAAATCTCAGTTTTCAACAGTAAGGAAAAAAATTTAAAAGTCATAGTAGTTTCTTTTTAGACCTCATCTTTCCATGCTCACTGTTTTCCTCCTTTTAAACATCTTAGTCCAGAATTCCCCAGAGTACAGTGTAAAAAACACAAGCTGTATCACACTTCCACAGGTAGAATACCAAAAGGTTTCCATTTAGGACTCTATATGGACACAGGCTCTACAAACAAAATCAACACAAGCTTTCCATTAGTTGTTGACAGTTGGATCGGGTCTTACCTTTCACCAAAACAAAATATTTAATGAAGTGGAACAAAATAAAAGGAGGAGAAAATAACATATGAATGTTACCAAAATTTCTTGTCCATCAAAATATTTTTTTTCATATGACTGTAACTGATATTTTTAAAGCTACTTTTGCAGTCTTCTTTCAGCATGGCTGAACTTCCACTATGTTACAGGATGTAAACAGGTATTGCAAAAGGGATTCGGACTTTTTATTTCATTCTCCTTCTCCCAATCAAGATTAGCCAAGTCCTCATAAACATATGCTATATATAAGATTTCGAAGGGTTTTCTAAAGCCTGCAGGTTTATTATTTTTCCTGCAGTTACAGAACACAGCCCTGGATTGATGCCTAGAACAGATCCAAGATATGAATCTTTCATCATGCTTTGTGTCATGCGCTATTGGTTATAGAGCTTGCAAATGTTATCCAGCTGGATTTGTACCTTAACCACACCTTTGCTATTCAAAGAGAAGGTTTAAAATGAACAAAATCTTTGTTCTCCTACAATAGTTCAGTGAGAATGTCAGCATGACAGAGCAAGCTGGGAAGATTTTCTTAAGAGAAGATCTTGTGATTTTTATAACTTCTGTTTATCACTATACCTCTTTATTTCCATGGAATACTTTATAGCCATTGATTTCTCTAGGCACTGGTTTGTTCTCTGTTTAAAAATAAGGTGATAATAATTTGAAACTTTTTTTCAGTTTTTTCCCTTGAATATGCTGAGTCTTCCAATGATAGGTGTTCACAGCTGAAACAATGGAAAGAGAACACAATACATAGGGAATAACACTGCCAAAAGACAAAGAATCTTTAAAAAAATATATATATACTCATACCAATCATTTCCTGCCACAATACTGGAAGCATTCAGTGCAAAATGATTATAGTGCTGTTATGCACAGATCTTTCTCTGTCCCTAGAAAGGCACCACATAGGAGAAAAGAGCCCCTAATGAAAAGAGAAATGATTTCTCAAAAGCCACACAAAAGATCAATAGGAAAATATTTAGATCTTTCATCAGACACGTGTTCTTTTCAGAGGACAATACCCATCTGTATCTTCTCACATCTACTGCAGAATTACTTGGCACTGAGCACATTTCTGAAAAGCTAAGGAAACATGCAGATGGATGTTTACTTTATGATATATAACTATAAAAATGGAAAGTCAGAAGTTTTTTGTTAGCTTTAATTGTCTTTAATATTGAGGTGTACACTGAAAGCAAATATACAGTTCTGCTTTGTTCTGGCAAGCATATCTGTTGAAATGCTCAACAGAATTTGAAACTTTGTATATTCCTTCAAAAGCTGACATTAACAGAGCTTTGTAACTGAAATGTTAAAATGTCAGAAAGAAGACCTGAAACCCAAAATCATGTATTCTCAGCTCTGCCCTTCTCTGCAGTAACCTGCATGTACTGCTGAGTGGATGCTGAAATACATCTTTTCATCCATAACTTTGCAATAGCAAGTTTCCTGTACTAAATTTACTTTGTATCTTAAAAGTTGAATGATTGCCTATTAAAGTCAACACTATAGAATCTCAGCTTCCATGGAGAAAGAAATTTTAAAGTCATGTGTTCAGTACACAACCAACACAAATACGAACGCTGTAATGACATTAGAGATTACCTTTTTATCATTCAAATTTTTCCTGTGAATCTGTAAGGGAAAGAGGTGATTTTATAAAAGACATAATTATAGCTGCTGTTGAAGAGAGTTGTGATCACAATCTACTAAGAGAATGGATAAGTATTTGACTGTGGGACTAGAATTTTAACAGAAGTGACAAACCTATCTGAAAACAATAGCTTTTCCATTGGACAGAATCAAAAAACTGCTATGCTTTTCCATTGTGGTTTCTCTCTGTCACTGCCCACCTATAGCACTTCAAAATTTATCCTCTTAACAATCATTAAAGCTTGAATAATATGTTTGCATAGTTATTCATCACTAAGATAAATTAAGGAAACTTTTGTTTAAGTCTGGAAAAAGCAAAAAGATTGTTTGGTTATTTGACCATAATTCACAGAATTCTATGGAGTAACGCCATTATCCCACTCACAGCATTTGATACTTGTAACCTCCCATGATTTCACTTATTCTGCTCACTTCTGCAGGCACTTTGTCTCTTTATGATTCCTTGACCATTGTGCAATCTCTCCTGGGTGCTTGTCTCCCATGTGATGTCACTGCATCATTTAGTGAGATAAATGCTTGTATGCACCTGAGACAGGAAACTCATCAAGAAGAGAGGAAATAATTCAAGTTTCCAAACATTGGCAATTTCATAAGTTCATTTGTTTCTTAGAGCGCTGCCTCTTTCCACACAAGGCCCATACCATTTAAAAAGAAAGATAGCTTGGATAATCTGTGTAGGTCTGCCAAATAGGATCAGACTGGTAAAAAAGCGCTGAAAAGAACATGTCTATAGTAAGTGTTCTCTGAGGTAACTTTCAAAGTCTTCAGATATGAGTCTTGCTTAAAGCTCTGTAACAAAAAATACAAACTCTTCATGTAAGGAAAAGCAAACTGTTACATGACTTAAGATCACAAAACTGGATGATTTTTTTCCCCTCGAACTTAATAAGTGAACTAGGATAAAATTGACTTTTGGTCAATGATCATATCTGAGAAATTTCATCTGTGAAGGTGAAAGTTTGACAAAGTCATAAATAGCTGAAAAGGACAGAAAGGAAACATTGAAAAAAACTATAAATGTCACTATGCTCTCCATCTGGAATACCACTGCTAGTACTTTTATAATGCAGTACAGACAGCAGACTAAGGTGATCAATGGAACAACAATCTGTCTTAAAAATCTGTCATCAAAAAGGGAAAAAATGTCATGAAGATTAGAGATGAGATCATGGATCATCCAGAAGACCACCTGCTGAAGAGGAAGACAAAGAAGAAAAGAAAGTCTGTTTTAGCCAGCTTCAGTTTCTTGCTGGACTGACCCTTGAAACACTAAGTCATCAGTTTCCAAACATCCAGTTTTACTGGCCAATTACTCAGCAGAACATGACATGATCAATGATCTGAAAGTTTTCAGCTGGTTGTATTGATCAAATATATAAACAAAACACAACTGTCAGCTGCTTTGACTTTACTGCTGATGAAGTGATGTTTAAAACAATTAATGAATTAATGCTCAAGCAGAGATGAAAAAAACATAGCTTATATAAAAGAGCAAAAATGTTTACTACTCAATTAATTAATAATTTGCCTTATAATTGATTTTTTTAATTGTTTGAATGGCAAAACAGAACTGTGAGCTATAATTAACAGCTGCCTAGAATAGCTCTTTTTTCTTTTTGGATTTCTGTTAATTATTTCTAAAGTGAAGGAAGCAGGATCACTAGTGCTGCCAAACTCTTTTCAAATTATTGGTGCTAAAAAAATAAATATCAGAAAATGCAAATTATTACAAAATGTGAAGGTTGATTACTTTTTGTAAAAAACCAGGCAGATGAGCAAATGCTATGAAATGCTGAGGCAGGGCTGGGGCACACAAAGGAATTACGGTAAACTAATGAGCTTCCAGGTGTCGGCTCAGCTTGGGTAGCTAGTAATATTTGTACTCTTAGCGTGGAGCAAATCTGAAGCAAAAGGTGTTAGATAAATCTTCAGAAAAAGCACCCTCCGTTAGCAGGACCAGCCCTAAACAAGAGTCAAAGTTTGCAAAGGCACACCACTTTTTGAAGAACAACTTACTTCACTCCTCCTTGACCTACTCAGAAAAGAGGAAAAATTTCAACTTTTAAAGGTGGTAATTTAATTTCCCTCTGACAGCAACAGAATGATCCAGGACTCAGTACCATCTTGCCTTTTCAGAACAAGTTTCTGTAAAACAGCGGCTGCTTTCAAAAAGAGACTTGGAGTCAAATTCATTATTGGTCTCCTGGAAAATATAATTTATGTCTTCCTTAGCCAGGTAAGATGGGAGGCAATCTAGCTGTTAGAAAATACGGAGCTGAGTTAAAGAAAATGGAAGGGGAAAGAATTAAGCATGAAAAGAGTACTATTTAAGGAAAGGGCGAAAACTGAGAGATTAATTTACTGTTAGTTCCATTTTATCTCTTGTAAGTACATTTTTTAATTCTTGAAATTGAAGTTCTTCTGCTCTATGTGTATTGTCATTATTTCCCTGGAATTGAAAATGTCTGTTTTGTTCAGCAAGTGCAGGTTAGAAATCTTGTGCTATTAAAAGATGGTGCCAATGTTAACTGTTATACAAAGGATTAAATCTTAACTAAGTAGTATTAAAAAGTGACTCTATAAACCTTTAGGTTATTGGTACTTAAAGATTTTTTCAAAGAAAAGAAGACCAATATGAGGGATTAATAGTTAAGGTTATGCAAAATCCACTTAATCAGCATGGCTAATTTTAGCTTTGACTAAAGCTGCTGGCAACTATGTGTATTTTGCTTTGGGGCTTTACTTTTGAAGAGAGTGATGAATACATTTTTGAGGTAAATTTATCTTAACTGAAAGTCTACCTAATGCTCTTTAATTGCTGAAAAAGTGATTTTAATAGCATTTGCATTTAGGAGAGGAAGAAGATCTTCAGCTGTGAATCTTTAAGACCCTAAAAGAAGCATTTAATTTTCACATTTATATAATATATTGCTTGACTATAAAACAGGTGAATTTTATAAACAATACAGTCATCAACACGGGCATTGTTTATGAAGAAATAATTGTTCTCCTGATAGTACATACTCTATTCAGAAAAGAGCCTAGGAAAACTGGAGCATACTCTGAAGACACAAATTCAATGACTTGCCAAACTATCTGGGGCATAAATGCTGAGAATGAGGGTCTTTCATTGACAAATGCTACCTAAGCAAGGCAGATGCACAGTGTCAGCTCAAGTACCCCAGGCATTTTAAACCAGAAATATAAACTTGCTAATACTTACAGCTCTTTTACCTGGCTCCAAAATCATAAAGGATTAGATCATTCAACATGAAGTGGATTAAATGTGGCTATGTTCTTAGCTTAAATCAAACTATATGAATACAAACTCTATGCTTCCTGTCCTGTGAGAGTCAGATAAAATCTGACCGCATCTTAAAGTGGTGGGGTAAGGTATTGAGAAAGCAAAGGCTGGGCATTTGGTGAACTCAACTTCACTAGGTGGTCAAAATCTTGTGGGAGGAGCTACCCTTTCTGTTACAAAAATAAAAGAGCCATGGTCATAATTCCATAGTGGATGATAAAGGGCTTTTTCTAGTGGAAAAATGGGGAAAACATAATAAAATTAGGTTTTAATTTAATCAAAACTATTGATTTACAATTATGTGAAATTTGGATGTGTGTACCTCTGTTAGCACACTGCAATTATTCACACAAACAAGGTAATGTTATGTTAAAACATATGGCAAGATCCTAGCATACCAGTATAGAATAATTTAATTTATCAGAAATTTAGGTCTCTTTAGGTACTTTTAATACTTCTTTTTTTGTGTGTCATGAATTAATTAATTAATTAATAGAAATTCATGCAGCTTTGCTTCCTTACACTTGCTGTCATGGCCTGAGAAAGTCATCTCATCTTTCCCCTTCTCTTAACATTTTCATAGCACTTTTTCAGTGAAACTTACTTATCAGCTAGGATCATAAGGCATGACATACTGGATTAGATCCACTGCATCCAGCTATGTGAGTATTCCGTGTGTGGCAATGATCAGCATTTTCAGGAAAAAGCACACAAACTTCCAGTGTGCATATGAACTTTCTCTCACCCTATGCTAAGGGCTGGAGAAGGCTTAGGCACTGTGTACCAAAGCTAACAATGGCATGTAATTAAGTCAGTTCACTCTATCTAAAATTAGGCAAAGTGAGCAACTGAACAAAAGGCACTTTGGGGAAACACGGGATCTCAACCTGTCAGGAGTGATGCTTTTCCTTCCAGTAGAAAATTTATTCTGTAATGAAGGTTGTGATTATCTCTGTGTACTTACAGAGGCTGAGTTTCAGCTAACTAGTTGATGTGCTGTTAGCATCATTATTGTAACAGCAACTGTGCAATTGACTAAAGAGTCACATAAATATTTGGGTGGCGAGCTTGTGCTGATCTTGGTGCTGCCATGGCCACATTGCTATACACATCTGTGTTATAGATTGCCTCTCCTACGGGTGGTATCTGCAAGGGCTAGAGATACAGCGTTTTTTTTCAGTGCATGGCTTAGATACATGTCCCACAACAAGCCATATGTCCCCCCGTGGCCATGTTAGAAATGCTGTCTTCCAGATTGCAAATTGCAATCAGATTGACTAGACTCAATGTAACTGAGAAAATACATACTGTACTATTTCCCTTGGTTAAATGTAATCCAGCAATACAATTCTGCCTTTTTAAGACCTTTCTGTTCCTGCCATCTAGTCTTACTCAGATATTGTCTTTGATCCTTGGTTTAGATAATTTCTTGGTAGACCACTCCATGGTACTCTTTGCTACACCTCAGAAGAAGCTGTACCTTTTTTACTGGAAAAAAATTGTTGGTGGAGATTTGTAGGAGGTATGTCTTTGAAAATGAATTATGCTAATAGTTTGGTTAACAACCTTCAAAGTTTTAACTTTTCTGTTTTTCATTGTAGACTAGCACTTGGAGAACAGTAACTATGAGCAATAAGGATCTGAGCCTGAAATTTCCTATACAGATGTAATTCAAATTTCTTCACCTTCAGAGAATCACACAGCCCCCGTTGCCTTATATAGCTGGTTTTTTTTTCTGAAGGCATTCAGAAAGGGCATATGTATAATTATCTTAACATTTGTTATCTTGTTTTGCATTCTTACATTCCCATGACCAAATGCATTTCTGTGGGGTAGATCTGAAAAATACTTTAAAACTTTGAGAACTACTTATCCGTATGTGTTTCTACATAGATGTTTATATTACAGCTTCTTAATGAAAAAAGAAAAAAAATTTACCCTTCCATATCCTCTAGGAAACATTCCTAAAAATATATTTTGAGCTATAAGCTCTGATCAGACCTCCCTACATCGGAGGCTGTTAGTTTTTTTTAAGTGAAAGTATTGTTACTTACAAATAAATTTGTTTAGGTATGCTATAACAAATGCTTTTCGTTTTAGCGTAGAAGTTAATTATCTATATCCATTATAACTCACAAGGAAGAACTGTAAACTTTGGAGGCTTATGTAAATCTCTGTACTCTTCACTGTGCTGCTTCAAAATACCAATGTTTAAAAAAAGGCTGACAGTTACCTGGAATGTAAAAACTGGGACATTATATACGGTGTACTACTCCAAACAACTTTTGAAAACATGCCTGGCATACTTCTTCCCATGAAAGAAGAGCTGGTGGTGTGTGGTCTTCTTAAAACGCCCTTACTGCCTGCTGAGAGTAACTTAAAAGATCTCATGTCTTCGGTTTTCACACTGCATCAACTCCAGCCACGTGGGCCTCCAATAGCAGCAACTCTGCAGTCACTCTTGTTTACTGTCTATTCCACCTATCATAAGCAAAATTTCCCCTCTGCATATTGCATGTACCCTTTATTTTGTTCTCAGCAAGCAGTGCTTGCAATCTAATACATATTTGTATGCTGTTAAAAGTTGTTGTTATTCTTTTCTGTGAAGTGAATGTCTACATAGAAATTGAGTTACAATGGGAAAAAACCCTAAATCCATCCATTTAAATTACGTATTTTAAACCCTTAAATTTATCCTAAGACATTATTGTGATTGTACTAGTCCACATGTTTGAGGTAACATTCATTATGAAGGAGAGCAAAATTACCTTCATCTTTGCATCTTTACACATGATACTTTCCCTGAAAAAAACCCAGTGAAGTAATTTTCTACTCTTTAAAATATAAGCTCATAACTTTTTAACCCCAGTCTATCTAATGATATTGTATCCTTGCCCTCTTTAAAATTAACTATTCAAGTCGTGTGGTACTTGACTGAAATGAGAAGGCTCACTGCTTATGAGTGCAAATCCATTCCTGGGGAAGTCAGAAGCAATTTTGCATTTATTTCAACTTTAATGAAATCTAGATTATGTTAAAGGTGTAGAAATGATTGTGGCAAAAGTTTTACCGACTCGGGTTTTATTTGTGGCATTTATATATTCATTATACTTTAAAACAAACACTACTGAAGTCTATGTGCAGACAAAATCAACTCTTTAACAATTAATAGTATTTGCTTTTTCTTGCGTAAAACACTTTGTTCATTGCATCTGCCTATTCTCTGTGCTCTGCATTTCAGTCTTTTTTTTTTACAACTAATGTCTCCTTTCAACATTATATTTTTGTTCTAACATTAAAATACATATGTTTTGTTTTATTGTCAGATTTGATTAGCTCACCTGCTGTTCAGGTGTGTGCTACCCTTCTTAACTTGGAAAGGTTGTCTCATAAAAATCTGCAAAACTAACTTGATTATCATCCTTTAAAACTTCTAAAAATGTTCCTTTCCTCTAATTGCAATGAAAGGTCTTGACGATGCTGCTGATGCTCCTGCTAAAATTGCTGTCTGTAAGTCTAACAAAGAGCCTCTCATTGATATTTTGGGATCTCATATCTCTATCACCTATTGCCTCTTACTTAGCACATCAGCTTTTGGGACAAGAACAAGTTCTCGTATTCTTAAAAACCAAAAACTTGTTTTAGTTGTCAAAAAGTATTGGTAGCCATACCTGCCAACAGCATGACTATTTGCTGTAGAAAAACAAAGAAATAATCGTAAGAATCTTTATTAGCTTTTATAAAGAAAGCAGACTAAAAGATTTCAAAGACATGTAGTACCAGTAGACATCTTTTTTCACTCAGTCAAAACAAAAAGGCATAAACATTTCATGAATACTGCGATTTTAGATGAATGGACAGAAATGACAGTCAACAGAAGCAACGTCAATAAATAAATTTGAGATAATCCTGCAGCAACTAAAGCCCCATTTAGATATGCTTTGGAATATTTAATATATCTAAATAAAGCAACTCAGCTGTGTAGCAGAAAACTGATGCTGATGTAAGCTATTCTGGTGCTGGCATAGAACCAAAATGGCTGTCATTTTTGCTGGTCTGCTCAGTTTCTTTATTTAGGTGTTTCTTACATGAGATGCTGTTTTATGGGGTTTTTTTCGACTGAAAAAAAAAAATCCCTTCATGTCTAAATTGAGCTGTGTAAGATGTTTGCTCATGCAAAGTGGTTTTGATCTGCTCCCAGCTTTCAGCTCAACTGGAAAAGTTTTCCAGTGTTTGATTTATTTACCTGTGTGTTCATTTTCTGCTGGTTCTGTTTAATCCAACTAAACTTCTTTCTGAGAATGCCATGTGCAACCAGGATCAGTGTCTTACTAATATTAAGAAATTCTGTCGACCAATTTTGCTTTGTGCATTCATTATTTCATCAAAGAAACCAATTAGTTTGGTTTCACTTGATTTATGCTTTTTACAAATGTGTTACTGATTTATCACTGCGTTTTCTTCAACCTGTTTGCATACTGATTGCTCTTGCTTTACTAATTGTTCTAGTTATTTGTCAGATATTGAAGTTAAATTTAGTGGCCTATAATTCTTCTTCATTTTTCCTCAAACCTCACTTATTCTCCTTTTAAATTGTAATATAATTTTAGCCTCCTCTTGATTTCCAGAGGCAAAAAAACGCAGATGGCTGTCAAACTAAACAGTAAGCAATAGCACGACTAATAAAATCTAGTTTGATTAACCAGTGACTTAATGGGAAAGGAGAAAGTTCTGCTTAAACAGGACTAGCAAGGTGCCTTCCACCCTTGGCTCACAAGACCATATCCTCTCTTAATTCCTGTACTTCTTGTTTTCTGTGAGTGTGTATTTCTTCAGGGTGCGAGGGACAGTGAAGTAAAACCTCAGTTTTTTGTTTAGTATTTTCAGGTATGAATCAGCTGAGATTAAAGTCCACTGCTTCAGCCAAACTAGAGCTAGGACTACAACATGAGTGCTAAGGCTATGTAGCAAGAAATAGATGGCAAGATGCAAAAGTTGTGTAATCTCTGGCTTTATGTGAGTGTCACAGTTTAACCCACCACCTAAGGCCCACACAGCTGCTTGCTCACTGCCCTGCTGTGTAAGGATAGCTCGGCAATTGCTAAGACATTCCCGTGTTTTCAGCACAGGTATATCTGGGCATGGTATCTAGATAGGACAGAGAACTGAAGGTAGATCTATAAATCAACAGACAGTTCAGTGGGCTCTTGATTCTCAATGTGCAGTCACAGAAAAACAAAACACAGTAACTGGAAATAATGGTAAGTAGGAACAAAGAAGTTATATGGCATTGATGAGGCTAGTATTGGAATACTGCATACAGTTTTGGCAACTGTTTTTTAGGGGTGTTGAGGAACTGGAGGGAGTAAAGAAGAGATCCACAGAAGGGAAGACCTTTTTATGACAGAGATGGTTTGGCTTTAAAAAGACTGAGAGGTGATATTATTTCAGTGTACTGATACAATTCCTGTGCATTAGATACAGAGTGCTGAATAATGCCTTTATACCAGTTTTTTAAAATAGCATAACTGATTTTTAAAACTAAAGGTGAACAGTCACTGGAAATAGATTACTAAAAGAAGCAATGAATTCTCTAGCTCTGGATGTTCTCAGAAATATCTTTCTAGGGAACTTGAATCAATTACAATATACTAAGTTCAATATGGACTTGTGATAGCTTCTTATATGTTAGACTATATGATACAGCAGTTTCTTCTAACATTAATTTCAAGGATTCTTGACCCTTTCTCCAATGAAGTATCTCAGTTCTCTTATCAAAACACTCTGATGCCAATTATTACTCATAGCTATGCAGTCTCCATCAAGGTCTATATGCAGTGCTACTGCAGCTTCTCACATTTGTTGCAGAGGACAAGGCACAGAGTCACTTTTAGATCATCACAGTGGGGATCATGATTCATTTAAACAATAAAAGTTTCAGAAATTTTCAGTGTGACATCCATTCCTGAGTGTTGCTCATTTTGTAAACTAGAAATATGCAAATCCCAAAGACAACGTTTGACTCACTGGTTTTAATGAACTGCTGAATGTCAGTTCCTTCAGCCAATAGGGGTTGCTTTTTCTACACAAATATGTGACATTATATTATCTTTATTATCTCCATATAATGTTAATTACACTGGAAGAAAATGGGAGAGAATCTTTAATACTGCTGTTAGCAGAGAAGCTTGGCAGAATGTGATTCACAGGTATTCAGAGCACCTAGTAACTAGATTCTAAATGAAACAAATTCACTCAGTCTTTAACACTAATTTTAATGGAAAAATATGAAACAAAGATCAGATCTGCTGGGAAAATAGTCAACCTTTTAAATTAATGTTCCCTGAGCCACAATTAATTTAGATTTAACAGGACAGTTAGTGTATGTTATGTGAATACTGATTATTAAACACTCACCAAGGATTAAAAGTTATGTAATAGATTTATAACAGTGAAATTGATATGGTCCTATAGCATCGCCATAATACTCCGCAAATACGTTTTAGTATGTAGCTGCTATTTGTTCAATACATAATAACTGCTTAATGAAGTCGAAATTAAATACTTGAATCTCAATTGCCTGGGAAGTACAAAAGACAATTTGAAATACGTTTACTATGCTGTGTTATCATGATAAAATCACACTGTTTTGAAAACAACAAAAAAGGCGAGCAGTCTGAGGGGCCTGATTGAACAGAAAGTTTTCCCTGCAGAGTTTCACTGCCAAAACTCCCATGGAAGTGCCTGGATGTCAGGATGATTAAGTACCCAAAGAGCAGGATCCAGAAATTTTGCTGAGGTTGACATCAAAATGCATTGTTTTCCCCATTTCCTTCTGTCTTGGGAAGAAAACCTTTAATGATGTATTAATTGCTATTTATTATTATGCTTCCCATTACTCCCTTTTTTATGCCTTGTGATTGTTTACCAAAACTATAAGTAATCCTATGGATAAAATGTACTGGGAGAAAAGATCAGGACAAATCTCATTGCAGATTGTTTAGACTGTGGTTTTATTTAGAAATTGAGGGTGCCACAAAGATCACTTCTTTAATGACACAGCTCTGCAACCAGACAGGCAGCTATAACCTACTACTGTGGCTCCACCTGCTGAAAGGTATGGGTTTGAGTTCCGAAGGAGTGCCACAGTAAGACACGGTGCTTCTCCAATCCACTGACTGCTTTTTTTGCATCTCTGCAAAAAAAATGGTAAGGCTGTGCCATGTGTCTGTGTGCCACACACAGAGTACATGCACCTTGCTCAACAGCAAGGATCCCAACCTCTGTGTCAAATACATCTTACTTATTGTCATCAATGTGCCAGTAGTAACTCCTGCTCCACTGCTGTGGGTACACCTATGGTCCCGGGGAGCTTGTTATCATCCTCCCTCTCTGCTTTTCTGACTACTGCCCAGGCCTGGCTCAGTCCTGCAGGATATTGTCTGAGCTACAGTCCTGTGTCAGTGTGGGACTCAGTTGCCACTTGCCTCTGGCCAGTGTAGTCTTTTTTATTTTTGTTATCACATTAGCCTTTTCCCTCCTGTTTTTCCACCTAAATTTTCTGCCTGAGTTCAAGATATCACTCAGGGAAGAAAAACAGAATCTCTTGCTTCAGGCAACACTATACAGCTAATAAATTTGGGACTTTTCTAGAGTTAATGTTCTGTAAAATCTAAGGTGAAAAGATTTGGGAATGAAGGAAATACTTCAAAGTGTTCCTCTTAAGGAAGTTTAACTTCTGAACTGTTTGAATTGCTTAAGCATCAGACAGCTTTCTTTTCATATGCATTGTTCACACAACAGTGCAAATCCCCATCTATCTGCCTAGACATAGCCACCACCACCTTGGAACACCATCACCTTCTTTTAAGCCATACGCACTGCCATGTTAGTAATGAAGTAGTACAGGTTTTGTTTTCCATATTAATTTTTCCCCACAATTCTGAGTACTTACATTATAACATTTATTGAAGTATATAACAAAGTATGACAAGGAGTAGAAGGAAAAATATTTTACTTCCATTTTTATTAGTAGATTATTGCTTGGAAGCCTGTAAGTACATTAAAGCTGAGTAATGTGCCTAACAGACGAAAATATTTTCAAAAGGGGATGGAATGACAGTTACACATTTTAGAAAATTTTTAATGCTAGGTTGTATGAAAACTCTATTTATCTCTTCCTCTTCCATGCAAATATATATTTTTATATTTTTAGTTTTTTTGAGAAATCATGTAAGATATATAGAAAGTCAAAATGTTTCAAAATTATATGAAACAATTATTTGAAGGCTAAATACACAAAAAGTGGTGATGGAATTTGTATGTTAAAAAGAAACATAATACAACATATTTTACATATTTTCGAGCCGTTCACATTGCTTTCTAAAATTTAGGGATGGAACTGTATTTCAAAGTCAGTGCTCCATCTACAATTATAGGCTAAAACAGCAGAAGAGGAGTGAGATCCCTGGATGAGTGCTGAAGCCACATAGAATGGGTTTTTCCTTCAGTCATGGCAAAGAACATGAAAATCAAGCATGAAAATATTCAAGGACTGACTGTCCTTTCTGCAGAAATGAATCTGGTGGTATTTCAAGTTTTAATACACAAAATTTCAGTGTCTAATTCTCGCTTAATTTGGGATTTGTTGATAACCAGACCCAGAGATCTCTAAATAAACAGCTTGGAGAGCATTCTCCTTTTAAGCATTTCCAAAAAAGTTTTCCATAAGAAGTACACAAACTAAGTCAATGAATGTTTGGTATTCTGCCAAAGTATTCTTGAAATATGTCTGCTTAAAGAGCAACCAGGTAAAGGGAAATAATGTTTCTCCTCAGACTCCCAATGGAGGCTAAAAACTCTATTTTCCCCATCATACTGCTAAAACTGAAGGTCTCTGACCCTTGACTGCAGTAAACTGGGGAGAGGAGCTTGCAGAGAATATCTGTGTGTCTGAGAACAAATGGAGAATGTCCAGCATGAAAAACATTAGCCAAGCATCTGGGAATACCTGTGTATTTCACACAGCAGAGCTTGGGGTAACTCAGTGAACTGGCTGACAGAGGCAGGGGTGCAGTACTACAACCTGCAGCTGTGTAAGAAGTAGTTGTACAAAGGTGACTCTGTGCCTGCTTAGATTTAGTGCTTACCAACAGCAAGCCAGCATGTGTCAGCAGTTATCATCACCTCCCTGTACTTGGAATATCAAACAACCACAGTATTGCAGACATAGCTGAGGGCAACCAAACACTTCCTCTTTCTTGACAATTGCTGTATAAAACAAAACATAACTGATGATGTCCCAATCCATGAAATGTGGTTGGTAAAAAAAACTCTGTGGCAGTGAGAAAAAAACCTCGTCCGATATGAAGGTAGAGGTAGCCTGGGAGTCCCTTGAGAGGAGAAATAGGGAGCAACCACTTCAGTGAAGGCGATGATAGCCCATGAAAATGTGCAGAGATGTAAAATAATGGATGATAAAAGAAAAGGACAGGAGTAAGCAAAGAAAAGAATCAGAATGAAAGAGACATAATGTAAAAGTTCCTATTTATCTCTCTGACCGGAGGACAAATGAAGAACTTGAAATGCTGCCAAAGCTACCTTTGTTTACACATAAACACCAATAAGAATTTAGTTGCCTTCCCCTCTTTCCGACACCCTTCCTCTTATATACACTGGATACAAAAAGTTAGTAATTAGTAGACTAGAAAGAAGGGAGGAAAAATTGTCCATTTCTGTGGTTTCCCTTCATAAAATTTGCCATTAGTACATTCAATTTTGAAAAGTAATTTAAAGTGAATGTACTAGTGGCAAATTTTATGAAGGGAAGGGAAACCACAGAAAAGGACAAAATATGCTTTTTGGCAATCCGGAAGCAAAGCACATTCAAAGAAGTTCAAGTTACATGGCTCACTGCAAAGAAAGCATCACCAGCACCAACAGCATTACCAACACTAGTGGAGAATAAGGGGATGGAGGAAAAGAAAGTTTGGAGATTTTTCAGTACAGAAAAAGAGGCAAGAATTATAGAAAGAAGTGATGTTTTAAAATAGCCGCTACCCCAGCTATAGCCAGCAGGTTTTGGGAACAACTTGCTTCCTTTTTTGCATCTATATCAGCTATTACAATAAAAGATACTGCCTCCCCCTACAAACCTTGTCTTTCTTGAAGTTACATAGGATGGCTTACTTTGCTGCCCAGGTGGCAGGTTTCCCTCTCTTCCCTTGTGCCTGCCCCTCTTTTCAGCTCTGACATTCTTTTAACCCTTTCCTGCACTGACTCAACTCAATAACCTGGCAGAAAACTAAACACAAAAAAAAAGTTAGCTTTGTTGTTGAGTTGAATCGGTTTATTGAGCAATCAGGTAATTACAGCAGGTGGAGCAAGAGTGAGGGCATATAACCTAAAGGTAAAGGGGGCTTTGGGAAGGTAGGAGCAACAAGACTTTCTGGTTTGTGAAGCAGACACACTCTGTAGCTTTGTTCTTATATCCTTAGACCACTACAATACAATAAAAGTAGTGACCTAATAAACTCGATGAAGGTATATTGCAGTTCAAAAAAACCTCAAACCCACACATGAAATTTGTTAAGGGACTCCTGTGGGACATATGTTTTGGATTAAGGGCTTTCCTGAGTCAATGTAAGAAAATACATTTTCAAATATTTGGCACAGAATGGAAGTTGCAGTAATTTGAATGAAAGAGGAAAGATGAGGGGAGAAGCATAACCCTTCAAGAGACTTTTGCTTGAAGCCTTCAAACTTTTTTGAAAACGGGTGAGAAACAGTGGAATTAGATTCACTGCAGAAGCAGTAAATCTAAGAAGAAAAATCAACAGAGAGCAAGACTTGTAGGTTTCCATAGTAGCAGTTTAAACAGAGGCATAATTCAAAATTGTAGTGTTGCAACTGGCATCCAAAGTTAGATATCTTAGGAGGGGTGGTTTCAGCAGAGATGAAAGAACGGAGCAAATAGTTCAGAAACATCAAGGGCAAGTAACACACAAATTTATACATTAGAAGGAAGGGAATTGGACATGACATTAAGATGAAAAACAGTAGCAAGAAATTTGTCTCTCCAGGACTTTAGGGAAATAGAGAATTATCACGGGCTGTGATCACAGACACCAGAAGCAACAGTTCACCCTTCCCATCATCATCATCGTTATATTATGTGACCATGTGGATCATCTCACTGATACAAATGGTCAAAACATGCATTGCCACAAACATTAGACAAGGTAGAGAAGCAAATATCGTGAGAAAAACACAAGAATGTTTCTTTCAGTAGCACGGAAGTGCAATCTTGATTAGCTACGCTGAAACTGTGGTGATGCCAAACCAAAATTCTGGTTGCATCAATAGTCTAAACTGGCATAAACTGCCCCCAGTGCCAGAAGAGGCAGTTTTATGCCCTATCTCCATGCTAATCCATCGCCCAGCACAAACTTTCTATGGGACTATGCAAAGAATCAGGTCGTGTTATTGACGTAGGTGAAGGTTTGGGAAGAAGGTGGCAAAACGGAAGAACTGTTTAACCCAGCACTACTTCTGAGGGAAAAAGTATCTTGGGCCATGGTTTGATATAGTTAATCCAGCTTTAAAACTCTTGGTGCCAGATCAAAAATGATTAGCTTCTATGATACAATGCAAATTAACACTGCAGTTCGATTTGTTTAAAATGGAGCCCAAAATGGAATAATTACCTATACACTGGTGAATTTTATGCTAATTAGATCTCTCTTCTCTTACAGTTAGTGTAACTCTAGTGTAAGAGCAAAAAAGGCATTGTCAACTTTGCGTTTTGTGTCCTGACCTAATTTAGTTCAAGTGTAAGAGTGGCCTCGCATTTCACCCAGATCAGGTTCGTCCTGTTGAGTGACTCAGTGGCACACAAACATCATATGAAAGTTCAGGGACCAGTGTCTTTGCATTCTGGTCAACAATTTCAGTACTTGGAACAGGTTTCATCTGCATTTGTAAGAGGACACAGAGTCTAGGAGTAAAGGGTGATTGTGATGTTATTACTGTAATCTTGTTCATTTTTGTTCCAATCCACAATTCCAATGGTTTGCCAGTATCTTTTGTTAGGTTACACTTAAAACTGAGTCACAGACTGAGTGTTCAACATTATTCAAGGACATCTTAGGTTAAAGATTTTGTAAGACTCATTTTGGCAACTGTCAATATCTAAAATGGCATTTCTGTGTAATAGCAGGTAGTTTGCAGGGTGCCATTTGCCTGTTCGCTTCTCAAAGGATAAAACACTGTGAGTTCTTGGTTAGATACCAGAACTTCCTATGGGTTCTGCAAAATCTGTATTAAAATTTTTGAAGTAGGTCCTGCCACTTCTTGTAATTTGACTGTGAGTTAGGTAACAGTTATTTTATTATCCTCACACCTACCAGAGGCAAAGAACGTATTGGGAATTTCAGCTGTCACTGGCACAAAAGTGTTTGTGCCTGGCTGCCCTGGCTGCAGAGAAATGTGAGAACATGACCTAATTATACCCAAAAAAGTAGTTTCAAGTGTGCCATAAAAACACACGTTGTAGATAGGTGAGATTTTGTGTGTTTCTGTGGGTTTTTTTATAGTTGAGATGAATGATATTAAAATACCTTTTGGCTATCAAGTGGGAATAACTGGTTGCCTCATTTTACGGGCACAATTTTAGGAAAAATGTCTTATAAGTACTATTTACTTGGCGTTATGAATTTTAAAAGCCATTCAGCACCCAGGCAAGGGATTCTCTTTTCTCCATGGAGCATGAACAGCAACAGTCCCCCTTGCAAGAGTAAGGAATGAGAGCAGGAGGGCAAGCGACAAGTCATGGAAGCAGAGGAGAGGGAAACCAAAGCGCTTTATCGAAGAGGACAGGGCTCACGGACAGTCACAGGGCCCCCGGCTGTGCAGCTCGCGAGGGCCCACAAGCTCGGTCCATGAGGGAACGGGCGGCACAGACGCTCCCCCCGCCCGGCACCCGCCCGGCGGCGCGCAGGCGCGGGGGGCACAGC
>VZRV01003183.1:946112-1189424 GCA_013398115.1 Falcunculus frontatus
TGCGACGTGGACGGGCCGGGGGGGGGGAGGGGGAGCGCCGGTCTAAAATGGGGTGAGGTGGGGGCAGTGGAAGGGTAAGTGACTCCCCTCTACTACCGGAGAAAGCCCCGGGAGCGGATGTGCTTTTCATGTTTTCCGGGGGTTTCCCGGGATGGTCATTTGAGAAGGGGGCGAGGTGTCCCGTAAGTCACCGGCGGGGGGGNCCCGTGAAGTTCCCCCCGCGCCGCCGCTCACCCCGTGGAACAGCATCCTCAGCTCTCCCTCCTTCATCCCTCAGTAGGCGTGCTTTTTTTTGTGTGGAGGCAATCCCTGCTTATACATTTGAATAACAAGTTTCAAACAGGATGTGCAACTTAATCCAAAGTAAAAAATATGTTGCCACTTACTTAGGCATAAGTGTGCACATATAAAGAGAGGCTTTGCAAGTTGTTTTCCTTCCTGAGACATTATCGGGTCACTCTAGCAAAGAAGTTCATAGGATGGTTTAGATTGGAGGGAAGCTCTCAAGATTAGCAGGTCCAATCCCTCTGGCTTGGGCAAGATCTTCCTCAACACTGGATCTCATCATTGGATGGTCCCAAAAGTGGAACCCTTGTCCCTTCTTTAGAGAGCCGTATTGTACCCGTGCTACCATGGGAAGGCTTAAGTGTAACCAAGTCGTGTGTGAGAAAGTCAACGAAAAGGAACTGAAATATGGGGTCTAGCTTAAGATATTTATCTACTTAACTGGAAATCACAGGTTTGAAAGATCTACCGGTAATCTGACATTTAAAAAGTACAGAATGTACTGTCATGAGAACAACAGTCTGCTGCTTTTGTGAATGCTGACAGCACTGAAACACCAAGGAATGGCTTCCTTCCAGAAGTCTTAGTAAGGTGTGGACCCAGCAGATGCATGGACCTGGACCTGTGAGAAAAGGGAAGGCAAAAAAGTGGGAGCTGATTAAGGCTAAAGTAGTTGTTCTTGCTTGGAAGTCTGCAAGGGTTCAGACAATACCTCTAAATTACTTGTGAGAAATGATAATAGATGTTCCTTTGTGAAGTTTCTGAAGTAGAAAACAAAGCAAAAAGTAGAAGTGACAGTAGTTTGATCAACAAATCTGTTTTAGTCTTTGTTAGCCTCAAATGCCTTGCAGCTGATTAAATGTTACAAATATGGTATTATCCATAAAAAATTTGATATAAGTAGATGTTAGTATGGTTGATATGCTGAAGTTCACTGTGGGGTTCTTTTGGTTCAAAAAACTTGAATCACAGCTCTGATTGCTGTGAAAGACAAGCAGATACCAAACACAGCAGCCTTGCTGTGAGTGGATCTTTGTTCATCATTGCAGTGACAGAAGAATTTGGAAGAATGGTTCATCTTTCATCTTGATTTTCATACTCCTTCAATATCTAGAGCATATCTACATACACTAATTAGTAGCTTTCAATCAACCAGCCTTTGAAGTTCATAACAACTTTGGAAACATTTATTTTTCTGGTTTGAACTTTTTAATAGACATAGCAAGAAACAATGTCATTTTTTCATTGTTATTTGTAGTAAATATCGTAACTAAGCTGATACCACTTAATGAACATACACTTCAAAATTTTGCTTGAATATAAGGCAAGGATTATTAAACCAATGACCTGCTTTTTCCAAGAGAGTGGACACTAACTGTTGTGTTCCAGTTCAGAATCTTTCAAGTTTGTTGACTCTTGAGGTATGACTTTCCACAGCAATTTCTGAGAGTTTTTGGTTTTTTTATGGTTTGAGTTTTTTGAGTTTTTTCTTCTAATTATTATTACGAAATCCAGGTTAACCTGGATAGAAAGTGTTGGTGATCTATGAGGTTTGTCACCAAATGCCATTTCACTAACATGTTGATTAGTAGTGCCTGGATTACTTGTTACCTAATCTTTTGCCAAAAATTACTTTTTTTTTTTCCCAAGCTGATACTTAAAATTGCAGCACTTGGTGAATAGTTGTCTGATTACAGTCAAACTGCCCTGAGTTATCTTGATTCTTGTGGGATTCATCTATTAAGATAAGTATTAGTTCTATTAGATCTTTTTGGATTATTGGATCACGGCAGAGATATGTAGCTGAAAATAGATCACTGTTGTGTATATCAGCTGCATTTTAATTCAGTTAATTTTCTTTTATGTTGACTCTATTTTGCACAAACCAGTTTTAAATAGCATGACCTATATAGTTATATAAAAAACTTTTTGTTTTTTGAATGAGTTAGGAATTATGCAAATGAAGTGATTATATGCATTTTGGAAATACTGATTTCATCCTTATCACTGGTCAGCCTCTTAGATTTTCAGCAGATGAGCTACTGTGCCTTTAGCATTTACCATTTCTTTTTTCCCAGTGGAATATTTTTGAGGACAATAGTCTCTAAAAAGTGAGAAAATAAGAGAAATAATGGAAATTAGAATAAACGAGTAGCATCTGAGAATTCTGGCCAGGTTGCTTCATTCTTGCATATCATTGTAGTTAGTGGTTGATGATGATATAAGTTGGGCAAGGTCACTTAATTTACGAAATGCCTTGGGCTGTGTTTGCCACAAAACGTGTTATTGTCCCAGAAATTTAGGTCAGTGTGGTGAGAATCCTCAGTTACAATTCAGAAAAGAAATCCTAACTTGGTTTCAATTGATAAGAGATGCAGTAAGTTTGTTTCATGATTGAGGAAGAAAAGCAGACACAGGAAGAGTAGTATTAAAGTATGGAGACATGTTTATGGGAGAGTAAGTAATGTTTAGGATTTCTGGCAGTACTGTAAATTGATTTTTCCTTTACAATCGAGGTAGAACTAGCTGTTGCTTTATGGGGCACTTAGGTCAAATTCCAAGGTGAATTCAAATTCATTTATAGCTAAGGAAGAGGCTTTTTTCCTAGCATTATATAATAACAACTGGTTTGGGTATAAATGAAGGGTATATCTACATGAACACCATAGATCGCTTTGACCTTTGTAAGTTAAGCAACCAGATGAAATGATTTTGGTTTGAAGATACCAAAACAGGGTGAATGTAACTGTGGTTTGTCTGCCATGCTCTTTATTTCAGTAGATGCTGAAGCCATTGCCATGATGCAAATTTAAGTAAGGAATGTACTGTAATAGAAGTCTGAGATAAAATACCTGTTGCTGTTGCGTTTCTTGATGCAAACTCAAATGATGATGGTGGATACTTGTTTGAACTTGTTGGCTATTAGCCATTGCTTTGTTTTTTGGAAGAGAATGTGTAAGTCCACTGAAGACAAGCCCTTGAAACTTATTATTTGTTGAGAATATTGTTTACCTGTTACATATGTTATTGGAACAGGAATCTAAATAAACAAAGGAAAAGCATATATATTCAGTAAAGAATTGCATTTCTGAATCAGGAGAATTTCTGCTCTGCAAATATCTTTGCTTAAGCATATTTTAATAGGAGCATAGGAGTATCAATGTTTGCACTTTAAAAAGCGTTAGGATTTACAAGCCAGAGCATTTGCTTGGATTTATGTTCAGAGCTTTTCAAAGTTATGCTTAACTGGGTTGCTGTTAGGAAACATCTTAAAATGTTAGTTTTTGTTCAGCTCTAAATAAAATCACATCAAACTACATCCATCAAGCAGCTCAAAGGCATACTTACTTGGACTTCCAAATATCTGTGCAATTTTTCCATTTGTGATACATACTTAAAATTTCAAAAGTTTCAAAGGAAAATGTCACTCATATTGTAAGAAGCCACTTGTATCGCAATGTGTGATTACGTTGTAATTATCTGAGTCATGTGTAATGTAAATGTCCTCTCTGGAAGTTTGCCTCTTTTAAAGTACATTTCTATTTACTAACTTGATGGTACTCTTGATAGCTATTGGTTTGGGGTTGGTTTTTTTGTTGTTGTTTTTTTTAGTTGTTGTTTTTTTGTTTGTTTTGGTGGGTTTTTTTGGTTTTGTTTTTTGGGTTGGGTTTTTTTTTTAATAGTCAATTTTAGACTGTTTAAATGATCAGTACTAATAATTTGGGCAGTGGTAACATTTTTGAAGGTACAAAGTGCTAATAATCCCCATCAAAACATAAAATTTTCTTTGACCAGTGGATACACAGGCTATACAAAATGCGTTTTACATATGAACACAAGGCAGTACAGAGATAGTACTTGAGAACTGTAGCCACAATGTAGTAATTCACAAGTACATGTACATGCCTTTTTATCAGTGACATCTGACTCCTAAAAATCATTAGAGTGTGTCATTTACTGGTAGGCTTGTGTTCTACACTTCTGTCAGATTTTGTGTGTCTTTTACCTTGTTGAGAAGATAACCAATTTCGTGCCTCTCTGTATGTACTTTTCCAACATGGATTCATTGCTGTTAGCTTGTTATAGGATATTGAGTATGTACAGTATTCTCTTATTGTGTACACTTTCGTATATATTTGAGTATTGCAAGAAAATTCTAACATCACAGTATGAACAGTGTTTTCTTCTAAATTTCAATATTTAGTTCTATCTGAAATACTGTTCAACTTTGGAAGACATCATGTTACATGGTTTATATGTGTCCCCTGGGATACACTGACAAGATTGAATAATGTTTTCCTATTTCATGAAGTGTTGCAATAATGACTTTAACATACATGGTGGTTTTGTAACTGGTAATAGTCTTCATTCAATAGTGTATTCAATTATTGTATTGATTCATACTTCTTTTTAATTAAAAAAATACTCTTCTATATAAGCATTTTTAAATTCTTTTATGTGCCTTTCACAATAAGATTATTGTACTTTTGATTAAATATATGAGATAATTAGAAATATGGCTTCTGTACCATAGATACAACTGTAGCAGTTGTTACAAGCCTGGGGCTCAGGTTTTGCATCAGAGCTGTTATGTATTGGTTACTGTTGAGTTGAAAATAAGGGAGAAGGACAGAGCTAAGTGCTGCAAGATTCTGGAGAGCAAATATAAAATTTTTTAGTAGAACTTTTTTTTTTTTAGTTCTCAGAGCTACCATATTAATGTAAAATTGCCAAATACCTTTGTTCCTAAGAAGATACCCATATAAGCAATGCTCTTCATGTGTTCATTAGCCCTTCAATTAGCCCTAAAGTGGCTATTAAATGTTGAATGTGTTATGCTGTATCTAGCCTCAGGAAGACAGATTTTAATCTTCACAATTAATACTTTTTTATTTTATTGTTGTCTTTTATTGATCAGTAGTATTCCTGGGTTTGCTTCAGAACTGCAAAATACTAATTTTTTTATTTTTATTGATTGCCAAGAGTAAAAGAATTGAACTAGAATTTGTGCTGCAATGATGGAGAACGAGTAACTTCTTATGTCTCATTGCTTGCAGTTTGCTCATGTGTTGGAGGTTATTTTTGTAATTTAAAACAGCTATGGAGCTGCAAGTTTAGATTTTTCAGAATTTAATGGTTCCCATATGTACTTTTCATGGGCCAGATATGTTGCAGGTTCATGGATTTGTCATTACTGCCTTGTATAGTCTATCTTCACCATTACCTTCTGTAATTTTTGAATCTATTCAGCTTAAATGCATTTTTCTGTACTACTCATTAATCCATAAAGATTAAAAACAGTTGAGTATTTCTTTTCATCAGTGATAAGAAAGTTTTAAATTTAAGAATGTTGCATAAAGTATATTTTCATGAGCTTTGCTTTCTGTAGTGAGATAAACAGTGAATTTTAAATTCTGATTTTAAAAATTCTATATAGTCTATTAAATATCTCTAGTCTTTACATAGTAAATAGGTGAGAATTTTACTTTCACCTTGTATTCCCTGGGTGTTTAGCAGTGAAAACTGCAATGTCTTGTTGGTCTTAGAGTGCTAGAGATCATATCCATTAATTACTGTTTATGTGGGTCACTGTGTTGTGGCTTCTCCTTGTGTGGTGCTGCAGGGCACGTCCAGTGGTGCAGTGCAGTTCTTTCTTACAGATCTCCAGGCTACCCTTCAGTGAGTGGGATGCTAGTGCACTGCAGTGCAGAGCTTTTAGGTCCCCAAGGAGCAGACCTGCTTTGATGGCATGCGTGGTCCAAGCTGGTCAGCCAGTTTTGGCTGGGCTGTAGAATTGTCACTTCTGGAGTAGGAAGCTGACCTTTTTGGTAAGACAGACCAACTAAGAGCTTTTTTTTTTGGTAAAAATCCCAAACATAATAAATGTAGATTGATTAAAGATGTTTAAGAAATAGGCACTTTAATTCCGGAGTCCTGTCTGCACTGGACAATGTGTCCTAGAATTCATCCACACTGCAGGTGGCTGAGGGCTGTGCTGCATTCAGGTGCTTTGTCTAAGAGTACAGTCTGTGCCCTCTGCTGCGTCAGTTCAATCTAGGGAAAACAAGGTGCTTTGAGGTAGGGGGAGGGAGGTTAGATTCTAGATAGAGAGTGAATAAAGGCAGGAAGATTGGATTAAGAGGCAGAAGCTGTTGCTGGGATTTGGGATGAAGTGTGAGTTTGTTTGAATGGATATGTCAGTTGTGGAGGCGGGAAATCAGAAAACTTAGGAGGGAATGAAGGCAGACCAAATACGGTACTGAAGGCTGAATGTAAACTGGCTTGATGTGAGATGAGCAAGATTCTTGGAAATTTGGCAACTACCCCCAAAATCATTAAAGACAGGATTAACATCTGTATGCCAGTAAGAAAAGATGGGTCGTATGAGGCATGGTAGTGCTGTAACACAGTCCAGGAAAGTTCTTCTGGTGCTGTCCTCATGCTGTTTCCACCTGAACTATTTCTGTCAGACACAAGGACTCCTTGTTAGTTTGCCCATGTCATTATAGAGTGTGTTTTACCTTGAAACTTAGTACCAGGCAGAATTTCTGCAAGTTATGCTTAGATTTCTGAAAGTGTCCTGTCAGACATTCTGGACAACTTATTCCAATTCCTTGAACTGTTGTTTTAGGATAACAGCCTCTGGTGTTAAGAGGAATTTAAAGCAATTCTCAGATTTGTGTGTTGATGGGCTCATTGACATTTCTTTGGATTGCGGTGACCTGACCTTAGAGCTGTGTGCTGGAGATCCCCTTCAACCCTCTCTTCCTGCTTCTGGCATGGGGATGATGAGGTGCAAGGGCTGAGGAGAGACGATCTTGCCCTCTGGGTGGGGACTGTTGCGTCAGCATCCAGCTATCTGTAAAACTGTAGCCTAAACTGGAGCTGGTGTGTTCATACCTTCACCTCCCAGTCTCACTGAGTGGATGTTTGTGGGTTTTTTCCCTCCCCTCCCTGGCTGCAGTACTAGCATCTGTCTGGCTCCATGCCTAGTCAGTTCAGGGAGCTAAGCTATCCAAAACCTGTTTAGTTCTGTAGGACTAGGATATAAATTTTTGTAAATATCTCTTTGTGTGCCAGCAGCTGACAGGAAGTACTTGTTAACGTGTCTAGACAAAGCAGTTTCTAGAGAGCAGGTACACCTGATAAGAAGTATGAATACATGTGAGACTGGATGTGACAGTCTGTGCTCCAATTAGTACTAGTGTGATATGACACAGAGAATTTATTAATTTATTTGCCGTAGCAGCTAAAGTTAGGAGTGGCTGGCAAGACATCCATGTGCAGTCTTTTGTGTGAAGCCAGTTACTCTCTTGCATGTATGTATGGAGGTTTTTGGGGTTAGGTAGACTTGAACTGAACTGCAAGCCAGGGGGAAACCTAAAAAGTGTACATCTGGTGGCTAAGTGGGAAACTCAGGAGGGAGCAGAAGGTAGTAAAACAGGACAGTTATTACAGAAGTTGATCATTATATCTTAAAATAATGCGGATGCTACAGATAAAAGCAGGGGGGAGAGAACTTGGAGGAAGCTTCCTAGAATGCAGTGGTCACAAGGGTTAGACTTCCAGTGCTTTTTATTAGTTTTAGAAATGGCAACACAGAGTTAGTGTTGGAAGAAATAGGGTGGAGTTGTGTCCTCTGAATTTTCTCTTTGATAGGCTTTTGAACCTGGGATAAGGAAAGAAAGAAAGGTTTGGTTGGTAATTTTGTAATTTCACAAGAATTTCTTCTGAAAGTAGTATGATTTTCAGCAATATTGCCACTCATTCTTGCATTCTATTTTGCCCCTCAGTTCTGTCCTTTTCTAAGACGATTTTTATTTAGTACCTTTACATAGAAGACTTGCTGAGTTGCTCTAGTGATTGGCACTGTATTTCACTGGAAATAATTTCTATCCTTAAGAATAGAATGTTTATAATGAAAAGTAATAAATAAGGCATGTTGCCACATACTGAATATCAATAAAAATATTCTTTAATGGAAGTGCATAGTGAACATCACTGCTTGAATGATCCAGGGATTGTGTAGGAAAAATAAAGATTCCTCATTAGATTATATAAATTTAGCACATTACCAGTTAAAAGTGGAGCAGTATAAATAGATACAGTTTTAATTTTCTAATTTCATTACTTCCGAGTAGTTTAGTTTACAATTTTAATATTGTTTAGTATGCATAATAATGAAATATTGCAGGAAATCTTTTATCTGTTGCAAACTTCTATTTTGTAAATGTTTCATTGCTAAGCTTCCTCAATTATAATATTTTTGTTGAATTGGAAAATATTGTCTCCTTTTGTTAGAGTTTTGGAAGGATTCATAGTTCTTTCTCTGAATAAAGCTTACGAAGTGCTTTCATTTCGGAGCCACTTTTAGGCAAGTACTGTTTGTGTTCTGTTCAGTCTGTTACTAAGTTTCTTTCCCTTTGACACCAGTAACTCACTAGAAGGCAAAATACTAACTGTTGAAAAATACTGGGTTTATATCCTTGTTAAATCACAGTTTTTACAAGATTAACTTTGAGGAATGTGTTTCTTTTTGCATGTTCACGACTTTCAGCAGAAAGCATTTTTTTTGGTTGTTCGCAGATGGTTATTTTAATCTGACTTTTGCTGGTGGCCACTTTCCCAGTCCTTAGAGTATGCAGTCATCATGAATTGATCTGATTTATTATCTGTTTCCTGGCTCTCCATTTGAGTCTTTTAAAATGTGTTTTGGAAGCTACTTCAGCATTCAGCTAACAGTTACACTGTCTCCCGGTCTTCATACAGGCATCTTGGTGGCCATTTTCACTATTTGGTAATAGTGTTAATGGATGTGTGTGTGTGCGTGTTTTAATAATGTCCTCTGGATTAGGATTCATTTGTGATGTTAGGAGATGCATTCTAAGTTCCTGTCTAGTTTACTGCTGTCTTAGTGATGGTTGTTTTATAGCTGGCAAGCCGAAATTGATTCACAGAACAAAACTTTTTCCACTTAGTGCTTATTGCCTCATTCTAATGGTAAAAAAGGATCCAGCTATGATTTTTTTTTCCCTCTCTATGAGAAAGAGAAGTTAGTACATTGTCTTTAGTACCTATTGCTAAAATTCTTCGTAGTACAAAGGACAGACTTTGGATTTGACTGCATTTATGTTTTTCATGCTGAGCATCTACAGCTAAAGGATCTCGCCAATAAGTTAAGAGTCATAGTTGAGTTTCTTTTCAGTTTTGCCAAAGTCTTCTGCCAGTTTATGGAGCAAAATGGAAAACGGGCTTTCTGATCCAAGCTATATTCATCGAAGAAACATTGTAGCAATGTTCTTGGAATAGGTAAAAAACCGGGGAGAGTTTGGGGGGGGGGTTGAGGGGGGTTGGTACTTTTTGTTGCTTGAGGTACATTGTTTCACATCACCTCTTTGTCTCTCTACAGCTCTTGGGAAATGCTTTGTTGTAATGTGACCTCAGATGTCCATAATCCTTTCTAGAACCTACTTTTCAGCTGCTTGTTCTTCCAAGTTTTTTATGTTAATTCCCATGGCTGTGTTTTTTTAACGCAGGAACTAACATTGCCTGTGTTAGTTCCACATTTTATTTGCTGATATGTAAGTGTTGGACAAGCAAAATGCATTTCTTCCAAGCAGGCGTTGTTGATCATTTAAAAGAAAAGAAAATAAAAATTTCATGTGTAGCTCATAAGAAATATGGAGTAACAATGACACTGGGCTATGGAAACCCCTTCATGAAATCTTCAGTGACATTTATGTTTCAAAATCATGTGTTAGAGAGTTGAACAAGATGGGGATGAGTGGAGCTCTCATCTCAACGGTATTTCTCTACTGTTTTCTCTTTAGACTTCTTAATGATGGAAAAGTTAGCATATTTTCAGAATTACTTGCCTCTTTAGAAAAATTATAGTCTTAAACTAGTAACTTAGAGTTATTATTGATCACAAATAATATCCTCTGTCTTAGTGGTACATAATAGTCCATCATTTTGTTGTGTATTAATGCACAGAAACTCTGAAAGTGACTATAAAACGAGGTGAATGCTTTATTGTGTTTTGTCTTCTTGTGCCACGTCTCTTAATACTTCAAATAATGTATAGACTAAATATTAATAGCAAGTTTTAAACTGCATTTTTTTAAGATTACACAACATTTTTGTGTGATGAAGTGTTTTAGGTTATATGGAGTGTTGTAAAATCTATCATTTATTGTACTAAACCTTTATGGTTGAGCAACTAACAGCCTCTGCAGAGAAAATACTAAATCAGTCTGACTGTAATTTGTAAATCACACTCAAGAGAGAAATTTACCTTGTACCCAGATATTCAAAGGCATCTACTTTAGGCCTGTTATTTTATAGGCAATGTCAGAAAACTATTTTTTTTTTTCTTACAGAACTGTTATTTTTATTTAGTTTATATTTAGTTCAGTCACTTATAGCTACTTTTGAAGTGGTCCTGGCTCCATTTTGAATAACTTATTTTTCTGGAAAAAATACAGGTAAATCAGTAAATCTTAAGATGAAGTAAATTGTAACTAAGATGCACGTTTATTTCTGTGCTACCAAGGATTGTAATTTGCTTGCTTGCTTTTGTTGGCTTAGATCAACATTCACTTGTGAACCTCATGGGGTTTTTTTCCTTGATTTCTCCAGAAGTCTGGAATTGGTCTGAAATTTTTTTTCTTGCTGCTGCTGTTATGCTTTCTGTTCAATTTGTATTAACTATTACTGATTTTTATAAGCTCCTTCATTTAATTCTTTATATATTATTACTATTCTTCTTCATGCATACATTTCTGAAACCAGGAAGGATGTTGAAATAAAGGTATTCTTTAATTGGTTTACTGAATGTATCCGGTACCTACTATTTTTACAAATAATGCTTACTGTTTAGGTTGAAAACTTCTTCTCTTTGAGTAGAAGTGGAAGTAGTTTCAAAGACTTTAGAATGTATAATTTCAATGCTTCAGGTTGAATTTTACTAGTTTTGCAGGCATTCTGATTTGTAGATGGTGATTATTGTTATTACCACCAAATTTGCACTCTTGCAAATATGTATACTGGTTTTCTGTTAAATGTTCTGCCATTCTGGATGGGAAGATTCCTTGAAATCTATGTACATTTTTTAAGAGTACCTGGGCTACCTTGGTTTCTTCATGTGTTTTTAAAAAACAGCACTGTTTCATTTGTTCGTCTAGGTTATTGCAGCTGCAGCTTGGGGACAATTTTCCTTATTTTCTTCCTGTGAAATAGCTTAATGTGTTGGACTACAGAACTATATTTTCACAAGAGCAAATGCTCTTAGCTGACTCTCTAGTAGATGTTACAGGCATTATAGCAATAAAGTAGCAATTTCTCAGTATACTTTTAAGTATTTTTCCCCTTCTTCCTTTCCACCATTCTTGTGATCAGTCTTCACCTGGTATTATCTGACTGTGTACCATACTATGTTGCTCACTCTTGTGTAGTTGATGTATAAATTAATCTCCCGGGAGATGCCCTGGGTAAATGTGTAGTTTAACGTTTGCTGCTTGTAGATCAGGGGGCACCAGGGATGACTTGAGATGAGCTTCAGAAATACATGGTATGATTGGAAGGTGAGAAGAAGGGATCAGGACTTGTTAAGTTTGTTGAATGATTTAAGGTTAACTTCAAGAATTTTCAAACCTTCCTACCATCAGGCTGGAAATAGAAGGATTTTCAGTTTGTTCAGGTGTCTTGACTGACTCTGTATGAGATGAGAGAGAGAGATTGAGTCAAAGCCAGAACTTCTACACAAAAAATACCCGCTCTGTGTTTGTTTGAACTACAAAGACTTGAGGCAATCTTTGAGAAACCTGGAGAAGAAAACTACTTAGTGTACTACATAGTTGCGTCAAAATGATGCTGTTTTCATAGATTGCTATTTCTGTATTTTAGTATTATCTTATTGATTGTGTGTTTTGAAGTATTAATCCTTGTCATTATATAGTGCATTTTGTGCACTGGAGGAAAGAGGGATGTGTGTGTGTGTGTGTTTGGTTTATGGCTGTTGTAAAGGACATCTGAAAAATGTAGTGGACTGGAAAGAAATCTCATAGTGGCACCTTTAAGTGCAGAAGGAGTTATACAGCCTGAAGATGTAATTGGTGTAAGTGAAGAAGTGCAGGGACATGTTGGATATGAAGGATGCATTTTGATGAAGAACCTGTCTGAAATTGAAGTGACTGTAGCAGAAGTTGTGGAACAATCTGACAGAGGTAATACATTTCCAGGACAAGATGGTGTGACTGAAAAGCTTTTAGAAGAACTCAGGGATGAAATATCTGAAGTCTTGCTTAGAATGAACTTGATTTTTGAGGACTGGGTAATAACAAATGCACATATTTATAAGTGCATCACTATCTGCATAGTTCCAAGTCTGATGTTTGTGTTGAACAAATCAGTAGAGTTTATAATAAATGTATTGGATACCTGGATAAAGGTACCATGGAAAATTTACATCTTCTGTTATGAGAAGCTCTTCCCCACAGTCCTTTGGAGTCCTTCAGAATCAGCAAAATATTTACAAGGTTGATCCAGCTGTTATAATGAGACATGCCTTTCTAAAAGGTGTGTCTGTCCCTTGCCACTGGCATTTGATGAAAAGAGCATGTCAGTCTTAAATGGAGGATCATCAGATCAGCAGCTGACTTGCTAAAGGATAAGAAGAGGGTGTGGAAGTAAATGGTTATCCTTCTCGGTGGAGTGGAGTCATAGAGACCTGTAATGCACAACTTATTTGTTAATGACCTGTAAAACAGTGTGAGTAAGGGGTTGACATAGTTGGGTGAGTTGATAGATGTAATAAGGATGAGGATAAAATGAAGAATTTTGGAAGAAGTTTTGAAAGTAATTGGGCAATAAAATTGGGCAGCAGCAGTACATTGTAAAAAAATGAAAAATGTATTTGGGATGAAAACACTCCTGTCTTATATAAGATGATGGGCATTGAGCTGACCAGAAATCTTAGATTCTTAGCATAAGTGATGAAGGCAGATCATACGTTAGGAATTGCTAGGGAAATTGTAGGAAACAGAACATCAGTGTTCCAGTATGTAGATTTGTGGCTTGTCTGTGCGTTGAGTACTATTTCAGTTGTGGTGGTCTTACATCACAATTTTTTTAGTGTAGTAAAGCTGGAAAGAACTCAGAAATTATTAAGGTGGCACGAATGGCTTTTGTGTAAAGAATAATTAAGTGAAACATGGAATTTACATCTGGAAAGAGACATCTACTCTTGTACATAATGGCACATGGTAAAAAGAGGGTAAGTGGATTGATTACTGTGTGTTTCACTGTTTAGAAGTGGGGAACATTAAATAAAGCTGGCAGGAGGTGTTTTCAAAACGAGTGAGATGAGGGATTTTTTACGGAATGAAGCATTGTACTGTGAAGCCTTTTGTAAGGAGTGTTGCAGATGCCAAAATTTGACATGATCCAAAAGGAAAATCTCTTTTGTCCAACAGAGAGCTATGTAGTTGTATAGAAAGCAAGTCCTTCTAAGTAAGGACATATCCAGCTACACAAAGAATTTCCTACCTTAAGGATAATTGACATCTGCTGTGATCTGTGCAAATGGCTGTGATTGGAGAATAGGGATGCTTGGCAAGATGGGCCTGATTCAGTTATTTCAATGGAAGATGGAATTTGTGGTTGTGTTGTTCTGTAAGAGAAGAAAGGATAGATGAGTGTTTGCTGAACTTATTTGCAGATGTTTTAAAAAGATTGCATTGAGGAGTAGGATGAATGTGAAGGATGGCTGGGAAAGGTGGTGCAGTCTGGAGGAAGTGTGTGTGTGTGACTGAAAATGGGAGCAGACGAAATGGGAAGCAGGCAATATGCTGCTTGGTTTGGGAAACCAAAATGGGTACAGAAGACAAGAATGTTGAATGTACTGATTGGTTCTTTAATACTTAATTTCTACTACACCAATTCTGGGGTCTTATTAGGATAATCCTAGATGGATGTACTTCCTCTCAGGTGTTATATATGTAAGCTTGCATGGCACTTAAAACAGATGACATAGAAAATCTTTTTCTCCTTCATAATATTTAAGCAGCGCTGTTGTATACACCTGAAGACAATGAGCTCGGCATTGTAGTTTGATACACAGGCTGTTAAACAAAAGGAATGACAGAAGAAGTGTAAGCTGCAGAAAAAAAATTTGTTACCAAACCTATAATACATTGTTCTTGTTTGGTTTTGTTTACAGGATTCTGAGTAACAATAAAATAACAGAGTTGAAGAATGGTTCCTTCTTTGGATTACACCTTCTTGAAAGATTGTAAGTACTTCTTAAAAAGCTATTTTCACTTTGAAAATTAGGTGATATTCTATTTGTTTCATTCATAATTCTGTGAACAGAATGTCTTAAATAAGAGATGTGTTCTTTATTTTTATGTATTTTTTTGTGATTGAAGAATTAACATAGCTAAATGTTCTCTTAATATGAATGAATGAATGACTCATTAATATGAATGGCATGTAACAGCAAAAAAGGGATAATCTCACCTGCAGGTGAGAGGGCGGTTTCAGTGGGAAGTTTACTAGAATGCTATAATGGATGGATTTGCTTTGTTGGTTATTTCATTATGCAGACACTTACGTTGTAAAGAAAATTACTTCTTTAATTTCTTATGAAGTGTCAAACCCTTTGTTGAACAGTTGTAAAGTATATTTGCAGGGGAAGCAAATGTATTAGAGCCTCTAATAGAGAGTGGGTTTGTTATAGATTTATTGTTGATATTTATTTTAAAAGTTTTGCTGCTTACTTCACAACTTTGATATATGCCAAATGTACAGGGGGTGGGAGTGAGTCTGATGGGAGCAACTTCTTGGATATCTTTTGCTTCCTGTTTTCACTTTCCCTTGCAGATGATACATTGCCTATGGGATAAGAAGCAGCATTGTAGCTTCTGTTACAGTCAGCTTTTTTCCAGCTGGTAGAAGGTCAGGATTGGCAGGTTGATCTACCTGGGAGCAAGCATAAACTTTAGAGATAAGGATTTTTCTAGGCCATTTGACTGGGAAAGTAGCCAGTTTCATAATCATCTCACAGCATCTAGGAAGAGTTCCAAACGACTTTTGGCTTCAGGGGATTAAAAGTATTTTATTCTTCCTCTAAAACTCAAAGGCTCCAATCCCAGTCACCTGACCTAAATAAATTCAAACACTTCTACCATTCCCTCTCCCACATACCAGAAGAAAGTCTTTTCACTGGCAGATGAGCTTTATTGTAGAAGTAAGCTGCTGTGCCAAAGAAGCAAGGTTATCAGCAGTGATGCCATTTGCTTAGGTAATAAAGGCATCTGCTGACAGCTGTTATTTTTTGAAACTCATTACAATTTTCAGACAGGAAATACTTGAAACTCTAGTTAGTTTGAGATAATGATTTAAGTTTTCTCCATGAATCCAAATCCTAATTTTTTTAAAAATCAAAAGAATGCAGCTTTCTTCCGTTTAACTCCTGTCCTTTGTAAGGGTTTTTTAGGTTATTTTAATATCTTTCTTCATGAAAAGGAAAAGAAAGCAGGAAGGCTGGCATCATGTTATGAATATTTAAAGTAAGCTGGGATAGCAGTATTTTAGAGGTTATGGTAGTCTCATCAGAATGAGAGCACTCTTTATTGTGCACTGTTCTAGGAGTTAATGCATCAACAAAAGATTAATAATGACCAGGTGTATTCATTATAAATGGAGGGATAACTAGTGTCCCGGGCTGCATTAGGGAGAGCATTGCCAGCAGGTGGAGGGAGGTGATCCTGCCCCTCTACTCAGGCCTCGTGAAGCCTCATCTGGACTGCTGTGTCCAGTGCTGGGCTCTTCAGTACAAGAGTGACTTGGAGCTCCTGGAGCGGGTCCAGGGGAGGACAAAAAAGGTGATGAAGGGACTGGAGCATCTCTGAGAACAGGCTGAGGGAGCTGGGCCTGGTCAGCCTTGAGAAGAGATGACTGAGAGGAGACCTCATGAATGTCTATCAGTATCTGAAGGGAGGGTGTCAGGGGGATGGAGCCAGGCTCTGCTCAGTGGTGCCAAGCAACAGGACAAGAGGCAATAGGCAGAAACTGATGTCCAGGAAGTTCCACCTGAACATTTCTTTACTGGAAGGAAAAATTTCTTTACTGTGCAGGTGACCGCACATGGAACAGGTTGCCCAGGAGTCTCCCACACTGGAGATGTTCAAGAACCATCTGGATGCAATCCTGTGCAGTGTGCTCTGGGATGACTGCATTTGGCAGGGAGGTTGGACCAAATGACCTATTGTAGTCCCTTCCAAACTGACCCACTGGGTGATACTGGGAAATGTAAAAAAAGTGTGAAAAAAGGCATTTGTTGGATTTGCCTGCATAAAATCTACAGCCCGGAGAGCTGTGGAAAGGACAGGCTGACTTTGTAATGTGTGTAAAGTATAACCTGTTTCTTTATTTCTTACTTTATGCTCTTCCTTTATTTCCCTTTTGAAGAAGCATTTCATATAGGAAGAGTCCATGGTAGCTAATACGTTTCTCATCTGACATTCATTTTCAAGTAGTGTTAAGGAAGAAAAGATAATTTATCCAATGGTAGTTAAGAAGACTTAATAATGTGTACATGTCAGTATGTATATATAGGCATAGTTTGTGCGTGCAGGATGCTTTATTAAATAATTAAGGCAGTCTTCGTTGTGCTGAGACAGAAAGCAGTAAATTTTTAAGTATGTATATGTGCACTTTTCAATCATAGATGACTGGCTACTGAAACAAAGTAGTAAAATTAGAAACGTGCAGAAAAAGTGTAGTAAAATTAGAAGTTGAGGATTTTTTTACATGGCAAACCATATTTAAATATTAGTAATCTTTCATTAAGATACTTTCCACATCTTAACAAGAACATTAGGTACAAAACGTATTTCTGTTGTTAAGTTTCTATTTGTCCACTTAATTATGGCTTTGATAAAGGGCTGTTCCAGTTTGACACGACAGTATCTTCTGTCATTAGAATGGTTAAACAGAGAGTTGTGCAATGGTGAAATCTGCATCCTGTGAGGTTTTCAGGCCTTTATTGGATGTAACAGTGGGGCGTTTGATCTGATTTAGTTGTACTTTGAGCCAGAATTTGGATTATGTGACTGACCTCAACACATCTCTTTAAACCTAAGTTTTTTTACTACCCAAACATCTGTTAGTTGCCTTCACTGATGAACTTGGGGTACCCTTATTTGCGGTGTTACTTAGATTTAGGAGAAAATTAAGAATCTTTTATTAGATTCTCAGTGTACGATTGCTCTACTGCCTGGCTTGTGATTTGTTTCATTTTGGTGTAGGGGTAGGTATTTTTTGAGGGTTTTTTGAGGTTTTTTTTTGTTTGTTCAGGGGTTTTTTGGTTTTTGGGGGGTTTTTTTGTTTGTTTGTTTTGTTTTCCTTGTTTTGTTTTTTAGAAGTATTCTTGATAGATGGAAGATGCAGTTACTATAATATAAAATACGTTACCCTAACTCAAATCCTCTTTTGTGTTTCTTTTGGACAGATTTTCTTCCATTTGGACAAATAAGTATCTATAGATATATCTTGTTGGTTGAGCTTTGCCAAAGAAAAATTCAAATCAGCATCTGAAATGATTAATTTCCTGTTGCTAAAACTAAAATATGGTTTATATAAATATATTCATAGGTGTTAAAACCAGCAAAAACTTTAAAGCCAAGCACAACTTTCTAATGAGGTTGTCTCCTCCACCTTCCTTTTATGTGAGAAATAGAAATCTGTTGGTTTAACCACTGCTGTAATTGCTTCATTTAAAGACTGTCCTAGATGGTGGAGTCCTGGTAGTTGTACCAGCCTGTGTTGTATGAACATCTTTTACTGTTTCTGAAGAGCTGATAGACATGTCAGCACTGTTAATTTTGAGATCTTTTGGTATCTCTTCTATTTCACAGTTTTCCTCTGCAGTACTTTTTGGTAGATTGATACACAGCTAGTGCCTACCCAAGGACTGCCCCTGGGAAAGTTGAAAAACCCCAGCCAAACAGAGACTCCCCAGCTGTTGTAGTTCCAGGCTGAGAGAAGTCTTAGCACTTTGGACATTCATTGATATGAATCCATTGCAGTGGATTTATGGAAGAGCTGTATCAGGGAGTACTCTTTGAATTTATGGAGTTTAATTAAAGATGGATTATAGTCTAGACTAGTGGATTTCCAAGGCTTGTTTTCAAGGTTTTTCTCCCTCAGTGGCTTCAACGGTGAGATTTTAAGTGAGAGTTACATAATTTTAAATCAAAATTTGAAATATAAACAGTAAGTATAATTTTTCTTCCCTACTTCAAAGACTGATGGGAAGTGAGTGATGAATACCTTTTGTTAGTCTCAGATTTGTCATGGTCTGGTATACCATGGTGTTTATACACCTGCTGAAAGAGCCAGTTCTTCAGGCTCCTGATACTACTGTGTTGGAAGAACTTGGCAGTTCCTGCCACCATAGCAAGGAAGGAAAATAAAGTTGAGATAAGAGAAGTGTATATATGAAAATCAATTTACTGCAAGGTGAATGTAAAGTATTTCAAGTATTTAAAATGTTTAGGTATAGCATTCAAGCATGATCCGTGTGCCATGACGCTGTCTGTTGTACCATGATTTGTTAATCTGTCTTCAGGAAATGCTGTTGTGAAGTCTTGCAGTGAATTATGTTTTTACTCGTGTATCTGTGTGATGGTAGATGTAATCCTCTTGTGCAGTTCTCTTTCAGGCAGAATCAATAATGTTGTGGTAGATGTAGGAGATCTTTTTTCTACTCTTGCAAATTCAATCACTGCTTTTAAATGAAAGTACTATTTTTCTTTTCAAATGTAGAATGCTTGTATATTACAAAGGAGTAAGAAACTTTACCTGTAGTAATAAGTGCCTGTGAAGTTTCAGATAGTAGTAAAGTAAAAATCTAGGGTGACTGGGGAGGTGGAAGTAATTTTAGCATTCGTGCAGTGATAAAGTTTGTTCAAGGCTGTATAGGTGCTGTCAGCTGCTTTCTGTGACCTTTGAAATTAAGCTGTATCTGCAGAATATCTCAAGTTAGGAGTTAAAACTCCTAAATCACTTGTACTATTAATAAAGCAGTTTAATGGTTACTTTTCATTTCTCCTTACAGTCTCTGGAAAGTTAAGATTTAGAAATTTGCTCTGAAGTTTTTTCACCAGCTGTATTTGGGATTTTCGGCTAGGGCTTTGCTTTTGTGCCAGCAACATAAGTGGAAATTTCCAGTGTTGTGTCTTCGGTGTATTTTTAAGATTACGTTTTGCTTTTTTTGTTAGATGTTGGGCACTACTGAAGTATTGAAAATTGGATAGGCTAAAGTAGGCAACATTGTGCTAGACAGTATCATACTGTGTAATAAGCTAATGTCTCTCCCTGCATAGCTGTAACCTATTCACACTGCGGCAAAGTACCTTTGACTCTATACCATTATGTGTGATACGAGCTGATAGAATGTTTAAGAGAATACACATGTTGTTTCTATTCTTCCGTGTTGTTAAAATACAGTTTTTTCCAGTTTTGAAAGATGCTATGTTAGAGAAAGTAAAAACATGTTGTTGGGGTTTTTCTTTGGTGTTTTGGAGTTTTTTGGGGGTTTCTTTGTTTTTTGGGTTGTTTTGGGGGGATTGGGTTTGGGATAGGGTTTTATTTTTTAGGTTCTCATGCCAATTGAGACAAGTTAGGTTTATCTTTATGACTATATCTGTTTTAAAGTGTTATTTATGGTAAACGTTATGTCTTAATTTTTCTCCACAGGGATCTTAAGAACAATCTGATCAGTACCATAGATCCAGGAGCTTTCCTGGGGCTTTCATCTTTGAAAAGACTGTAAGTAGTATATCTAGCTAGTCAGTTTAAACAAAACAAACAAAAAACTCCTCAGAGAGAGTAAGTCTTAGCTTCTGGAAGTTTAGACAGCAAAGTTATTATATATTAACAGTTGAATATATATATGCTGTCTAAATATATACACACATGCATAAAACAAAGTCTGCTTTCAGTCTTATGACTGAAGAACATCCGCTGCTTGTGGCTTGGCAGTCTCACTTGTTCTGACAGTCTCTTGTATTATTCCTTTCTTTCTGTATTTGAGTGGCATGAAACATCGCTGGGCGGACGTTTGTTCAGAGCTTTGATTCCATCAAATCTTATTTTGTTGAACGTCAAACTCATGATTTTTATTTTCTGAAGGTTAGAGTGGAACATAGAGTCCCTTTCTATTAATGCTACATTGAAGTTACAGCACTTTTAATGCTGCTTTACTGAAGGTTTTGCCAACATTCCCATTAATATATTTTTCGGGGATTTATGTCTTAAGTGTAAAAGTTCTGTACCAGATGAAACTTGAAAAACAAAAACTCAGCATTATTGCTTTTCTTTTCTTTTTCTTCTCTTTTTTTGGAATATTTTTACAACTTTTAAGTCTTAGTGATTTTACCACTACTTCCCCCCACCCTGTTTCTTTCTTTAATTTTTAGAGTATATATGTTCATTTGTAACAGATCAGATGATCTGTCTCACTTAAAAGGAAAGTATGTTGGTAATTGCACTTCTGAAAACTTTAAAAATAAAACTGAAGGACCAATTCTGGATCATTATTACTTGCAAGCTTAATTTTTATTACTTTAAGAATTTTTGGCAATTTGATTCAAGACCTATATTAAAAAATATGTAACTTCTAAATATTTATCTAAGTATAATTATAGAGAGGGTCTTATTTATGTATCATAAATGCACTAGTATAGGTCTCTGACGTTAAAAAATTAAGTGATGTACTGTGTGTGTGTGTGTATATATACACAAATATGAGAATTTACTTGGTAGGTTTGTAAGCCAAGCCTGTTTAAAGGAATTTATTGGTAAATCTAGACTTGTTGAATTGTATATGGACAAACTGTAATTAGTGAAGAGATGGATTAAGGAGTCTGTGGGCATAGGTATACACCCATATAGCAGTACCTTGTGGGTTTTCCTGAAAAAGACCAAATATACATGTGGTGCAATCTGTTCCTCATGAATTTTTGTTCAAATACTTCTGTTAGCAGACTGTTTAATTTGGAAATAAACCAGTTTGTTCTAATTTTTCCTTTTTTCTGTTTATAGAGACTTAACTAATAACCGAATAGGCTGCCTGAATGCAGATATATTTAGAGGACTTGTAAACCTTATTAGATTGTAAGTATAATTTGTTCTATATAAACACACGTTTTAGCCTCGTGTAAGTTAACATTCTTAGTTTCAGGGGGAGTAGTTTATTTAAGTGTGCTACTGAAAGACAGCCAGTGCCTATGGTTGTGGTTTGTTACTCAGTAGCAAGCTTAAAAACAAGTGTTGGGGCCAACCCAAACCACTCTATTCAGCGCTCTGTTGGCTTTGCAACAGTTTTCCAGTTCTTAGAATGTGTAGCAGGGAGGGAGACTAGCAGACTGTACAAAATACTTTCTTTAAAAAAATATTTCAGCATTATAGGCTCCTTCAATATTCGTGCCTTCTCTACTGTGGTGTTGGTGTCAGTATGTTTTGCTGGATGTCTTGCATGTTTTGAAGTCCTTCATTTACTTTAAGAGGATAACACAGAAGATTATGAAATATTTCTTTGCTCTGGTTGATAGTTTCTTACACACAGTGCTTTCACTGATATATAGAAATTGGTGTGGATAATATTTTAAAAAAACATTCTGATAGATGGAACATGCTTCTTAGAGCATGCTAATAGGAACACATCAGTTCACTGTGAACAACAAAATTAATTTTACGCTTCTTGAAATCTACGCTCAACATGTTCTAGTTGTTGCTTTAAATGAAAGTTAAGTCTTTGCATTTACTTTTTTTCCCCAATCTTAAAATTCTTCACCTAAACCAGGAGTATTAGAGAACAGTTTATTTGGAGATTCTTGCTAGGTTATTGAGACCTGATTATTATTCTTACAGTCTTGTGAACTGTGACAGTGTCATAATAGTATTTTGTAACTTTTAAACAGAGAGTTATCTTGAAGAGAAGGGGTTTGTTTTTAATTTCAAATATCAGTTGTCTGAGCATGAGTTCAAATCATGATACTTTTATTTCTCAGGAATCTTTCTGGAAATCTGTTTTCTACACTTACACAGGGAACATTTGATCATCTTGGTTCACTAAAGTCTCTGTAAGTACTTGATGCATCTGGTCTTAATTTGCACGATGATTTGTGTTCTTAACAAAAACCGTTTTATATACATTTGCTTGTACTACAGTTTTGTATTTTTACTTTTAATCCTCATAACAATATTATCTGAATAAGCACATGGCAAATGTATGTATGGGTATTTGTGTGTTTATACAGCTGCCTTCAGAAGTTGCTCACTGTTTGTTACATTATTCTGAAAAAACAAAACTATTCTCCCATCTGGGCTTCCAAAAGTTTTATTCTGTATGTATGATTTATTAATTTATAGTAAATAAATAGCATTTTACACCTTTATAGCAAAAGGAACAAATACTTTTAAGCAAGATCTTAGTCCTTTGTGAACAGTATAGTTTTGTTACACATAACAGTGGGTACATCTCAACCTCATGTTATTTTTCTCTCTCTTGGTTTCATGAATTGTAATCTTGTGTAAGAAAGAAAGTAAATAAAAAGAGTGCTGATGATTAGCTTATGCTTTTCCCTGGTAGTCATGACAGTTGGCTTACTGTACTGGAACTTTATCAAAAGTTTTGGTTTCTGGATTTGACACCGAGTTGATTTCTTGTTATAAAGAAGAATGTTTCTTTCCCTCCTCCATCTCTTTAATTGTTCATAAATTGTTGTTCCTGATATTTTAATTGTCTGCATAAAGGTTACTGTCCAAGAACACCACAGATGGGACAAGAGAACCTGGATATAATGGTTGCCATTAAAATAATGTCTGTCTGGAGGAATTCATGTGAACAAACAACAAATGGGGTTTCACAGGAATGTTGATTTAGTGTTTGAAGTGTTCTGCCTGTGATGTTGTGTTATCCTCTAGACATCTGCAAAAAGAAAAAGAAAACGTTTCCAGCAGAGGTAAAAACCAGTGTAGACATAGCCATGTATTTTGGTACATTTTTATCTGTTTCTAAACAGATAAAATATTAATTTCTGAACAGGTAAAATTAATTAATCCCTTAGTTTAGCTGACTTCAGCAAACGTCTATGGGGCATTTGGTATGCCTTTTTAGTAGAAAGTACTGAGAAAGTACTGAAGTACTGAAAGTACAGAGAAGACTCTGAGTAAATTAAAAGCCTTATGATTTTCATATGAAGCAGAATAAAATTGTGAATAGTACTTCTGAAAAGATAAATAGTTGAGGAGCTATTTTTATTTCTGTTGACTTTACTGCTAAAGCGTTTGATTGCTGCAGTGAAGCAATGAAGTGTCTTCTTAGGTTTTGATGGTGCATATTCAAGCAATTCTTTGTTGTTGCTCACCTGAAGTAGCATTAACACTCTCCATGAAAGAAATTACCAGAATTTTTTCATTCTGGTGCTGGTATTAGATATTCCTTATATTTATGGAGAGGATTCCTTTTCTCAGGGAGTATGTCCTTTTGCTTGCAGAGGATTAGAATAGCTTCTAGTAGGTAGAGGTAGGTAACTCCACTGTAGTCTAGACTTCGACTGCTTGTTGTCTTTGTGTCCGTGACAGTGAGAGCCAGTGCACAGCTGTTGATGTCAAGATTTAAGACCTTGCATTTTTGCAGTTTGTCACTGTAAATACCTGTGTTTTGTTGCAGAGAATTTCAGACTGATTATCTTCTTTGTGATTGCAACATACTGTGGATGCATCAGTGGCTAAAGGAAAGAAATATAACTGTACGTGAGACTAAATGTGCCTATCCCAAGTCACTTCAGTCACAGACGGTGACTGGTGTTAAACAGGAGCTTCTCACCTGTGGTAAGCACTCCTGACAACTGATACTTGTTTTCTAATGCATTCCATGTTCTGTTAATATTAGTGAACAGACTTTTTTTGGTTTGTTTCATTTCCCTAAAATTCAGCACCTAGATGACAGTGGTAATAGTGACTCCTTTTCAAAGGCTGATGTTTAGTTGTGATTCAGTATTGCTAGCTTTTGGAAATAATAAATAAATTGAGGACAGTGGATGTTATTTTGTAGAAACAAAGGATAAGTAACTCTCTCATGAGATAAACTCCTTTTTCCTGCTAATCTGTGTTTTTCAGAAATCTTTACCTAAATTTCACCAGAGGAATTAGAAACTGGTAATTTCTTTCCTAGGTCTAGCTATCTGACTTCAAATATGTGAATTATTTTAGCCTCAGATTTGTGAAGTTAAAAAATCTTCATTTTATGAGTTACTTTCCTGCATGGTGATTCTGTTCTTGGTTCGACTTCTTTTTGTGACAATACCGTGACCAACTCACCTAACTTCTTTTTTTGTATTGGAATTATTCCAACTGTAAACATAAAAGCTCACGTTACTGTGACTTTGAAGTCTTAGTGAAAAATGGGGAAGTAAAATGCATAAATACATTTTTCCTTCAAATTTGTGTTTTCCACTCTTTTAGATGTGGGCTAGCAAAAGAGTTTTGAAATATATTACATTAAAAGAATACACATTTTGAAAAAGAATATAACAATAATTTGTATTTTTCAATATCCAATGCTTTAAATGTAGTTTTTATATACATCTTGCCAGATACAACTTTATATCAATATATAAATAATTGATACTCAATATATTTTTCTCCTCTTTTGAAAATTAGGTATATAACAGATTCTTGCTATTAATTGTGGGTTTATATCTTGAATTCTAGAACCACCACTTGAATTACCATCTTTCTATATGACTCCATCTCATCGTCAGGTGGTCTTTGAAGGAGACAGTCTACCCTTCCAATGTATGGCTTCATATATTGATCAAGACATGCAAGTCTTGTGGTATCAGGATGGGAAGATAGTGGAAACTGATGAGTCCCAGGGTATTTTTGTTGAAAAAAACATGATTCATAACTGCTCGTTGATTGCAAGGTGAATCCATAGTGAGAAAATGTGTTTCCTACTTCTTACTTTCTGCTCTGATTTAGTGACTATTTCCATAAGTAGGCCCTCATGTCCTCACTGAGTGAACATGTACACAGAAACATCCCTAGCAGGGAAGTAGTCTTCACACATCTATTAATGATGAAGTTTGAGGAAGGAGGTCTAGAGATTTGGTTAGTCAAACCTATATGCTTAAAATAATAAGATTAGCTAGAGGAACTTGCAGTTGAGTTTTAATTTTCTGCAAGTTTTACCCAATGCATTCATTTAAAATATGTTTGTAGTAGGATACATTTGTTCTCATGGAATATTAAAATGATGAAAATGTTGAAAACAAGGCATCTAACTAAATTACTCATGGATTCTTTACTCTTCCTTTTGAGCACACCACAGTTGTTAATATTGTTCTCCAGCAGAGGTCTGTAAGTGTAATTTATTCTGCCTGCAGCAGATTGTTGACTTATTCAGCATCTACAGAGTGGTTATATACCCTTTAATTGTATTAGTAAATTAGAGCTTCAATGTTTATAACAAATTATGCATTCGGGAATTTATTTTAGTGTAGCCTGTCTAAACAGCTAAAAATTTTGTGTTGAATAGCAATGACAACACTTGGGGAATTTGGACTTCTAATGTCTTCTTTCTGAAGTCTAGGGACTTTTTCCTATGGCTGTTCTGTTTCTTTCCTACCTTGGCAAAATTGAGAGCCTGAAGAACAGTAAATACTTCTCTGTTAATTACAGTACATTGAAATGTAAATAGCTCTGGTTTTATAAGATCGCTCATGTCTGTATGTAATTTGATGTTTCTTCCATTGTCTTTCTGTACTTAATTCATCTTTTGGTAAAAGCTTATATAAATTTTATTGCGAGACTATTGGGTTTTATTTGTTTATTCTATCTTTCCAGCGCACTGACAATCTCAAATATTCAGGCTGGCTCCACAGGAAACTGGGGTTGTCATGTACAAACCAGACGTGGGAATAACACAAGGACAGTAGACATTGTGGTGTTAGAAAGTTCTGCACAGTACTGCCCTCCAGAGAGGGTTGTGAACAATAAAGGGGATTTCAGGTTAGTAGCCTCAGGTTTTTTTCAGAGTAAAGAAAAGTCTTATTTAATTTTGCTTCTAAGATTTTATGCTTTAGAGGTGACTATGTGGATGTTTGCTTGTAAATGGTGTGTAATAGATTTTTAAATTACTATGTGTTGACAGAAGCGCATGAAATTATACTATGAAATCTTAGACGTTGAGCCTGGTAGCACATCCTTGAAAGATCCTGAAACTAAGCTATGATATTTGAAATATATAAATGAAATTATTGGAATAGTTAAACTTCTGTAGATTACCTGTAAGATCAAGTTAGACCACATACTGACAGGGGGATTTCTGCCAGGTTATCATTCTCTTTTTAAAAGCCTTCTGCTCCTGTATGACAAAATCACTATGTAAGACATATGCAATATAGTTTGGATCTTTTTTCGCCCTGTGAGTATTAGAGTAAATAGTATGAATGGTGCTGTTTCCTTTTAATGGTTGTTGGTACTGTAGTGGTAGCTGTGATATTCCATTGTGTTGGGTGTTGCAGAGTATTTTATCTTTTGTTCTTATCTCTTCACCTGTTTTCCCTTTTCTGATCTTTCTGCTGCTGGTCACTCTAACAACACGTTACTCCTGGAGGTGCCAGCTGTAACAGATAGCTTCTGTATAGATTCTCTATATGTAAGGTAATTCCCTTTATGACTACTCTGTGTTTTACCTCCCTGCAGTAGTTCCTACTGAGAATTAGTGTCTGCCATAGCATTGTGTTCACTATGGTGCATAGGGTTTCTTAATGTTGTATAAACTGCTTTTATCCACTCATTTCACTTTCCTTATGCTGCTTGGCTGTGTTGATCTTCTGTTTGGTCTTTTGTTTACAGTTAGAAACTTTTCATTTCCCTGTGTGCATTAGAGTTTTTAAAGTCATATTCTTTGTGTACAGCTGATCTAAGACCATATATCTTTTATATTAAGAAATGGAAAGTAAGTTAAACCGTGTTTCAGGGACATAGTTTTTAGGGGGAGGGAAAAACAAGCTTTGAGTTGCAGAAGACCTCCAGCTGCAGCAAAAATTCACTTGAAGTCCTGGCTGAGAGCATTAGTTCCAAGCTGATCTCCTTTATGGTCATCACTTGGACAATTTGAAAAGGGTGAGTATGAGGAACTATTGGTGAGGGAACTAGTATTAAGATCACTTGCTGCACAGAGGCAATTTAGAAATACTCAAGAACTTTCACATTGTAAGGAATTATTTATTTAAGTAACTGTGTGCATGTCCTCTTTTTACGATGTAGTGGTTTCAACTGCAGCGATAAGCATTACATTAGAAAAGGAGAACTTCCTGCTTTAGATAAAAGGTGAAGAAAGTCAAACAGATGCAGGTTGTATTCATCAAAGAACACATCTATTTAAATCACTTATGCATTTTTTTATGATACAAGTGTGAATTGTTCTTCTTTGATTTGCCATTAGAGGTGAAAACAGATGGTAAAGGCTTATTTCAAAGTGTTTTCCATTAAATTAACCTGGGCTGTTCAGTGTCTGTTCAGTATAATAGGATTTACCCCCTCTGGAATTCAGTAGAAAGAAATAAGATTTCAGGAAATGTTTAGCTTATCAAAAAGTTCGCTGTGTCTGGGTTTACTATAACAGACTTCCACTTGTAGCTTTGGTAGGGTAATAATAAAGAGTAATTTTTCACCTTTGAGAGCATATGGAAATAAGGCTTTGACTAGTGAGAAAATGGTTCTGAGCAGATGGCTGGAAATGATCCTAGGTGAATTTGATTTTATAGTTTTTTTTAGTTGGAACTGGTTAGTCATTCTAGCTTGGAAGGTGTTTCAAAACTGGCATCTAGATTTTTATCCCTGCAGAGATGGGATAGCAAAGAGTAACAAAGGAGATGTTTTTCTTCAGTGTCTTTGGCTCAGTATTACTTCAGCATAGTTTGTAAAGGTTGGGCAAAAACTTCATCACGGAATCTATTTTCTTTAATTTAAATATTCTAAGTCTTACTCAGATAATATCCCTGACTATTTTACAATCAATGATTAAATTGAAAATACAGTTTGCGTGTTAAAATACTTCTGCTTCAGTAAGTCCTTTAGCTGTTGTGTTTAACATAATTTTTTGCTGGTAGTTGATAGAATTCTTTCTTAAATATAAGAATTATCTCTTTGAAAACTGTTACTCATTGGGTATAATATATTTTAAAACTGTAATTATCATGCTGAATTTCGAGAATTACTAAGATGTAATACAAAAAGACTGGACTATCTGTAAGCTAATGAAATTATGATAGAAAAACTCATTGTAACTGAAAGTTACTGTTCGTTTAAAGAAATGACTGCTTTCAAAACAGAATTAATATGTATGAAAGAAAGGATTCTTTTATAATCTCACGGTCTGCCTTTTTCTTTTCCCCTGAAATGAAATTAAAGTGCTTAAACGTAAATGAACCCTCTTTCCCCACACAGCTGTCTACACTCATGTATGTGTGATAAATTTTGAGCACCTAATTATACAGGGTAATGAAATAAGTGTTAATACAGCCCAAAGTTGCACTTCTGCTGGCAGTTGGGTAAACTGTGAAAGATACTCAAGCTTAGACTCAGAAGAAATTAAGAATACAGTCAAACTTACATAGCCTTTGTTTGCATGGTAAGAATTTAATGTCGTTAATCACCTTTTGAGCTCTGCTGGAAAGATATCCTCTCTGGCTTCATGGAAACTGCAGAATGCCTCTTTAGCTCATGTGATATAGGTGTTGTCAGGAAACAGTTCTTGACTGAGAATGGTACAACTTAACATTCATTTAGCAAAACTACGGAATAAGGGGGACATAGTTAAAGCTAAAATCAGTTCCCCTATCGCATTCACCACTGGGCTGCAAAGAAACTTGTACCTACACAAGCGGTTCTGTGCATGGGAGAGGAAAGAGGATAAGGGACACTGTTGCTTGAAAGCATTTCTCATGACGCTGTGCATTTGTATTGTTTTTGTCATGTGTGATTATGGCACAAAGCTGTTGAGTTTTAAATTGCCCGCCTTTTATGTCTGGTTTAGTAGAAAGCTTTCTAAATCACTATACAAGTAATACATTACTTTTAACAGTAAAACGTTTCTGTACATACCTAAATTTGTTCTAATGGTAGCATAGACTATAGAACTACCTGGTATTGCTTGTATTCTTTTAAGAAGATCATGACAAAAGATGATAAAATGCTGTGTAGGGAGATGAATGTAAAGTAAACTCCGGGACAGTACAAGGACAATAATGAAAGAGAGGGGTAATAAAAATAGGGAAAGCGGAGATGATAAGAGGGTGAAAAGGCAAATAACCTTGTGATAATCTAATAATCTTTGAAGTAGTGTTAAACACTGAAACTCACTTTTTTTCTGTTTGATGGCTACAGAAGTTCTAGAATATATACATATCTATAGCTTAGAAATAATACTTGTTTAAAAGTGTAGTAATTAAAGCTCTCCTGAAAAACTTGGTTTACATTTGAGTCCTAGTCTGAGAAACCAGAGAAAAACTCTGTTTTCTCTTTTTGTAGTTCTTTAGCAGTAGATGGGAGTAGTGAGAAAAGGAACAGCATGTGCCGTATTTCAGTAAAAATATTTGTCTTGGAGGTTGTGTCATACAACTTCTGTTAGGACCACAGAATTGAAATTATTCCAAGGCCACGTGGTACTCAGTCTGTAAGGTGATACATTCAGTAAAAACTGAGCTGACCACACTTTTACTGAAAATGCTGTGGAAAAATACAACTTTCAGAAAACCGTCTGTAAAGACAGAGACAAATACCCCTTTCATAGTGGCATCTGTGATGTGGAAACTTTTATATAAAAAAAATTTCAGCATTGTTAAATGGTTTTGGAAATGATGTTTTGGTACTCCAGTGGCAGTGTTTCTGGAAACCTGACTCTGCATTCTAGAAGTGGAGGTTTGGATGTATTATGCAAGGTATTTGTGGGCCTGCATGTCTTCTAACAGCTGTGCCAGCTGACTTATTAGTTGTCCTCATCTGCCTGTTTTCTTTTTCGCTTCATTCTCTGAAGGCTTATTATAAATACATAAAAATTGAGAGCACAGAAATATTTCATCTTTGTACTTGTTTTTCCAGTCTGTGTTGAATCAGAGTTTATTTCAACTTGTCCGTTCTGGCATTTCAGAGGCTTGGATAAGTGTACATGTATTGTATCCTGATGTCCCTCCCTCCCTTCCCAGCAGATGCATAACTTGCTGTCTCCATGAGCAGAGTTGGCCAGACACCATGCAGTCTGATTTTTTGTTAGCTTGCTGAGGTGCATGTAACATTGCACTATGGTTACTACTGGAGTTGTGGCAATTCACAACAATGCTGTAGTAATTTTTTCTAAGGAAGACTTTTGTCCTTTCTTTTGCTTTCTTCTTTACAGTTGGTAAAGATGGTAAGAAACTTATGTTACCATTGCAGAATCGATACGTGTTCTTTTAATTAATTTAGATTCTCTAAAATACCTCAGTATGACTCCATGCATTTAAAATCTGTGCTAATTATTTTTAAATTTTTTTCTTCTCTTTTAACTACCTCCAAAGATACCAAATCTGGTATAAGTTTTCCTTTCTGGTACTGGTTGATGGTGACACTTCTCTTAATTACTTGAAGTGGCTGCTGAGGCTTTGTGTGTATATGAATGCATATTTCCTCGGCTGGATGAAGCTCTGCTGAATATCCAAATAATCTTCTGTCACTTCTAGTATTCAGATACTCTGGTGATGGTCATAATAACAGGTCTCCATTTCTTAATGAAATTACGTTACTACAATATAGAGAACTGATTTGTGATGCCGAAGCTGTTATAAAGGGTAGTTGAATTTAAGTCCTTGTTTCCTAGTTTAGTTTGTTGTATTTATCATCTAGTCTTTTCTGTTAGTTCTCTTACTGACTTAGAATTCTTCTATGGTTGTTGCAATGACCTGTGCAATATAGGGATGCCACCAGCAACTATCTTTTTGTTGCTTCTTGCCCAAACTTAAGTAATGGTAAAAATGGCCTGAACTAAGTGTCTTTATTCCATTACTGAATATGTTACAATTGGTCTGTTGGAACTGATTAAGAATAAATGGGAATTTAAGATAGAGAAGACTTCCAGTATACCCTAAAATGTTAATAACTTCTATCACTTAATATAATTGAGAAGTGTAGCTTTTTGCCTTGGTCCATTCCTGGAGTTAATTCTCTTCTCTCAGGAAGAACTGTGATAAATTTTAGCATCTTCAGGAAGAGGAATTACTTAACTGATGAATAAGGAGGGAAAACGGTGCTGACTTCTTCAGTTTCTCTGTGTTGGCAATATTACTTAAATTTTTAAATTCTTGGAAATGGAACCTCCTTCAAGATGTTTACTTCATCTTCCTGCAAACACAGATTTTTTTTTTTTCAAATATCAATATGTTCTTAGCATTTCTTAATTTAGATGATAGTAGTGAATAAATGACTATTTACTAAAATGCAGTCCAGATATAAAAGCAAACTTTAAATCACAGTGTAATCCACCAAAATTTTTTGTTTGGCCAGTTCCAGTTTTTGGACACAACTGCTTTGTACAAGGCCCTTTGAAATACTTAAAATTTAGAAAAACTATGTTAGCTCTTAAGACTGTTAAAGGAGCTTGATATAATGATGGTACAGAAAGCCTGGAATGATCCAATGAAGCTCAATTGCTTTCAGATTTAGTTAAACCTTGTATGTTGGATTGTTAAATTTGAGATACTTAGCATTCTGCAATTTAGGTATGTATTCTTTTTACTTTTAAAATTTAAGAATTAGTGCTCTGAATGATAAAATAGTGTTTATGCATATAACAGGGTCGAGAGACAGAAGCAGGGACAGGCAGACTGGCTGCCATTTCTTGTCCTTGTCCCTTCTGTCTGCTCAGCATTGCATCTTAATTCAGGCACGGTTTCCTTCTATTCTTATTTTTTTTTCTTGAGTCAGTTCTGCTCTAATGAATGATCGGTGTATTAAAGATGTATTGCAATTTATTTACTGTATCTTTTATCTTTTTATCTGTGTTTGTTTTACAGATAAAATATGCAGTAAAATTAGAGGAGGAAACTGGAGAGCACATTAGGAGTTTTCTTAAGAAGGGCATAGTTCCACATACCTTGAGTGAAAGGAATTCTTTTCTCCTTTCTTGACATTATGAACGATGTTTTTCCCATCAGTTTCTGTTTGGTATTTTGTTTGCAAAACTGGTCAGAGTGGTTGTACTACTGCTTCTGCTGTTTCTTGAATACTGCAAATGTAGTCTTCTGTTCATATCTGCAGTTTGGTACGAATATGATTGCAATTGTTTGGAAGTTATATTGATCCTTGTGTAGAGGACAAGTAGAAAGCGAGTATCAACTTGTTTTTGTAGTGTTAACAGGGAATTTTTAATGAAGTAAGCAAGGTTTTTTATCAAAAAATTGTGAACTATTTTTAGTTATTTTATAAGCATCTTCTCTCCACCTGAAACCTCATGAAAGAATTAAAAAAAAAGCATGCTAGCATTAGAACTCATTTTGTTACTAGACACAAATATGAACAGCTTGAAAATACTGAAGATGAGCCAAGGTGGCCCTTTTAATAGTTTAGAGAAGCTTAGTTTTGAGTGTCTCTTTATTTCGTGTTGTAGTGCTTAATCCTTTTATTTACTTGTCATGTAAATTTGTCTAAATGTGAGGGGTTTTTTTCCTTTTGACTCCCCAGGTGGCCCAGAACATTGGCAGGCATCACTGCATACCTGCTGTGTACACGTTATTCTGCTGGCAGTGGGATATATCCTGGCAACTCACAAGATGAGAGAAGAGCCTGGCGCAGATGCGACAGGGGAGGGTACTGGGCAGACGAGGACTACTCCAGGTGCCAGTATGCAAATGATGTGACTCGAGTTCTTTATATGTTCAATCAGGTAATTTGTGCATTTCTGTAAAATCAAATAAGGACAATCAAATTAATGAAAATAAAAAATAAAAACTCTGAAGACCTTCGTCTTTTTTAAGCTGGAAATATTGGTGGTCTAGATAGGTTATCATGGACACATGCCTTTGAGTACAATACTGGAACTTGTAGGTTTAGGTTTAAAAGCTTGGTTTAGTATCTGTTTTGAGTGCCCTTAGGTTGAAAGTGCAAGGAAAATTTTATTCTTTATATTTGTCTAAAGCATAAGAGAGTGGCTTGTCATGATTATTTTTGTCATCTGGATGCCCTGCCCTGCTCACAAGCTGTAAAGAAACAAGGCAGGCTTAATGTGTAATGGAGGGCAGCTCTTTTCATTATAATAATAGAGAGTAGTCAAACTCTGCTGTGCCTTTTTTGCTGTAAACCTTTGATAGATTCAGTGTGATTGATAAGAGTTAACTAGTGAAAGTAGTGAGTATTAACAAGGCTTCTTTATCTGGTAGCACTTACCAGGATCCAAGAGAGTATTCTAGAATTTAAATTGCAGCTATGAAACAAAGTATTTCAGCTCCATGTTCCTTTTGAGGTTCATCTAGTTAATGCACACTTCCACTAACACTGTTCTGCAGTGATGTAGCCAACCTTGTCTGTATAGGTGCTGTGTTGTAAATTACTCCCTAAAGCTTTCAACTTCTGGTTTAAGCTTGTATTCCAACGTGTGGAGTCAGAGCACTTGTATGGATGCAACAGGTGAAACTACGGAAATACGAGATTGTTTTTGATGTGGTGTTTTGGAGTTTGTTTGGTGGCTGGTTTTTTTTGTTTTTTTTTTTTTTTAATAACAATGTTTGGTCACTGGAGTTGATGATGTTGGTAGTACCGCTTACATTTAACATGGGGCTGTGGTGCTTGTCTGAGCCCAGGGTAGGATTCCTCCATGTTGTGTGGGTTTGGAGTGTTTCAGTTCATCTCATGTTCTTTTAGGAAAAACTTCACACTACCAATCTGAAGCACCTCAGCCCCCAACTGGGACGATCGGATCTAAAGTGGTATTTTCCCCTTGGGATGTCATAGATTTATACACATAGTGAAATCTCGATGTCCAGTTGCTTGGGCCAACTCCAGTTTGAGGCAAAACACTCGTACTGCATATTGTGTAGATGAGTTGTTGCTGACTTGCTCACTCTGCGTTCAGGTGCTTCTTAATGCATTCAAGTACTTCCTAATGCAGACATAGCTTTTTGTTTCCCTGTTCTGGTTCCCTGAGGACCCCTGAGCACTGTTCTAACAAAGATGGCAGGGGTGAGAAGGAAACAAAGAGAATGGCTGTTCTGGCCCAAGATAAATGTAGAGGTTGACATAACTATTCTGCTTTACTGCTTTATATTCCTAGCACTAGAGGTGCATGCCACGGCTTGATCCCATGAAACAGGTTTGGGGGCTCAAATGAAGAGTGTTCTTTCTTAGTGACTGGTTAACACTTTGGGGATCACTTTGTCCTTTTCTGGGACACAGAAAGGTTGAGTGTTAGCGTAAATAGAGATTTGATGCTGCTGGTTTGCTTTTTTCTCACCTGGGAATTCACATTTTTCTGCAAGGCCTGTGACAACTTTATGCCATTCCTGCCTATGTACTGTAGCCCAGCTGCTCAAGAGCCTAGATAACTTAAGCTTGTTATTACTGCTTTTGATTAGCCAACATTTTTCAGGTTGTGGAAGAACGTTGCCAACTTTGTGTTAGGAAGTTCAAAATGTAAGCATCAGACTGGTATCTTCAGAAAAGCAAAAGAATAATTTTCATGTGTGAAGTAGATAACTTCCTATTATCTACTTAAAAATACATGCACACAGGTATTCTATGCTGAAATAAAGGTTTAATTTTTTTTAAAGGGAAGATATTTAGGGTATGGGATTTGTTTTTACTTATGAAAGTTGCCTTGTTTTTATGTGTAGTAGGTCTGGAATTTTTAGCAGTATTCAGCACAGAAATTTTTTGTCCCTGAGACTAATGTTAGTCATTTTACAAGCATGTTTATAGCCTTTGAACAAAGATAGTTGAGCTATTTTGAACATCAGAGCTTCACTAAACATTTTAAATCAAGTAAAGGTTCACATGTAAAATAAAATAAAACCTTTTTAATATTCTACGAGAGCATTCATATTCCACTGTTTTTGTTTGTGTATTGAACAGGTACAGTTTTAGGTGAGAAGAAATTCACGATAAAAAGTTCAAAGAAATTATACAGAGTATCTGAATTTGAAATTTTACTTTGTTCGGTGTGTGTTATGACTTTGAACTTTATTTGCACTTTTAATGCATAACTTTCAGCATATTAACAAAAAACTAACTTCCGTTAGTCACGTTGAAATTTATGTACAAGTGCTAAGACTGGGAAGGACAAATATATAGTTGTGCTTATGTAGCACTTTTCAAATTCAGTAGGGCAGACTAGATATCTCCACACCAAAAACCAGAGAGAGAGAAGCTCTCTAGTTTGGATTATCGTGGGTAAACAGCATCTGAACATGAGCTGATAACATTTGCACAGCTTTCCACTTTATTATGTAAAATTTCCTCTTTTTGGTCCCTGCAAGCTCAGGCGTGTTGATGTTGTGTATTATTCAGTGAAGAATTTTCCAGCATGGGATTTTTTTCGGGAGTGAAATCCTGACCTTAGTCATGGAGAGATCTGTCTTGGTTTTTTGTGTGTGTATGCCATTCTAAATGCTTCCTATAATTACAGAATTGAGAGTGAATGCTGTGGCAGTGTTGTGTTTGAATTGGTTTTGCCTTCTCTTGCTATAAAACGCTATATTTAAAGAGCTTTGTGTTGTCATGCCTTGGCTTTGGTGAAAATGAAAATAAGGAATTGACAGTACTGCTTTGAGGGGGTTTTCTCCTTTTATTTGGTGCAATACCTCTCTCCCTTCTAGGACAACAGCACAAAACCTGGTTGCTGGCTGCTAGTACAAATGGTAGCTCTCTGGCTTGTAGGAAATGTTTTTGCTTACAGATAAGGTGGTGATCCTTAGCCACTCAAAACACTTGAACCTTGTGGGAATTGCTCTCCTCTTAGGATGAATGCTTATTTATTAATTGATGAAGTGTTGTCTTTATCTTGTAATTTTTCAAATGCTCATGTTTGTTCTCTATGTAGATGCCGCTCAACCTTACTAATGCAGTGGCAACAGCAAGACAACTCTTGGCTTACACTGTTGAAGCAGCAAATTTTTCTGATAAAATGGATGTTATTTTTGTGGCTGAAATGATAGAGAAATTTGGAAGATTTGCTGAAAAATATAAAGAGGTAACTGGATAATTTGCCATCACTTTAAAGATAATCAGAGAGTTTGTCCTTGAGTATTCTGAGCAGTGAAATCTTCCCAACATTAGATGCAGGCACTGGGTTAGTGGATTCAGATTCTATTCCGTGTTTTTGTTTGTTTAGTAGGTCCCTGAAGTTGCTGACCCATGGTCACAGACTTTGCATTCGCGCTGAGATGATCCAGCATTCACTGGACCTGTAATGTGAGTAACACCTCTGGTCAGCACTGGAGCAGGGAGATAGGTACAGTAAGTCTGTTTTTATTTAATATGGAGTGGGTCACACAGGTTTTCATTGGTATGTTCTTATCTAAAAACACGAATAATGAAAGCCTCAAGAGATCCTCTCAATAATGAATAAAACAAGACTTATCTTCTCCCCTTCCACCATGATAGGCTGTCTTTATTCAATATTGAGCCATATCTCTAAGGTTTTCAGTACTCCTCTGTCTTGCAGGATATAACATAAAACGTTAAAACAAAATCTTAGAGAACGCTCATTGTTGGGGAGAAAAATGCAAGTAGTTGAATAGTCCCACCAGTGGGTAGAAACTCTCTGTTTCACTGCTGAACAGAGGTTATATTGATCTCACTGTACAGTGCATGTTGGGAAGTTGGAGACCACAGTGCCTCAAGGCATTTGAGGCATTTTTTTGCCTAAATTTGTGCAAAAAAAAAGCGCCAAATTTTCCCGATTTCCCCCCCCAGCAAACCATAAATGCTGGTTCTACATCCTTTGCAGGACTCCTTGGAAAATTTTCATCTTAGGCAATGGTTTTTTTTCTCAATGGGTTTGATTTGAAGCCAGCCTGTGATTTGCTGGTATATTTAAGGAACATGAGTACAATTTCATGTAAAAGTTTTAGTGTCTATTAATAAAGCTGATTTCTTATCAGGCTAGTACTCTACTAACTTGTTCTTGACACTGTTATTCATATGCATTCACTCACACCATCTTCTTACTTGTTCCTTAGTTTGTGCTAAAGTGGCTATTCTGAAAGATTAGGACAATAAATAATAAACAAGTTCATTTAATAGCTCTTTCAAATCAGAAGAAGGAGGACAAATGTTTAGAAAGTTCTTAGCAGATTGTCTTAAGTTAGAATACAGCTGGAAAAATTTGTTCATACCTTGATAAGCAGGAGAAAGAATAATGTGTAGTATATTTTAAAAGTATGAAGCAACTTGAATTTTGCGAGTTGAGGGTATTAACACTCCTGGTTTATTCTAAAATCACTGTCTCTTCATGTGTAAAACTTGTTACCATTTCTCAAGTAGTAATAAGTCATGATAAACGCCTTCAACTACTTTAGCTTTGTTGTTGAAGATTTAATGAAAGGACTACAGCCTGCAAATGCTACTTAAGTCTCTGTGTTAGTTGTTTACAATTTTTACTGACTGTAACTTCTGTTCCTAAGAGAGCCAGTTCTCGAAATAATAAGTATTTTTGTGTTCCAATTCTTGCCTTTAAATATAAAGATTTAAAAAAAGAAGTTCAAATTATTGTGTTCTCGCCTTATTAGTAATATTCTGAAAAAAAATTAGGAAGCCTGGATAGTAAAGGAGATATATCTTCCTCACCCTACCCTGTCTCTCTTCAAGCAGAAAATTCCAGTCCCTAAATTTAGGCACTGTGAATTGCACTGCAGTCAATTCAACTAAAAATTATACTCACCTTTGCTTTTGGTCCAGTATTTGTCACTTATCCTTAAATGTTGTGAAAATCTGGTGTAGGTCAATGCTGTCAGTGTAGGTGCTCATTAATTTTGGTAGAGTGGCCTAAATAAATAAGTTCCCTTTATAGTTTGTATTTGTTTTTCATACAGAAGGCAGGGTGAGGACTATGAACTTAAAACAATGTAGTTGGTGGTTTGAAAGTAGCACTGGTACCTGTGGGTATTTGCTGTCTCTCTCATGTAAACCTGTGACCTAAAACAGGTCATGCAAATTTGAAGGCAAGCAAGAAAGCCGTAAAAAAAAGTTTGACTTGCCAAAAGGAAGCAAAACAGAAGGGTTGTATGCTAATTTTTGCTTGTTTTACTATTTTCTTATTATCTTCTGTCATACATGCGTACTGTATTACTGTTGATTCATAGTTCATTTTAGTTTTCAGGTTGACTGTAAATAGTCCTCTTAAGCAATTAGTATAGTAGAAAGTGGAGTATTGCACCCCTTCCTTTTAATAAAATATTTATCATGGGTTTTTTCCTAAGTACAGGATAAACAGACATATTATATTGGCATAACATTTTTCTTCAGTGGGGGTAAATGTCTAAGTTTAAGTATTCTGGTATCTCAACGTGGCAAGGTGATTGAAATAGGAGCAACCAATTTCCTTGTGCTTTTTGTGCTGCCATGTCACTTTATATTTTCTGATAATGACCCACCTGTTGAATGCTTTCATACCTATAAAAGAGTCTTACTTCTCTTCCATGTTAGCTTGGCGACGTCATGGTGGACATAGCAAGTAATATTATGTTGGCTGATGAACGTGTTCTGTGGATGGCACAAAGAGAAGCCAAGGCTTGCACCAGAATTGTGCAGTGTCTACAGAAAATTGCTACGTATCGGCTTGCAAATGGAGCTCAAGTTTATTCTACTGTAAGTATGACTTTATTTATTTATTTATTTAGAAGACGTTTTGCTTGCTCTTGAGTTTGAATAGCTTTTTATTTTTCATAATAGATGCTGGCATTATCCCTACTATTTCTGTAGGGAGAAGAGCAATGCTCTCGAAAGATTTATACCTGCCAGATAAACCGAAACAGTTTTCTGGATGTGTTTTTCTGTGAAGGCAGAGAATCCCTTTAAGATTATTTATTATCCTGTCTGTGGTGTGTAAAATCATTTCATGTTTGATTTTTGTCATCACAGTATTCTCCAAATATCGCTCTTGAGGCCTATGTAATAAAGGCTGCTGGTTTCACTGGGATGACTTGCACCGTATTTCAGAAAGTGGCTACATCAGACCGTACAGGACTCAGTGATTATGGGAGAAGAGATCCAGATGGAAACCTAGATAAACAATTAAGCTTTAAATGCAACGTTTCAAATACACTGTCAAGTCTGGCTTTAAAGGTGGCATTCTCTTTGTTTTCCTACTGACTTTGTAATAATATATATTAAGAATTTGGCAAGCAAGTGTATTGTTACTAGGATAATAACGTGACAAAATAAGATTACATTAACAAATAATATTGTTAAAGGATAATAAAGCTTGATTATAAAATAGTTGTTTTAATGGACACAACTTTCAATAAGTAGATGTGGTTTTCTTCATTGTAACTTTTTAAGTTGAAAGATCGTTTCAGGCCTTTTCGTAAGTATTGAAATTGAGACGCTTCCTAGTTTGTAATAATACATCTTTGTTTTTCTGCCTTTTTACCTTCATTATGTATTAAATCAGATATTAGCAGTCTGCTTAAAAATGTGAAATATTGTGCTCAGAGTAATAGTGTAATTAAATATGAAATACAGAGTAATACTGTAAAGAAATATGAAATTTATGTAAATAAATATGAAGATGGACCTGACGGGTTAATTTTTTGTGTGCATATGCATGCACACATGGACGCACACATATATATTACGTCTATATGTGGGTGTGTATAAAATGGAAACACTTCCTCATATTCCATAAAAGTATTTATTCAGTTATATTCCCCAACTTACCAGTTTGTATTTAGCACTTAATTTGCTTGAATGTCACTGCAGGACATATATTACAATTTATGCTTATGTAATTCTATGAAATTATATGCATGCTTCTTGCGCAAGTATTATTTATACACAAGTAAAACCACCCTGTTTGTATACAACATTTTGTTTTGAATGGTACGAGTGCACAATTGCAGCATTTCTCTCTGTCTGCTTGTGTTGGTTGCTGCTTCTAGTTCCTAATAGTCTAATCTGGAAAAAGTCTTGTAATACTTTACTGATACCAGCTTTAACTTTGCTCTATCTAACAAGTAAGGTAACTGCAGAATCTTAACCTTTTTTTTCTTTTAAAAAATGTTTTAAGACATTAAAAACCTGGTTAAGCTATTTTATCCTGGATTACTTGGAAACATTGTCAGATAGGTTGGTCACAATAGATAGTCTGCTAAATGCATTAATCTCTGACACTGTACATATTGAGCAGTTGCTAATTAAATCTCTGTAAAGAATGCAATTTTCTCTTTAGAACTTTAAAAATCTGTTTGTTTCTAGAACACAATTGTAGAGGCTTCTATCCAGTTGCCAGCTTCCCTTTTCACCCAAAAACAAAAGAGAGAAATCAGACCAGCAGATGAATCTGTCTACAAGCTTCAGCTTATTGCATTTCGCAATGGAAAGCTTTTCCCAGCAACAGGAAATTCAACAAATCTGGCTGATGATGGGAAACGCCGTACAGTTGTAACTCCAGTCATTCTTACCAAGATAGGTTTGTTTTTATTATTACTTTTTTAAGATCTTTAGTAAACATTTTTGACTCCCTTGTTTTGATTAGTGTGTACCCAGTAGAAGGTTTTAGCATCTAATATGTTACATGATGAGAAATCTGTGAGTAAATACATTTCCTTTGTAACAGATGGCTTAAACGTAGCCAGTCACCATGCTCCTATCAACGTGACACTGCGGCGGATCGCACATGGAGCAGATGCTGTTGCAGCTCAGTGGGACTTTGATCTTCTGAACGGACAAGGGGGATGGAAGTCTGATGGTTGTCGCATCCTTCTGTCTGATGAAAATATTACCACCATTCAGTGCTACTCCCTCAGCAACTATGCTGTTTTAATGGTATGACACTTACAAATTAAGTTTCTTTCTGGAACTTAAAAATGTTTCAAGATACAATTCTGTTTGGTTTTTTTCTTGTGTTAAGGAAAACGAGCATTCCCACACTCCATTTCACATGAAACTAGACATAATAAATACATCTTTAGTTTTTGCTTTTGTTGATGTAAATGTTGAGGTAAGATGAAGTTTAAGTGGAAATCTATCAAAGTGTAATTAATCGGATAATAAATAATTAATAATCAATTGGATATACTAGAAACAAAAGAATTTTCACAGGCAAAGTACTATATTATAGGAAGACATTTTAATGAGTTACTTAATCAAATTGGCTTTTATGAACTTTAGTCTAATAATGACAGGTTTTCTTCAACTGTCACTGCTCTTTATTTTAAACTATTTTCTTTTTTTTAGATTAGATTTGTTGACTTTATCAGTTGACCAGGAATGTTTTCCCAGGTATTTTTTTCTGTGATCCATAACCAAAGACAGCTATTTAATTCCAGATTTAATGTTCATTCACTAGTGTGTAGGTCTGTTACCAGAAGACATCAGTGGAAACAGGAAAAAAAACCAGAACACTTAGTAACTATGAAAAATATTTTTGAAATACTGCTGAAAAATAGTATTTAAAATCTAGTCTAAGCATATTGGTATCAATAAAATGGTTAACCGGTTCAGGAGAGACACTTTCTTTTTATGCTTCTCAGCTGTGAAGCTGAATTTCCTCTTTGTCTGTTCTCAGAACTCTTAATTTCAGAATTTCAAAAAGGGAAGCTTCCCTTTTTGTAGATGGTGACTGCTACCCTGCTCATCAGAAATCACCACAGATGCTAAATGATAAAACCTGATACATAATTAGGGTGGGCTGGTAGGAAGCTGAGCGAAATATTATGAGGTTTAAGAAATACTGTTAAATGTAAATTTGGTATGGGTTTTGTGGTAGTTAATGTGTTCTATGTGGAATTAAATATATGTTTTTATGTAAACAAACATGGAAGAAAGAGGACTCCTTATGATGATCAGTGGATTAGAAGTTGATATTTTTCTTTAGCAACTCAGCTTTTCAAAAGTCTTCCTCTGAAGAGAATTAAATGGTAATTACCAAGCTAAACATAAATAAAATTGATTTACATTGACAAGCTTTTTAAAAGACCTCAAAGAGAGCAACTTTTCACTTTACCTTTGAGGGTGCTGTTTTAAATTACTTTGAACTTTTACAATCATATAATTCCATTCTTTGATAGTTTTAAAATATATAATCCTTTCCTAAAATTTAACAGCATTTTCTAAAATAGAATTAAACTTCATTTGTATGTGTAATATGCGCGTAAAGAGAGATTATGCTTTAAATTGGTCACATTTCTGTCACCTGGAGGAAGAAAAATGAAAAGCATGTTCAATCTGCTTCCATAAAGACTATTTCTGAATTAATACATGGTAAGATTGTATGAATATCTTCTTGTGAATTATAGAGAGAACCGTTGACAATCAGAAATCAAAAAAGTTAGAGAAAGAAAAGGAAAACTGCCCCTTTCTGTAGCTCTCATTGTATACTTGCTCAAAACTGGTATTCTTTAAATGTTTAGCTACTTTCCAAAATGGTAGGCTGTAGAGACTGGAGAGGAGGGGGTGGGTGGAGGGGCACAGAATAACACTCATCTGACAGATATTCTCTGCACACAGATAATACACTGCAGAAACTCTGGATGTCTAAGTGGCTGCTGAAAAAGGTTTTCATAATGCCTGTCCATATATTAACCAAAAAAGCCATGATAGTCTATTTCATTTTTAGACTCCCATCATGTTGTGAAAGTCTGGATTCTTGTCTCGGGCTCAGAGGAAGTTCTTTTGGTTCAGTTTTAGAAGTTTTCTCTTTAATCCAGCAATTGTCCTTAACATAAAATACATGAAACAGCGGTGGCAGGAGGGACCTGACCATGGTAGTTCATCATCCTGGCTGGATGGTGAATGACTTAACCAGAGCTATTTCACTCTATTTTAATCTACTTTACTATAGTACGTATATGTGTAGAAGAAAGCAATTTGTATTGTACTGATCCTCTTCATACATTTCAGAACATAATGTAAAGTCCTCTGATAAGGAAACACATCACTTAGTGCCTGGTTTTCTGATCTAGTGATTCAGGCAGATGCAGTTGTAAAACTTTGTATTTATTTGGAAATTATCTTCACCACTGTTTAATAATAGAAGAGGTAAGCAGGAGGCTCAGCTGAAAACTCATTATTACAGGCTGAAGAGAGGAAAAAAACCCAGCAATAGTTGTTGAGAAGAAACAAGAGTTCTGCTAATTGACTATAAACCCCCGAGTATTCTTAATGCCATCTCTACTGTTATTGCACTGTCATTCTTTTTTACTTATTAATTATTTAGGATCAGTTTAGCTCAGAAATAACATTATTAGGTCCTGTCACTCCTTCTACTAGGTCTGATGAAAAATGTCAGTGCAATGCATAAGAATTCCATTGACTTATTCCGTTGGTTATTGGGTCAAGGCCTTGGCTATCTAGGCAAGGCATATTGAGTTTTCTCAGATGTTATAGAAGATTATTGTAAATCTTGCGATTTTGTAGCTCTCATTCTTGAAATTCACACCGCTACATACATGACATCTTGTAAACTCACACCAGTCTGGAAGCAGCAACCAGAATTGTCCTACAGTTTCTGTTGCCTGGTACTCATGGGCCAGGTGTGACAAAACACTTGCTGTGCTTGTAACAGCAGTGAGTTCCCAGGGATCCCCAGCTGCATAACAACCAGGCCACGGGTAGTGTTGAAATCAGATGACACTGGCTGCCTGAGGCATAATATCTTATGATCCTTTTCCAGGTGCTGGAGAAAACCATATAGATAAGAATCAAACTGACAACCTGATTAAATTAGTTTGAAATGAGGTTGTTGAGTTAGTTAGGAATAACAAATTTATATTCTGATGAAAGAACAATTGAAGGTATGGTGAAGAGACTGTTGACTCTAATTTAATTGTAAGCCTCCAATCAAAAACTTTTCCTGTCCATGAAATCAGATTACCCATCTTAAGCTTAAAAATATCATGGATTTTTCTCAAAACAGACGGAAACTTCCTCCTAATCTTTTACTGTTCTTTCTGAATGCCAAGTTTTTTCTTCTTTTTCCCCAGGACACTTTCGAACTTTGCCAACTCTGGAGATTTAAGAGTGACTCACTCAGAATTATAGGGGAGAGACTTTTCTGTATCCTGTCCATTCCAAAAATTTATTTTTAATAGACTTTTTTCACCAACCGTAGTTAAGTAAACTTACTGTATTTTGGGCTGGAAGGAACTACAGTTTCTTTTGAGTTGTCATGTCATGTCTGTGTTCCCTCCCCACTCCTGGAACTCTAGTAAATTGTAACTGCTTCCAGACAGAATTATTTCTTCATTTGAGTAAATGAAAATGTCGTTCCAGGGTGGATTAAAAAAATTTAATTGACGCTGTAGAGCTGTTGAATTCTCTTAGAGTTGTCAACTATCTATTCTGGTCAAACAGTAATCATAGAATAACGGTCTGGTAGGAACATCTGGTGCCATTTGGTCCAGTTAACCTGCTCAAAGTTTGACTGCCTTCAAAGTCAAATCTTACTGCACCAGGTCATATTCAGTCAAGCTTTGAGTATCTCCAGGGACATGGTCTCCCTGGGCAGTATGTGACCGCTTCAGAATTTTTTTCCTGTGTCTAATCAGAATTTTCCATGTTGCTGATGTTGTCAGTTTCTTTTCATCAGTGGATGGTTCAGCTCCAAGAAGAGTTTGAAAGAGTTTGACTTGGTCTTCTTTATACCATCCCTGTAGTTAGTCTAATATAATAATGAGATTTCTCCCCTCTGCCTTTTCTTCTTATATATAAAAGACATCATCTTCAGTCTCAGACATTGTATGCTTCAGCCTGCAAATCGTCCTGGTGATCTGTTAGACTTGCTTCATCCAGTATGTCAGTGTCTTTCTTGTGCTGGGGAGCCTCAGATTGAGAGATCTGCAGGGTGTTCTCAGTGCTCAGCAGAAGGGAAGGATCAGCTTACCCATTTGCTGAGTCAGTGCTCACACAACAAAGTGTGGCCTTGGGCTACAGGTGACACTGCTGACTTGTGGTCAGCTTTTGTCTGCCACTAACTCAGGCTGTTATCTCATCAACCCAGTGCCCAGCCTCTACTTTTATGTGCATGGGATTATTCCATCCCAGATGCAGATCTTTTAACATTTTCCTTTCCTAAATTTCATGATGTTTTATCAACTCATTTCTCTGTCTAATCAACATCCCTCTGATTATCCTCCAGTGTGTTGATCGGTCCCCCCAGTCTATAACATCATTTACAGACTTGCTGAGGGTGCTTTCTGTAATGTTCTTTGGGTTGTTAAAGAAGATAATCACAACTGAAACACACAGTTATTCCACATCTGTACATACAGGTATTTTAAGATGAAGAAAATTGTGTGTTTCTATAAGCTGCTGACTTCTCTATATCTTCCATAATATATGAAGTTGAACTGCTCTATAAGAATTGTGACTGTATTTATAAAGGTCAGCCAGAATAGCAGATAATTGCAGAAGAAACCCAGAAATAACAAATAAATGATTGGAGAGTTGTTTTGGGACGGGTGGTAAGGGAAGGAAGACATTTCATCTAGAAGGTGTCTGTTACTTCTTGTGTCCCCTTTGTCATTCCCCCACCTTCAAAAAATGCAGTGGACTAGTGTTGTTTTTGTTTTTGTTGTCAGGACTTGACTGGAGCTGAGTTGTATACACAGCCAGCTGATCTTCTGCACCCAGTAATTTATGCCACTGCCATGGTTTTGCTGATGTGCCTGTTGATGATCATGGTCAGTTACATATACCATCACAGGTAGGAGTCAGAATTACCAGACTAAGAAAATAAGTTTCCTCATGCTTAGGACTACCTTTTCTATTTTATTAGAGTACGATATAGTAATATGCTTTCAGTGGTTTTTCCCCATAAAATTTGTTGATGCAAACTAACAGTTATGCAAGTAGCTATTTCATCTTTCTTGAGTATGATAATTTAGCTCTCATAACCATGTCTCTTCTTTAATTCTTCATTTTGCTTCATGGTGTTAGAAGAGGTCATTCAAGAATAATGGTAGAATTTAACAAACTGCTCAGCCTTTTACATTTCTGTTGATGTGAAAGCTTGAATCCTAAAATTTTTAGATCAGGCCCCAAATAGATGTATAATGCTGGCAATGGGAGGGTGTTTTAATTTCTTGTGATAAAGTCCAGAGACCGTATTTGATTAGAAAGTAATGTGGTAGTCAAACAATCATTAACAGGAATTATATGTCGTTTATCACAAGAATATCTCGCTAGTTTCTGAAAACAGTAATATAGCTGTGTTTTATATTGTCTAATTTGTTTCTTTTAACAGTGTGATCAGGATCAGTGTTAAAAGCTGGCATATGTTAGTTAACTTGAGCTTTCATATTTTCCTGACATGTGTGGTGTTTATTGGAGGCATAACTCAGACCAGGAATGCCAGCATTTGCCAAGCAGTAAGTAAAAATTATTTACTGGTTTTGTATTCCTGTATATGAATATGGCTCCCTTAACACTTAAAGAACTGTAATGCTGTATAGGCATTCATCAAAATGTTAAATTTTGACCGAAAATTAATGTTTTGCTTTTGGGTCATCTAGTCCAACACCCCAGAAATAAAGAGGGACATCTTCAATTAGATCAGATTGCTCAGAGCCCCATCCAACCTGACCTGCAATATTTCCAGAGATGGGGCATGTACCACCTCTCTGGGCAACCTCTGCCTGTGTTTTGCCACCCTCATTGTAAAAAACTAACTTTCTTACATCTAATGTAAATCAATAGTCTTTCACTTTAAAGTCATTCCTCCTATCACTACATGCCCTTGTAAAACGTGCAGCAGATTTTTTTTTCCAAAATGCTACCACATAAACTAAGTTTTATTGGTTATTTCTGGTTTTGAGACTTACTTACTATGAAATTATTTCATAGGCCCGTATGTGGCCTTTATAGGCCATGTAAAATCTGATTTTCACAGGTATTAAAATACCTATTTCTACTTGTTCAGTATAACCGAAAGGGAGGGGAGAAAAGTGTTTCAAGCCCCCATGCGTTCTCTAAACACACGTCCTTAGCTTTATTGAGACTCCTTTTTAATGATTTGCCCTTCTAAGATTTGGCCATCTCCAATTCGGTTGTAGTGTTTCAGTATAACAACAGTTGCTGCTTTCAAAAATGTCAGTTAAACTTTTAAATTTTTTTTTTTAATCCAGTGATTTAAAAATTCTCAAACCCCTCACCATAATATTCCATAGTGCTTTTTGTTTGAATTTACAGGAGTTATTAGGTTGATGGTTTAAAGTGTTGCAATAAAATACATCCCTGATGTTTCTCCTACATGTGTGCACACATACACACACATGTGTTCTTACCTTCCTGGAGAAAGAAATCCTCCAGAAGAAACCTTGTGATACAGATGGGCTGTTTGAGAGTTGTGTGTTTTTACTGGTGACTGAAACTGGCAAAAAACCCAATTGTAGTCAGCTTAATAGGAACTAAAGTGTTACCCCTTCTTTATGCATGTGCTGTCATGGCAGTGTTGGCCTGTGAATAAGGCAGTACAGGAAAAGGAGATTCCCCCGTGAAGCAGACTTTGCATTAATATTTGGGCTGGTTAAACATCTAATACACTATCTTTGCATTATGTTAAAATCACTGATGAGTGTTGGCTGTCTGTATTTTGCCATCTGCTCCATACTTGTCACAGTATCATGAGTTTGCTGTTCCCTTTCCTGTTTCAATTTGAATAATATCTGTAACACAGGACATTTTAAATTAAGCCTTTTGTAAAATACAGTTTCCTAAAGTGTGTGATTGATATGTAATCTGAAAATGCTTTTCCCCTGTTAAGTTTTCCATGCATGCGTTTGCATTACATATTTTGTTTTTTTTAAAGTATAGTGACTTGACACTTATAACAATTACATAAAATAAGAGGGAGGTTTTTTCTCTTGAATTGAACTTCTGAAAATTTCAGCTTTATGGTGAGTTTTGAGTTTAATGATTACTATAATAACTTAGTAGAGAGGAAATATTTGGAGGCTAATTCTTTTTTTGTTGTCTATTTTTGTTTTAAGGTTGGGATAATTCTCCATTATTCCACTCTTGCAACAGTACTGTGGCTGGGAGTGACATCTCGTAATATTTACAAGCAAGTAACCAAAAAAGCCAAAAGGTGTCAAGATCCTGATGAGCCACCTCCTCCACCCAGGCCAATGCTGAGGTGAGTTGTTTGTTTCTGTGGCTCCTTATTTCCCAAGTTGCTACATTTATATTCTGACCAGAAAATGTAACAAGTCACTACTCTTCTCTCAAGGTCTGTAAAGTTCCTTTCAGATTTTTCTGTTCCTCTGTGTTTTGTTAAGGAGGATGAGCTGAAAGACTATTGGTCTTCATGTATTTCAGATGCAGTGCTGGGTTGCTGATCTGTAAATTAAAAAATTGGTAGTGTTTCAGCATCACCACTGAAGGTTTGACTTCAGGACCATTAGGATTTTAGATAGCAACACAACCCAATAAATTGTCAGAAGAATGAATGTGGAGAACTGTTGAAACAATTAACAAACACTGCAATTTAAGTAAATAAAGTTTAGTATGTTTTCCAAAGATTGTTTACAAATTATTTGAAAAATAGGGGTGTCGCTCATTATCAAATGAAAATAGTGTTCCTTGTGAGGTGTTCCTCCTCAAATTTTCATTTCTGAAATCCCACAAATGGGACAAACTAATTATCTGTTAAATTGACTTATGTGAAATGTCCTTACTAGAAAATACTGACATACCTTGTTCATGTTGCCTCCTGCGCCACTGCATATTAATTAAAAACTGCTACACTGAAATTGGCCACAAGGTGGCAGAAGCCGATTAATTTTCATTAGTTATAGGCATATATTTAAAGAGCTTGATTTTTAAAGTACAGAGACTGCAGAAAAACAGAACTACTTTTCTGATTATCTTCAAGTATCATTTTCAGTACTACATACGAGCATTTTTTTATCCCTCATTATTTTTTATGAAGTTTCTGCTTTGGAAAATGTTACCAGCCTCACAGGCTCAGCTCTGCACAGACATACATGAACATGCTTTTTTAGGTCTGAGCACCTCATCTCTGACACTGGCAGTAGCTCTGCAGAAAAGTATCCAAGACAAGAACAGAGCAAACATGCCTTATATTTTTCAGACTTTCTCAGTGTCCAACTTCCTGCAGATCAGGAATTTCCTCAGATAGATGTGTGATGATTTTGTATGGAAGGGCCACAGAAGGATTTTTTTTCAGTTGTCTTTTAAACTTGGGCTCAAAATAAAACTGCCCATAATGTAGTACCTGTACAAAGATTTGTTTTATATGGCCAGCTCCTGATTGCTGCATCAAGATACAGAATAAACCAGTGTCAGCATCTGATCTTTGTAGGATTTGGCAACTAAATAATAAATTCAGTTTATCTTGATTTCCAAGAAAATCATAGTTTGTTTTGGACTGTTGTTTTGTGTCTCAAGTGAGACAAGAGTAATTTCTGATGAATTATCAGAGATGGCGCTGGAAAAGTCCAGGGCCACTGTAATAGTTGTCTCCTGTTGATAAAAAACAAACGCTCACCCACGTCACAGTAGGAGTTTTCACTTGTGTGTTCTGATCTGAATTTGGACTGGATTAGTATAAGGTGCAGGACTGAGTGCCTTTAATTATGGTTATCAGTAATTACTGACCTGCCACTAATGATTTCAATGTGAATTCATAGAAATCAGAATGAAAAGTAAGATACTCCAACAACATATGCCCTTTTTCTTCTTGAAAGTATACAGTTTTCATTAATACCACCACAGAGAAGCAGGAAGTATATACTCTAAAATTACAGAGTCCATTAAAAATAAAAAAAAAAAAACAACCAACCTGCCATCTGCCAAACTCCTCCACCCAAAAAAATTTCAAGTAACAGTGTATATAATATTAGGCAAGTTCACCCCTGGAATACGGGACGTACCACTTAGTATTTTCATTCTGAGTTTCCTTTTTCTTTTCCAGCAGTTTACAGCTTCTGACTGACGGCTTTTGCTTCTTCCTTCTAACACTGTATACTTTTGTTCAGTGTCTGCAAGTGAGAGGTGGGAGTGAGCAGCTGTGAGAGAGAGGCAGCTTACAGCAGGAGGAGAAAAACTGTACTGAGGAAGACTTAGAAAACAGTTGATACTACCAAAGCCCAAACCTGATGCACCCTATGTAGTTTCATAAAGAACTTGTGTGTTTCTCAAATCCTGGAAAGCTCTAATTTCCTTCATGGTGACTGAAAAGAATCCATTGCACTTAAGTGGCTACTGATAAACTGGTTTTATTTTTTAGGTTCTACCTTATTGGTGGAGGGATCCCTATCATAGTTTGTGGAATAACAGCTGCAGCAAACATCCGAAATTACGGCAGCAGACCTAATGCTCCTTAGTAAGTACCCTATGAGTGAGAGGTCCGTCATAAGATTTCTTAGGCTTGCTTTTCTCTGAATACTTGTTGCAATTAATTCTGATTCTTCCAGAGAGTGTAGCACAGACAAAATCATTTCAATGAACTGAAAAAGCCTAAGTGACTTGTGCGAAGATATTAATTTTTTCTTTGGTTTGTTTCTTTTGCAGTTGCTGGATGGCTTGGGAACCTAGCTTAGGAGCATTTTATGGACCTGCTAGTTTTATAATTTTCATAAACTGTATGTATTTTCTCAGCATATTCATACAACTGAAGCGTCATCCTGAACGGAAGTATGAGCTGAAGGAACCCGTCGAGGAGCAGCAGCGTCTGGCCACCAACGAACACGGGGAACTGGCCCATCAGGATTCATTGTCAGTGTCCCTGGTGTCCACATCTGCTTTGGAGAATGAGCACAGTTTTCAGGCACAGCTTCTGGGAGTGGGCCTTACTTTGGTTTTGTATGTTATGCTGTGGATCTTTGGAGCTCTGTCTATCTCCCTGTATTATCCAATGGACCTGATCTTCAGCTGTTTTTTTGGGGCAACATGTTTAAGTCTCACTGCCTTTCTTATGGCGCACCATTGCATTAACAGGGAAGATGTCAGGCATGCTTGGATAACAACTTGCTGCCCAGGAAGGAGTACATATTCAGTGCAAGTAAATGTGCCACCCTCCAGTTCCAGTGGAACCAATGGGGAGGCCCCAAAATGCACCAACAGTAGTGCAGAATCCTCATGCACAAATAAAAGTGCCTCAAGCCTAAAAAATTCGTCTCAAGGTTGTAAACTAACTAACTTACAAGCTGCAGCAGCTCAGTGCCACCCTACTTCTCTGCCATTGAACACAGGTCCTCAACTTGATAACAGTCTCACTGAACATTCAGTAGATAATGATATCAAAATGCACGTAGCTCCACTGGAGGTACAGTTTCGGACAAACGGACACCCAAGCCGGCACCATAAGAACAGGAGCAAGGGCCATCGTGCCAGCAGGCTCGCAGTGCTGAGGGAATATGCCTATGACGTTCCCACGAGTGTGGAAGGAAGTGTGCAGAATGGCTTACCCAAAACTCGTCAGAGCAACAGCGAGGGGCACTCGAGGAGCCGCAGAGCCTATCTGGCATACAGAGAACGTCAGTATAACCAGTCCCAACAAGACAGCAGTGATGCTTGCAGTACACTTCCAAAAAGTAGCAGAAATACTGAGAAAACAATAGCTACCAACAACAAAAAAGATATTCTAAGGAAACCAATAGCGGCTGAACTTGAAAACCAACAAAAATCTTATGGCTTAAATTTAGCCATCCAGAATGGACCACTTAAAAGCAGTGGACAGGATGGACCTTTGCTCACTGCAGACAGTACTGGTAATATTAGAACTGGGTTATGGAAACATGAAACTACTGTGTAGCATTATAATTCTATGTGGGATGAATCCATATGAACTGTGATTACACATTCCTTAAAGCTATTAACACTTTTAAAAACTGTTTACAAACTGTAGGTACTTTATGCAGGGAGGGAACAAAGATAATATGCCAAGCAAAAAACGTTATTATTACCTTGGCTGTTCTTACAAAGATGAACTCTTGCTTGGTGTTTTGTGAAACTTTTTTCTGAAGTGTCGATCTTGACAGATGCAGAACACAACTTTGTACATTTTTTTTACCTATAACCCTGCAGATGTGTCCACAACACATTTCAAATTTGTATTTAAATGTATAATAAATAGTATTTTCCCCAGCAGCCCAAAGTTGCACTTATTTGTTGGGTTTTTAAAATATTATTGCACTGAATGCCGTATTGATTTTTTTCTTTCATTATCTGAAACTTTTGAGCTTCCATTACTAAAGAAAATACTGAAGTTAGTTTCCTACACTTAAATTGTCGACATCGCAGTGTAAACAAGATCATATTTTGTATCATCCTGCTGCTGTGACCAATTTGAAGTTGCAGTTGCAGACTGGTGCTTGAGGTTGTACCTGTTTCCAGCACTTACACGAGTTTTGCTAAAGCTATGTGTATTAAATAGCAAAAAATGCTTCTGTATAATCTAGTAGTGATACCACAATTCAACCTTTAAGCAACATATGGAATTGGACTGTATATACTTGGTTAGTTGGTTGCCCACTTCAGACTTCTCACTTTTGGGTGTTTTAATTAGGTGTATCTGAGTTATACAGATCTAACATTGTCCATAGTCAAATATTGTGTTAAATAATTGATAAACTTGTTCAGATATGTTTAATTACTACTTGCCAGATTTACTGCAGCCTCTAGTTGTCTGTTTGATAGTCTGAATTAATCTTGGATGCATTGTACAAACCTCTGCAATAGGACAGTGTTTTTAGAGTTTGGGTTCTATTTTTACTTCTTGTGGGTAGTTACCATTTAAGAATTCTTTCAGGAACATTTTGACAAGTGTATGACTCAGTTTTGATTGCTGTTCTATTTTCCTGGTTTCAAGAGAGGTAGCTTTTAGCTTGTATCCAACCTTACAGTTACCATAAAGATAGACACTCAAAAAAAAGGAGCTTATGGGTATTACCAAAGAAAATAATTTTAACTAAATATACAAATATATATCAAATATCTGTTTTAAATCTATTTGATAAGGTATCTGAACATCTTAGACAGATGATGTCTAAGTTACCATGTCTGATAGGGAGTTAGGGTAGGATCAGTTATCCTTTAGAATGCGCTTGCCCATTGCTTTTAGCGCTTGCCCGGTTTTCATAGGTTTGCTTGCGTCCAAATATCAGTTCAGTATTTCTTGAAACCCACCTTTAAAATTAATTCTTTGTGTAATACTTCTGCATAGCTTGATAGTTTGCCCTGTTTTGATGAGGCAAAAAAAAATAAGCTTTTCTCATAGTACCTAATAAACTCTGACTAGCCTTGGTATAGACAGGGTCATTAATGTAAAATATTTCTTAAATCATCACTCTGATAAACATACTTAGTTCACTCACTGCTATGTACATAGCTACATTTGCTTTTCATCTAACAAGTGCTTGGCTCAGACGATCAGTTAAGACATTGTTCTCCAATATAGTTTTGACAAACACAACGATACTCTCATCTTTATTTTTCATGAAGTATCTTAAATTGAAAGAATTTAAGAAAGAATCTAACTGAAACGTGGAAGGCAGGTTATTAGACTCTGTAAAAGGGGGGATATTCAATATAGTATCTTATTAAGAAAGTTAGAAGCAGAAAGTCTTCAAGCTTTTTCATACCTTCCTTCCTAATAGTGTAAAGTAAGCTTATTTTCAGAATTGTAATTAAATTTCACATGAAAAACCACCTAAATCACTCCAATGCAAAAAAAATAAAAACCTGAAAAACCAAAACAAAGCCACAAAAAGCTTATTTTGGCCTTCTGTGGATCAAATGAGAGAGTAGCTACAATCATTAATCAGATATGTAAAAGAAAATAGATAACACAAAGTGGGGGCAGTTTGTATTATCTACGAAAAAAAGGAGAGACTAGAAACAGCAGTAGTTAGGGCTGGTTGTCACCATGATAAAAGTGAGTATATTTGTGCAGTCATACTAGTGGCAGCAGCAGACTTTGAAAAACAAGTGCCGTGTATAGAGGAGAAGGGTATAAGCACACCCTAGTTTATAGCTAAAAACGTTTTGGTGGTTTTATTATAGAATGTTAAGGCTCGGAAGGGACTTTAAAAATCTAGTTTGAAGTGCCCCTGCCATGTGCAGGGACACCTCCCACTAGACCAGGTTACTCAAGGCCGTGTCCATCCTGGCCTTGAACACTGCCAGGGATGGAGCATCCACAACTTCCCTGGGCAACCTGTTTCAGTATCTCACCACCCTTAGAGTAAAGAATTTCCTCCTAATACGTAACCTGAATTTCCCCTCTTCCAATTTGTGCCCCTTACTCCTTGTCTTGTCACTACAATTCCTGATAAGGAGTCCCTCTCTGATTTCCCTGTAAGCCCCTTCAGATACTGGAAGGTGCGATGAAGTCTCCACAGAATCTTCTATCTCTCTACTTCATGTTCATTGTTAAATGCATGCTATGGACTTGGCATATGGTCTCATTTGCACCTTAATTTGGGCAGAGGCATCTCTTGTTAATTGGATCTCATCCATTATCAGAACACCTTAAATGCTAATAAATTTAAACTTTGTGTAGGTTAAGAAATATTTCAGATGTTGAAAGAAACAATGACTTTTTATTAAGTTCTTTCATTTTTACTTACTATGTTTTGACCACTTCTGTGTTAGCACTGTGCTGCTTACTGAAGCTGTTGATGTATTGTGTTGCTACCTTTCCACATCCCTGAGCAAAGTGAAGGATCAGTTTGCCTTGGTTTTATTGGGTCACAGTATCCAGGTTTTAGAGAGATTAATAGCATAGACATCTGCAAGAAGTACTATTCTCCTTGGAGTTCAATATTAGCATAATAAAACATGAAGAAAGCATCTAATTTAAATGGACACACTGAATTTTTAATCCCTGTTTTCAAAAAAGGGGAACCTGTTGTGTTGTAGGAGTTTGGTTTTAGTTTAGATGAGGTTTATACACCTTTGGTTCCCAAATTGGCTGAATGTGGACATTTGGGGAGATAGAGGAGGAAATTACGTGGTGGTATCTATGAATGCAGATGTACTATTTATTTTATATAGAAGAGTTACATTTTGAAAACTATTAAATTAGTAAGATTGTGACTATGACAAGCCCATCAACATCACAGCTGAAACTTGCCTCCACGTGAGCAGGTAAGGAATGAAAGTCCGTGGCTGGAGGTGAGGAAAGCAGCCATCTGCCTGTTCCACTCACCTGGCCACTTCTGAAGAGCCCTCACAGGGCTGGTGCTGCTCACCAGGCTTCTCTGCTGGCTGAGGCTGTGGCTCCCCCATGCATCACAGACAAAATCTTCAACTGGGGAGAATGGCTCTAGAGAGTTGAAAGACAGAAACTAAAAGGTCAGTGCAGAAATGGGCTTGCTGACATTCTCAAAGCATGACTCACAGCCAGCTGATTACATGTCTGATGTGACTTAATCTTTAAAAAGCCAAACAACCTTTAATCACCTTTAATCCCAAAGTATGTAATTTGAGTATACAAATTAAGTGCTTAGCTGAACATGGCATTTTCTCCGAAGTCAGCATTTACTCAGTAGAATAGTACTTATAAGCCTTATATTCTTTAAGCTTTGTAATGAAATAGATGAGGCAAGACTAAAGTGAGAGAAAACTGAGGGGAAATTTTTAGTTTCTATTAGATGAAGATCCTTGAAATTTTGCACTTGATACTTAAGTACTGCATATAGTAATAGTTTCATATACCTCTTCAAGTGGGACATCACTGAAAAGCCTCAAATCCAGTAATTGTGTGAATGAAAGAGAATACTAAATGTTAGCATAGATTAATTTTTAGAACTTGATTTTAGAGATTGTTTCAGAGACATACTTTTCATAAAATTACTAAAGACTTAGTATACTTTGGGGGGTTTTTTTGTATAAGTGTTTTATCTTCTAAGTGTAAATTTCAGCTTTTACCTAGAGGAAGAGGACTTCAGCTCACTTGCAAAGCCTAAAGGGCCTTCTGTATGAATCACTATGTAATTCTTGATAGGATGAACCATTTCTCATAATACATATCTGACATTTTCACTTTATCCACTTAAAATTCTGTTTGCTGACTATGATCAGTCTGTTTCTTTCAGCATCAAGTGTTCCTTCTGCAGCCTTTTTCATAATCTGTTGCCAGCTACAAATTAACAGAGGTTGTCTTTTGCCCTCCCCAACAGCCGTCTACATTGTGACTTTGTGGAGCAGCTTTCTGAACTGTTTGCAGCAATTTCCCTTTAATTCACAAATGAGTAAGTCATTCCTATAAGGCAGAGTCCAGATCTGAACAGCAGAAATCTTAAGTATGCAGGAACTTTATTTCATCTGTTAGCTGATGGTGTTTGTATTGGATGCAACTGATGAAATAGAAACATGTAGGAAGGACAGTTTCCTTCCTAGGGGAGGAGGCAACCTTGGTAACATCTGGAGCTGCTGAGCAAGATATTTAAATAAATACTTAGATGTAGTATTCATCTAATCATTAAGAGGCTTATCTCTAAAGATGCCAGACACGCAACTTTGACAGGTTCTTCCAGGAGCTGTAATACGTGAACTTGTCAATTCTGTTGACACACAGCACTTAACTGGATCAGGCCACAGTTTAATCTTCAGCTCTTATGGGCTGAAGATGTACTACTATTACAAATTTCAAGTAAAACTGTACTTGAGTTTAATCATGGCTCGATAACTACAAGGCATGTAGTGTGTGCAGGGAAGATTTTGATATGAAGTAGAAGAGGATAGTTGAAAGGACACCTTTATTAAATACAGTTGCAGATCTAAAAATATCTTCTCAGGCCAGTACAGTCTCAAGATCTGATAAAAATGAGTGCAATCAGCAGTACTTTGCTCATTCCACATATGGGTAATGAACAATCCAGAAGGTTGCCCTAAAATGCTGCCATTTTGGAGTGACACAGTTGGCCAGCACCTCTCAGCTGAAAGATGACCCGCATGTGTGAACTGTCACCAATACATAGACACACCACTGAGGATAACTTACATTGTCCTATCCTGTGAAGTAATGTCATCTGGTTATCCCATAGCTGAAGTTTTATCTGAACCGTGTGAAAAACACGGTGTGTAACACATTTAGAGTTAGAACAGTTGTATCTTACTGGTTTCCAAGAAATGCATCTTTCCGTGTAAATGCAGGCAGCTGCACAATGATAACAGCACGTACAGTAGTTTCAGCTGTTCAGTCCATGGCTCAGCTTTCCTGTCACCTTCAACAGCTATCTTTTTGACAAAACTGGTTTGTACTTAGAGATTTTTTTCTCGTCTTTATGTAAGTTAGCTACCTGGCAAGTTTAATTCATTAAAGATACTAGCTCAACTGGTGTGATTCCTCTAGCCTGTTACATTTGCCACCTTATATTTAGTGTTCCTGGATTCAAGAACAGGAAAGAAAGCCAGCTTAAGTCTTGCTCATTAGTCTTGTAAAGAACTCCTAAGTATCCTCATGTATAAAGGAAACCTTGGGGAACACAAGCAAAATCTTAATACTGCTTAATAGGTAAAAATGTCTTCACTGTGGTAAAGATGAAGAGATGAAGCTGCTCTGAGTTGTCCTAGGAGTGCCTAGTGTCTAGACATGGTGATAATGCTGGAGTTTAATTGCTGACATCTGACAGTTCTAATTCAGCCCCAACCAGCCTCTTTTTGAAGCTTTTGTCTGCAAACATGCAGGCAGACCCAGAAGTGTCATGAAAAAATTACTTGGAATAAGGTTATGTGCCAGAAATACCACAGCACTTAATGGCCAAAGCCATCCAAGGGGTGATCCGTGTTCCCAAAACACTGTGTTTTAGAACAGTGTAATTACCACAGTCCTAGGACTAGGGTAAAATTATTTCTTCCCTGCTGTCAAACAGCTTATGTGCAACTTAAATTTGTCCATTTGGAGATTTTCTTCCCTTCCCTGTTCCCATGAAGTTAACAGGTAACAGCTGTTAACTCAGCAAGTTGGTAGCTCAGCTTGTCAAATGCATGTCAAGTATCTTTCCTGATAGGAAATTTTCTCATTTCCCAATATACATCTTTTTTCCTAAAGATGTGTATTCTAATGAGCAAAACCCAAGATGCCCACCCCAAGTCCCCTGCATGCCCTTCCCTTTTCCCCATGGAATACTGGCTTCTGCTGCAAGGTGGCTCCATATAACTGGGAAGCATTTTATAAAGCTTTATTCATTACTATTGAAATTAAAGCACAAATGATAAATTTCTGCAAGGCCACAGGATTTCTTCTGTTCACCTGTGTAAAGATGATGGCCTCTATGGTAGCGTGGTATCATTATGAGTCTGGACTAGGAATGTGAGAGATTGTCTGAAGGTGTTTTCTAAAGACCCGCTTTATTATTGCTGTTAATTTTCTTAGGTGTTTCTGCTTTTTTGCAAGTATCGCCTTAGCCTTGTCTTCTCTAGTGAATACTAAATCATCATTCTTAATGCACAGAAGAACGCCTAGAGGAAATAAAAAGCCCAACCCTTTTATTTCTGAAAGCACATGACAGAAATTTTAAATATATGCCTACTTGCCAACATAACTTAAAATAGGCTGTTTATATAGCTCTATTTAAAAAAACAAAAAAACCCCACAAACCTCCTTAAGGAAATTGGTTCTTATTTTCAAACTGCGCCTGCTGAAAAGATCCAAGTTACTGTTACGGTGTATTTTTGCATTAGGACAAGTTTTTCAATTTATGACAGAATAGGTGTCCAGAACGACAAAGCGGTAGAGAATGGTTTTTAATGCTCACACCTTGTCTCCTGTGCTCTGCCATTTCCATTGCATGTTCTGTGCAGATGAAGTCGGAGTGCTGTCAGGCAGGCATTTTGAAGGGAAACTGCTGGTACCATGTACCTTGTGATAATGAGGCCCCAACTCCTTGTTTCACAGATGTGGAATCTCAGTGATCCAATGCCTCACGCTAGCCATGATCAAATCCAGCCTTGGCAGTCACAGTTGCCTGCTAACTGTAAGGTATTGCTCACCCAGAATAGCACGCTTAAAATTCAACAGGAAGAAAATTCATGCTCCTTTCCATACAATGAGCATAAGATGCAGAGCACAGTATTCCATCTGTCTCAGCTCTCCTATGTTCCTTCAGAAGTATAAGCTCCAATGGCATCATACTTTCAAAGAGTAAAGAATTGAAGCAAGAGTACCGGGAAAATGTTTAATTCTCTATGTACAGCCTTTGTTTTAAGGAAACTTGCTATTAAAAAAAACAAAATCCAGTCTTTAATAATGCAAAGATTCCCTTCTTCATTTCAAGGACAGAATTAAAGTTGGTATGCTTCAAGTTACAAGTTGTGTGACATTTCCTTTGTTCAGGCTTAAATAATGCTTACGCTTTTCAGCAGCATTACAGCCAAATCTATTGGATAGGGGGGAAACAAAAAATTTCTAGAACTGTGCTCCATGTATTAATGCAAAAATGAACAGGAAGCAAAGAAACATAAAAGGATAGATGAAGTGGGAATGGAAGAAGGATGTGTGAAAGAAAATGTGGTTTATAGAAAGATTTTACATTTATGACAGGGCTCTGAGGTTAATAGGACCAGACTCCACTGCCCGCTGCTGCTTCTGCCTCCCAGTCCTCCCATGCCTCCTGAGGGCCATGGCTGCAAAATAACTTAAAGGGCCTGAAAGATCCAAGGAAGATTTGAGAAGAAAAAATAGAGGAGAAAATTTATTATGACGAAGTTATAAATATATTGTTATATTGCTAGTGCCATGCCACTTGTACCAGTCATGGGCAAAATAAATGATTGGAAACTCATCACAAACATATGGACAGGACATAATAACAATAACAAATAAATTATGTGAAGTAACAGTGTGAATAATAACAGAATGGTAAGGAGGCAGTGCAAGCCTGTCAGACAGTTTCAGTCATGAAGAGAATGTTGCCATAGATTTCAACAGGGAGAAGACTTTCGAAGTTTCCTGCAGTCACATTAAAATGGAAAAAGTTCCCAAATGTGAGCGCACTCAAGATCATCTCCAGAAATGAAAGCCTACTTCAGTAATAGAGGTGGCAAAGAAAAGAGAGCGGAGTGCAGCTGTGATTAGAAACAGAAAAGGCAGAAAACTGGCAAGTAATACTGCATACATAAATAAATCCTTTTATTATTTTCACTTTTAATAGTGTGCATTCAAAGCAATTGTTTTCTGGTCTCTATATTGTTAGTAGCGCTGCAAAATCCTCCACTACCAACCCCTGGAAACCTATTCTGAACCTGAAGCAATGGAAGAAAAAGCTCAAAAAACCCTCAGTGACCCCCACCCAAACTCCCAAAGTCTTAGCTTTCGGTTCTCACAGAAATCCTCTTAGAACAACAATGTACACGTATTCCCAAATCAATAATTGTATTATGTTTTATGTAATCTATGCAACTACTTTGATGCTTTCACTGATCTCCTATGAAGCAAGTGAACAACAAACCCCAAATACTTAAAAAGTCTAGTTATGAATCCCAGACACAGAAAACAGCCTTGCTTGCCCACCCCTGCCCAAGATAATAATTGCATGAAGGAACTTGATTTATGGTAAGTGACATCTGTATCTCGCATGTACATCTTATCTGTTAAGAATTGAGTCAGAGAATTAATTAAAGCAATCTGTAATCAGTAAAAATCAGCATTCCCTAAAATGTATGAAAACACTGCAGTTAAAGCTGTAGGGGATGAGATAACAGCTGGCCTTGGTATTAAAGCTTAACTTTGGTTCCAATGTTAATACCAGCAAAAAGCAGAATAACCCCTCAAATGCTATTCTTGTATTATCAGATTAACAAAAATCAAAGCTTTCCTTCAAAATCACAGTGTGCATAACCTGTATTTTTGGTATGCTGCACCTGTATTAAGGAGCTATTCTAACATTCACTGTATCATGTGGTAAGTTTAATCAAGGAACCGCAGGCTCTAATGTCCGCTCAGCAAAACATTTTGACTCTCATGATTAAATAGATTTCTAAGGTGCAGCAAAGTTAATGCCCAAAGTGATCTTTCTGAAGAGTTTATGTGCCAGTTTATTATAAGCTGTAAATTGCTTCTGGAGATGAAAGACATTCTTTTATGTTATTAACTGTAACATAATGACACTGATTCTGAAATAATTTCAAAGCTAGGGAGAGGAATATGCTCGTCTCAGTGAAACCCAGCACCCCTGAAGGAGTACAGTACTGAAATACTCACTTTTCAATTTCAGAAGAGATGCAACCATAAAAAAACCCTTGTCATAAAATCCATGCCATAACAAATCTGTTCTTCTGGTTTTTTCCTGGTCATTTTTACACAAGTGTAGCATTCTTTAAGACTGTCTAAAATGGTGAAATGGTCATAAAGGGATCAAGAAACACCAGGAAATCAAAACTTCCCTTAGACAATCCCAGGAAACAATGGAATTTAACCTATATATACACATCTTGCATGAGCTAGAAGAGTAAATTTTAAATTCTGTTTAGGAGTGTCCTATGTCTTGAGTTGTCCTGCCAATTTCATGGGATTATTTGCTGGTAAAGGTACCAGCTGACCCAAGTAATGCCATCTTTAGGCCTATGCAGTAAGACAATTACTGCAGTTTTTACCAAATAAACTTCTTTCAAGATACAAGAAGTATACTGTCAGCTGATGTTACGTTGAAAAGCATGAAATCAGACATTTCAAATATTCATTGCATGAATAATATCTAACAACAGTTTTGCAACCATTGCTCAATAATGCCAAAATTACATATATGTTTGCTATACCCTTCTCGAGTAAGTCATAACAAACTTGTGATGGACTCTGATGGTTCTCCAGGTCTGACAGTACTGGTGAAAGCATATTCAGCTTTTCTTAAAAGCCACTGAAACTTAGGATAAAAAATAAGCAGTGTAGCACAGAGCTAAGAACAAAAAATAAACCAGCCACCTATATCAAGGAAATGTTGCTGGTTTTGTTGTTAGCCAAACAGAAGCTCTATTTGGGCTAAGAATAAAGAACAGAAATTTGCGTCCAGACTGACAAAAGCCTGTGTTTGTTGATTTCAGAACTGAACCCAAATTCTCCGGGTAATTCTACTCATTCTGTAGGTTTTGCTAATTTCTTAAAATTTGTTGCAAGTTAAAAGAGGGGTTGTGTGCATGCATGTATGTGTGTGGGTGTGTGTACAAAATGTATCAGCTTCACCCTCTTTCAAATATCCCCTGGTAGTTAATTAAAGAATGTAAAATTTCCTATGGATATTTTCAGAAGATCCCAGATGATTTATGAGCTAATAAATTACTTCCACAATGATCATGGAGATCTTTGCCTCTGAATCAAAATGCACACTGTAAAATCCCATCTTGCATTCTTGTATTTTGATTTTTTTAAAGAAGTTGTCAAAGTAATATTTGCTGCTGCTGCTTTTTTTTCTTTGTTTATAAAATGCAATTTAATATATTGGCAGATGTCCATTTTTTCCTCAGAAGATGGCTCTGAAGGCTATACTGCAAGGTGCACTTTTTCTATACTGCAGCGTAAAATCCTTTCATGTGTGATATATTGCAGGCAGCTGAGCTAGAGGAATATGCAGCCGATATGCAAATATTTCCTAGATCACAGCTCTTTGTTTTGTCCCAGTAGCCTTACCACAAAAACCACAGTCAGTGAATCTTTGCATAATGTGTGGGTGACCTGTGGCAAGGGCAGCTATGGTCTCCCCAGAATCACTGCCTGACCTTGTCTTCTCCCCCCTGTAACGTGGTATGAAGAGGAGTTCTCTCTCCCAAGTCAGCACTAATCCTTGAAAATACTGGAAAGCCTCATCTTAATCTTGATGAGAGAAGGAGTGCCACCCAAAATTTGAATTGTTGTTAAATTAAAATATTTTTATACCTCTCACCCATAAGCAATTAACAAAATGTAAATCCTCTTACTTGGCTAAGCAAAAGCAGCCATGAGGAGAGGCTCGTTCAAAACTGATTTTTCTCTACCTCTGGCCCATGCCCAAGAGGACAAAAATATGATCTTGCTCTGTTGTCTCGAATTGCCCCAAGAAAAGAGCTAGCACTAAGCAAGCTGAACCACAATAATAGGTCAGACAATACACAAAGTAAAATACCAACAGTTAAAACTTTTCCTCAAATTTGTTGGTTACTTAACGGGTCAGGTTCTCATTTTAATTTTCCCAGGAACAACAATGGCAATTCTAGGATTTATTATCATTACAAAAATTGTTTTGAAAGAAACTGTGGTGAATTCATTCATTAGAACTGCTACAGGTTTATTTTGTGTTGTGGAAGTCAAGGTGGAAATGGTTTGCATTATAGATGTATATATGAATTTGTACCTCACATGCACTACTACTACTACTGCTACTACTACTACTACTACTACTACTACTACTAATTTAATGGTCATTTTACATCTAGGTGAATGATGAGACTATTCTCCAAGCAAATTAATATCATGCTCATTTTGTTTGAAAAAGGGGTTCTTAGAACTCACCACAGACAAGCTGACCAACAAGTCACAACTCTAAACCCTCTTTGTTATCTGTAAGTCACATGGCAGTGGATTATTGGCTGCCTGAGAAGGCTCAAGAGACTGACAGAGAACCAGATATACCTTCAGAGATTTTCCCTACTGACATTGCAACGGGCATGTTACAGGAGTGCCACTCCCTGGGCAGTTCATGTCTGATTCAGGACAACTCAGGATCTTATTCCTGATGGCTTCTGTAGCACAGCCCTTGGTACTCTGTAATAGATGTAATGACCCTATAGCAGACCTATATGTAATGACCCTGGAGGCAGAACCAGAACAGAGAATTTAATATTTTCCTCACTGATCCTTAAAAACATGCTGTCCCTTTGCTTTACTTTTGCAGCCTGAGTTATTAATACTTCTCTTTTTTTTTCTGAGGACTTTTAAAGAAAATAGTTGCATTACAGGCAATTTCATTTTTTCCTTGTTTCAAAACTCATAAAAGTCAGATTAATTTCAAATCCAGTCTCTGGAATGTTAGCCAGAAGTGTTCTTAGAAAGAATGTGAATTGCATATTAATTAAAATATGAAGATAGGGTTTGGTATGTGGTTTGTATTGCTGAAAGTCATCTTCATGACCCTTTCAAAACACTGTAAGGGGTAACGATGAATCATGTGACTAAATGCACAGAATGAACACTTACTAATACTTTAAACAGAATGTTTCTGGGTCTATCTCATACCTAAACATGATTTTAACTACTTTGCTATAAAAATATTGGTTTGCCTTATAAAGCCAGCTGGATATATAATCTCTTCTTTTAATTACTGGAACATGAAGAAGTCTGGAAGATAAATGGAAACATATGAAATAGCACTGTTCTCATAAAATTGGACAGGGTAATAAAAATGGCAATGCCAAATAGTTTTATAGACTTTTTTTTCAATGTCACAAAATAAAAAGATACTTTAATGAAAGGGGCAAACTATAAATTATAAGCTATGAAGGAGAAAAGTAAATCAAATGGGTTCTGTCCACTAGAATTTGACACAGAAGACAGCTGCTTAAGGAGTAGCATTTTGAAGACAATTTACTGCTATGGGGCACATCCACATCACAAAACGAACTATCTGGGATATAGTGGTCAGAGGTCTGAGGTAGTTTTAGCTTCAATGGTATACACACATAATATGATCTGGGCGGCTGTTCAGAGATGCTGTCTGGGAAGACAACACAGCAGGACTACATCAGCATGATGCTAGGCTTGAGTTGGCAGGTACTGACTCTGAGCAAGCCCAAGCAGTGCCAGCTCAGCGGTCACCAGAGTTCTACCCTGCAGCAGTGTCCCATTCAATGCCACACTCTTCCACTTTAGCAGGCACTTTTCAGGGCTGACTCTTACTATAGTAAGAGTGAGTTAATAAGTTTTGAAACTAACTTAAAGATTTCTAGAGGATTTACTGAGCTATCTCAAATTAATGCAGAACTTCAAAATGGGTGAAAAAGGATCACGTGTAGTATGTTCAGAGAGGTTGCCAGGACCCAGCAGGCCCAAAAAGTGTGTTTGCAACCAGTGGAACCATAGAACTTCAGTTGTGGATGTGACAAAATGTGTTTGTCTTTCTACCTTCCCTGCTAAAGGTGCCTGACAAGCCTGGAGAAGGGCCATAATGCATCTAACTAAGCATGCTGCTTGCAATTAGCGGGTAGCATCAGGGAAAGCACTCTCCCTTTCTGGAGGTGTGGAAGATGTTTGAGGGAGATGACCTGTGGATATTCTGTAGGGCTTCATATCAAGGAAATTGCATGCTAGCATCCAGAGCAATTTTTCACTTGAGAGAGGTAAAGAAATTCAATCTTCATACTCTCTGCCTATTAAACTCCTCTTATAATTTTCTATATCATAAACCTCCCTTCTTTTTTAAAAAAGAATAAGGTAAAAAGATCCATTTGGGACACATTACTTTCAGATGAGTATCTACCTTAACCTGTATCAGTTAGTATGGAACATTCTGACTTATTTTACTTAAAAAGGGATGAATATTTCAGGAGATGGTAAGTTTTAGCATTGTGTGAGTACAGATTAAATCAAACAACTTAATGCAGATACTGAGGACAGACTATTATTCTAGATAAACCTAGAAATATCCCAACAACCTGAAAACCTCTTCAGAACTTCCGTATTGTAATTGGACCAATAAGACACAAAGCCTCTGAAATACGTTTAAGCTTTGTTGTTGAGAGAACCATTTGTTTTTCAAGGTCACAGCAAAACCACTGTAGTATCCTACAGTTGTTTTTTATGAACTGGCAAACACCCTTTGAGACCTCTGAGGTTGATTGGGGGGTGGTAGTGTTGAAGACATTACAGACACATCAAGTCATACCAGCTGAGAGAAAAAATTCTGTTCCAAGGAAAGTTAAACAAAACCTTAAAACATCGCCCCCACAAACACCCTTAAAAATTCCCAGTTTACCAACTGTGCCAGCAAATGTTTCTGCATAGTCCAGTGGGATTTGAACCACTCACCTTTGTCTAACTTAGATGATTATGAAATCACAAGGAAGAAAAGATGACCACAGCTAAGGTATTGGCAAGAAATGGAGAGAGGGAAAGGAGTCACAAATTTGTCACTTTGGTCAAAGCGGTTGCGCTGAGGCCCACCAAAGCAGATGTGCCACTGGGCTGTCAGATGTGAAACTGCAGAGCTGCAGAGAGCAGTCACAGAACCAAGAGACTGCTCTCTCTCTCCACTGAGTCTCTAAACCAGGTCACAAGCATTTTCCTGGTTTGTCTCAGAGGATGTTGGCTTTAAATTATTCTCTGCAATGATTTCAACTTTGTTCTCATAGATACTTCTGTTCTCATATTCAGTGCATTCTGTTCTCATATTCAATGCATTTTTCCTCTGTCTTTTCCTAGACCTCATTTCAATATGCAGAGTTCTCCAAGTTTAAACTTTCAGGATACACTTCTAGAAAAAAAGATTTTTCAGTACCAAAATCTTTCTCACAATGTAAGCATTAGACAGTCAGGCTTCTAAGCCATATTCTGTCATGCAACTCACTTCAATGCTTTTCCTTAAGAAAATTTTGTTTAATTCAGACACTTGTCATGATGATGAGCCACTGAGTAACAGTTAAATCTGCAGTCCCCAGATGTTAATTTCAGAAAAAAGAAGTAGAAACTATAATGTCAAAAATACAGAAAAAGATCTGGAAGGAGTACTTGTTCTGTTCATTACTTTCACAAGACTCCTACACAATAAATTCTCAGTATGTGTGAAGAAGTCATCTTTAGCATATGTCATTCAGTAGCCTTTAAGAACTGCCTCATAATCAGGAAATGCAGAAATTGAAAGCTAATGCCATCTATTTTACATCGCAAACTGTCTAACAGCCTGACTTATGATGGGAGTAAGAGAAACTGCCATGTCCAGAGGAATCAGAGAGGACCAGACCAGCCTCATTAGCCACAATTAATTGCTGAGGAACAGTAAGAGAGCAGTAACGGAGTGCTACTGATCTCACCCCACATGAATCCTGCAGGAAGTATGAAGATATCCTTCCACTGCCAGTCCCTCCAGTCTAGTCAGTGCAGAGAATAGCCAATGGAAATCAGTTACAAAAAATGCAAACAAACCTAAAGCTGATACCAGAGAGAGAAGTAGCAGCAGGTGCTTTCAGTCTGCATTGTGGGGAAGCTGGTGACAGTCATTGACACCTGAGGCAACACTTGGGGCACTTCACTTTTAAGCATTTAAAATATTGATATTCACCTGTTTATAATATTTTCAACAAGGAAAATTTAGTCTTTGGGAAACTTTTACATTACTAATATGAAACTAGTGATTATTTAAATTAAGTAATTGAGTAGGTTTGGAGAGGAATAAGAGGAAACGGGAATGTTGTGAACCATGCCTATAAACTTTGGTAAATGTGAATGATTATAATACTAAGTTCCCCTTTACGAAAAATCATGCCATTTGTTTTCATATTTGCAGACATTTAGAAAGAGAAACACAGGCTGAATAAAATCAGCCTAGGTGCTGTGGAGCACAAAAAAAAGCATTTAAATCACTAATGGATTAGTTTGACAGGACTATTTTTCTGCTCAGAAAAAAGATCTACTTTTTTTCCAGCTGGCCCTCTGACCTTTGAAAATTCCTCTTGATGAATTGCATAACGATATTTTAACTCAATCTCTGAAAAACAAGCTAGAGTCTCAATGCACTTTTTGCTAATTAACTATCTGAAATGAAGTGGAGTGACAAAGGCTGTGTCCTGGTCCCTGCTCTTATAAACCCTTATGCTCAGTATTCATTTACTCAATCAATTTCACTTTCTTTGTGACTATGAGATATTAACTTTGTGACTATGAGTCACTATTAATAACTCCTAAAGTTAATTCTGTTCAGAACATCTTTGTTCCTGCAAAGAATAAACTTGGTAATCATATACAAGAGGATGTGTCTCAAAGGCCCTATACCTCTGGTACAGAAAAGAAAATCCAGGTTATAATAAAATATTTTCGAATCAAATTGCCCGGAGTTATGCATGATAAAAAGGGATTTTATTTATTGATAAGACTTGTACAAAAGAAAGTCCTCAAGTTATTAGGGAGTCAGGAGGTTGCCATGTGGCTGATCTGTTAAGTTCACCAGCACTTGCCCCCCCTCTTCAGTCCATGGTCTACCCTTGTAAATATCTGAGGGTTCAGGTACATGTAAGGTCTCACTCCTTCTTCCGCTTTTCTGATCCTCTTCTTTCTAGCTACTGCTTCAATAATAATATTGCAGTATTTTAAAGTTCCTGGGGTGCCTTGCTGTTGTACAGTCCACATTCATACAAATTAGTAGGTGTTTTTGTGCTGGGGTGTCAAATACTGTGTGTTCTCAGAGCATGCACAATATTTACAGGGAAGACACGTTACACACAGAAAACAGTTCTGGCTGTTGTATTTTGGATAGAAGCAGCAATGTCCTCCTGTAAGGAAGCAGGAATGCTGTGTTCGGTCCCAACCCTCAGGCTGAGGAGTTCAAATCCACACCACTTGGCAGGAGAAAACTTCTGTGCTCAGAGAGAGAGCCTTCCCTCTCTGTGGCTGAAGAAAAAGGAACCCAAGATCAATCAAGTACAACAGAGCAGAGGAGCAGATACACAAGGGAGTACAATATGATAAAAGGCATTTGTGAGTGCAATTCTGGGCAGGAGAGGAGACCTCCAGGGTTCTGCTGTGAGCTCTGCTTCCAGAACATCTGTACAGCTCAGGTGAAATGTGGCCCTCGCTGGAGCTCACCCCTGCTCCATGAGCCTGCTCTGAGCAGCAAGAGGAGCATCTCCATGCTTCGTCTTGCACATTCTGACACACACCGCCAGGGTGGGAATCCACGGTGACATAACAGAGGCAGATAATGGCTCACGCTCAAAGCCTGGCATTTCCAGCACTGCACAAGGAGAAGGACGAGAGTCTAGTTCCCCCAGGCAGACCTGGAAAATTAAACTGGGTCTCCCAACCAGGCGAAGCACTTGAGAAACTTTGCTAAGAGATAACAAAAGAAGACTCCCTTCTGCTGTCCTTTCCTTGCCTCCATACACCCACAGAAAGGTTCTGAGATAAGCAAGTATCCACTTACTTCTAGGAGCAATTATTTCTAAGTACAGAGATCTCTCACAGGACAGCTGTATCTGGCGCCTCCATTCTGAGAAAGGAAGGGATTTCAGACATTGCTGTATTCATGTTTCCTGTTTTGAAAGCTCCAGAGGTTGTTTTGGATGTTACTTTAAGGCGCCTTTCACTTCTCCTGAGCCTTCACAAGGGCCAGAGCTCAGGTTCAAGCACTGCAGTGGGTGTGACCATCACCAGCTCTGTCCCTAGAAGCCTTGCTGTGCAGAGATGAAGGGCCAGGCTTGTGCATATCCCTGCCATCACAGCACCAGCCTTCACCAGTAAAGGGAGGGAGGGACAGAGCTTTGGCACTTTTTCCTTTTATATTTTTACAAAGAGAGGGGAAATGTGTGCATGGGAAGGGAGCGCGAAGAAGGGGAAATAGCTTAAGGAATATGACTGAGTTGGGGAGGCATCGAGACCACATATGGGAACAAGATTGGCAGAGATACCAGCAAGAACAGTCTGATCTCCCTAAGTCAGCTCAAACCCCTCTGCTTTTTCACAGAGCAGAAAATATCAGTTTCAGGAGACCCAATCAAGAGGGGGTTTGGTGTTAGAGAAGCAAAATATGAACCCTTAATTTATAATAATAAGATTAAAAATAAAAGTAGATTTTATCCAAATAATATTGACCTCTTTATTAGTTAATAGAGGATCAGATTGAATTGAAGAAAAGTCATTGAAGCAGCATTAGCCCGGTGTGTAGCCCATTCTTACAATATTGTTAATGGTGGATTTTTGTTGGATGAACACATTCACTCCCAGATAAATGAAGTATTTTATAGACTGGGTTATGTCTCTGATATTTTAAAAAAAGGAAAATCTGTCAGAGCTTTATTTTTCTTTGATTTTTCCCTTGCCAAGAATCCACAACTAGAGTGCTAAGAGGCAAGCAATGTCCTACCTTGTAAGCTGGATGTAAACAAAAAAGTAATCAGATTTATCTATCTTTCCAAGTATGTGCTGTATAATGAACATATTTGAAATGAAACCTATTATTGCTTCAGAAACAGAGATGTTTATATCCCCTTATTGTTCCAAGGATTACAGAGTACACAAGGCAATCACATGTAATTGGTGTAAATCAAACATCCTGAACTGCCTGGAGCCTAAATTGAGAAAATGGAAAACAAGACCAAAGACCTATAAAATGTTAATGTTTTCTTGAACAGAATGCTGAATTTATATTGTATTTTCAGTTTCAATTCCAAAACTTATTAAATCTTTCTTTCCTGCTGGCTGACTATTATTATCCCCGCTCCAAATACATACAACGTGACTTAAGATTTGCTTTTGAAATTTGGTGGTGTACTCCTATGGGCTGAAATGTATAAAAAGTATTTATATGTGTGGTGTTAATACTATAATGTATTTACAGCTAGGTGTTAATACTAATGTGGTAAGGGTGGAGCACAGGTATTAATCATAAATTTAAAGCTGTCTGCGCTAAAGAGAAACACATTTTTTTGCTCTTGATGCCATGATGACTTTTTGCCTTTTTATACACCCCTTCTTATATACTCTTTTACATAGCTTTTATATATCCTTAGTGCTTTTAGCCCACATATTTTTTAACTCCTTAGGTTTGATAACTAGCCTAGACCCAATATTCCATTAAGCCAAGAGACCAAACATCCTGGAAGCCTCGCAGTTGGGGATCAGAAAGCCCCAGACACCAAGGTCCTCTCCAGAACACATTCTGTAAACTAAGATAGGCCCATCCAGGGGAAAAGTTCCTCGGACGAGGGGTTCACTCATGCCTCTCATTGGGGAATCTTTGATAGATATGCTAATTCACAAGGCCTATAACTGTATATGTAATGTATCATGGGGGTGCAATTTCGGTGTGTGCTTCTCAGCGCATTCCATCCGGACAAAGAGTGCACCTTAAGGGTCCTTAAATAAATACCAAGGTAAACCCCTTCTCCCTTTTAACCATGTTTGGCTCTCATTTTAAGACCAGGGAAAGGCAACACTGTCAGGCAGGACTTCATGTTTATTTCATAGAATCAATTTCCTGCCGCTGTTAAATTTTTCTACAAAAGAATGAGCCACTGTTATTAATAACCTTATCTAATGAGATGAATATTAGAAAACCTTTGTTTGATAATTGTTTCTTCTGTTACAGCTTAAATTCTATTGGTTGTTTCATTTAAAGATTAAAAACAGCATTTCCCCAATTATTCTTGAATATCATTTTTCCAACACAATTCGCACACAAAACTGACAGGATGGCGGCCAGACATAGGATTTTGAGGAATGGGTAAAAGGAAATAGCATAAAAGCAGGCACATCCTACAGATGTTTCATCTGGTGTAGTTAAGTGATGACAGCTTTAGGGTTTGTATCATTCTCGGTCAGTCCTTACCTGGCCAGAAAATGTGTCTTTCCTGTTTAATACATTTTGTGGAATATCACAAGGAAAACCAAACACTCTGTTGTGTCCAGACTGGGAAAGTCTTTCAAACTCTTGCTTCCAAGGGCTATTCGATGTCACACACTGTTAACTGTACTTTGAGAGGTGCTCTAAACTACATGTAATAAGCTGGGTATGAAAGAGTTTCACCATGGCTGGTATCTTGTAGAGCTTTGAACATCCATCGATTTCATTTGCAGGTTTAGTTGCATCCCTTGCACAGGAATTCTACAACCCTGAATAACACACTTCACTGCTTTTGGAAAATTTGAGTTTTAGAAAGTAAAAGCATTAAGTCACATGCTCTCTACCAATATAGTAAGATTAGTGTTCATTGTAATTTCCTGCATTAAATGGGCACAGAAATCTGTTCCTGAGAGGACAGTGACTCCTGTTCTGAACAACAAGGAGCTTGATTAACAGAGAACATGCTGTAATTTCAAAAAAATCTCTAAGGAGAGTCAATAGATTTTTATATTGTAATCTGATTAAACATTATATCATTTCTATGGATTCCAAATACTATTTAGAGATCACAGATGGGAAAATAAGTTTCATTTGGAAAGTGATAAGATTGTTTTATGACATTATCTTTTGTTAACCATTAAACTTTATTAAAGATACCATAAAGATCCCATTGTTCCTCTGCTATTTGCAGTTTATAGTGGGTATGCCTGCAGAACACACTAGAGCACGAAATATTATTTGAAGTAAAGTATGGGTTAAGGCCATGCATAAATGAGTACTAATCCTGCTTGCTGCTTAGTGTGTCTCTCTTAATGCTTCTATAGAGGCAGTATTTGATAACAGAGTTCCAAAAATGAACTTGGTTCCTTGAAGACAACTTGAGAATCTTTCAATCATTTACCATTTAGTCTGTGAGCAATGCAATCTCATTTTTGCAACCATGGCAGCACTGCACGTAGTACCAAACCAAAACTCGCAAATCTTTTTCAATAGTGGTAGACCTACACTTCATTCTGATCCACATAGAAGAGACATTTTCGCCTGTATTCTTAGCTAACTCATCCTCCAGGAGCCTCCAAAAGTGAATCTACCATACTGGAACAAATCCCACAGGATTCTGTTTCTTCCCGTCAAAAACTAATCTTGATGACAAAGGAGTCCTTTAGCTCAGTGAGTGACTGTATAAAATACAGATGTGGCAGAACTCTTTCATTCCCTCAGGTTCATAGCAAGGCAAAACACACTTTCCTGTTTTCCTGCTACACTACATTAACATGTGCTCAATTCCCCTCTGCTGGAAGTACTGAACTTTGAAAAGCAAAATTAAATTAAAAAAAAAAACCCAAACCAAAAAAAAGGACATTGTTTCAGAGCCGTATGGCTTTCTCACGGCTAAGGTTTTTTTCATGTGGAAAGGTACACTAGCTTTCAGTTTCTGATTTAGCAAACACAACAAAAAAAGTGGCTATGTTTTTATTAATAATAATTCTACTTTTTTTTTTCTTTGCATACTGATTGTTGTAAACCTGGTCTTCAAATAATTTGTTCACAAGTGAGAGCTGTATGCTGTGGAATATATAATAATATATATATAATAATGATGCAAGTCTTGATTACAGTAAATTCCTTTTAATTTATGTAGACGTGTATATGTTTGGATTGGACATTACATACCCCTAGCTTCAGTATCCAAATACCCAAAATGAATGTTTGCAATTATGTATGATAACTCTGTATAAGTAATTTCTGCCTTACAATATAGTTTTGCTCTATATCAGTAAGCCTTTTGCTTTTGCCCTCCAGATGGATACAGACCTTGTTCCTTTTGACCCCTAAGACCTAACAGAGAGATGGGCCTTCACCAGGTTATTTCCATCAACTAGATTAGTCTGAAAGGGATCTGGTATTTCTTTGGTTCATTTTATTTACTTACAAAGAATACACATCATATCTTCCTTCCCAAATCAGTGCTGGTTTCTCCCTATGGAGCTTTCTGAAAGACAGACATCTCAGGCTTCCCCTGGCCTCTGTGCAAACCCCATGAAGAATACTTTCATTCTTCATGCAGATATTGCCATCAGTGCTTTACCCAGACCTGCTTTTACAACTGCCTCCTGCAGTATCTGTCACTGTCACACAGCTCTACACATGAAGACCCCTTCAAGAGCATCCCTTTTTCTCTCCTCAGCTTAATTCTCACTAAGTTCTTTGTACATGGTTTAGGCTGGGATCACTATTGCTTATTCTAGCTATCACGAAATAGAGAATTTACCCCTCTTTAGAAGGCAATTAGCTCAGCATATACATTGCACATGAGGAAAAACTTCATTAATAGAGACTATCATCTGGGAAAAGTAATTGAGTTGAGCCAGTAAGGGCAGAATCACAAGGTTCAGAGGCCAGAGACAAAACTTAAGCTGGTTTTGACACTACTTCTTTCCTATCAATTTCCCAGCTTACTACTTTCAGAATTGAACAGGGTAGATAAGAGGATATATAGCGTTTAAAATTATTTAAGGGAGTTTTGCAATAGGATTTGTCAGTCTTCTTATAAGGGCAGTGATTCCCTTTTGTATTAAGTAGCAGAAACCAAAGCAAAAGAAAAAAAACAAACCAATTTCCCTGGCTGTAATGCTGACATTTGTTTTAATTTAATCCTAATAGTTTTCTCTTACTGAGGTCAGATTATGCCATTATAAACTGACACAAAAATACTATTTTTTCCAAAATTAGTGGATTTCTGGACAAAAGAAGAGTTACAGTGCTGGCATGTTGGAGATATATTGAATTATTTACAATAACGATTTGAAACAAACAGTTTCACACTATCTATATAATACTGATATTCAGTGAAAAAAATTCAAAATATGTAAATCCTAAAAGAAAGGGTCACAAGATGAAAGTAACTGAATGTTATCTGAGTGTAATGCCAGCCAGAGTTACGCATGAGTGGACATTTGTTAAATTGTTTGCAGTATCAGTATCTGTTTGAGGAAGTTACAGGAAGCATCTGATAGTGGCTTCCTGCAGTGAAGGCAGGAGCAAAGCACTGGAGGAATGACTACTCCAGGGCTCCAGCTCAGGAATTCATGATCTCTGAAAAAAAGTGATGTTACATCAAGGTGTCCTATTCTGAGCTTGAAAGCCTGAACTTTAAAAGGTGGAAGAAAGGGAAAGAGACAAAGACATTCTGGCTGAAGCTGATTCTTGCTGGAGTACCCAGATCCCAGCCCCGTAAGTCACAAGTGGCAAAGCTGAGCACCATGCAAACACATCCTAAAACACTGCAGACAAGTTTCTATCAAAACCACTGATGAGCCAAACTAGAGACATGCTTACCTTTCAGGTTCCATGCCTTGAAAGTTGCCAAAAATGTTTTGAATCGCTTCTTGAAGCTTAGAGGTGCTTATCTTTTCTGGCCATCTTCTGTTCCAACTGCATACCAATTACCGGTTGTTGTGCTCTTGTTACAAGCTCTTTATATTTTGAGAATAATTTTTTGTGCAGAGAAATCTGCTGTTGTTGTAGATCAAAAAATACCAAGAAAGCTTAAGTGAACAGAAAAGAATTAGAAACCAAATAAAGAGTTTCTTAGCTCTCTCCCTCTCTTCCCCATTTTCTCGAAAATCTCTCCCTTTTTCTCTCCTCAACACCAAGAAAACAATGCAAGTGATTTATGAACGGATGAAGAAGGTCAACAGATCTGCAAACAAGCAAACACTGGGTAAGGGATCAGAGTGGACTGTAAAATATACAACAAGCAATAGGTGAGTGTTCTTGGCTGTGCATTTATTTTACTCATTTTTTAAGGAAATGTCAATGAGCCGAGCCACAAAATTCCCTTACTATGTTCAGTGTTGGGAAGGTCAAGAGTGATATTCAAGAGAAGAGCCAGTTATTACAGCTTCAAGAAAGATGATAAGGACTTTGTATTTCAAGAGTTTACTCCCATTTGAGTATTATTACCTTAGAAGTCATCCCTACTGCACCATTATGTTTGTCTGGAAAACACTGTACATCAGCAACACAATGGCTTAACTTGGGTGCCTTTATTCACAGTTTTTAATGTGTTATATTAGGATTGGGATGGTTGGAGGCAGGTAAAATTTGAGTATTTGTAATAATATATGGGAAGAATACTATAAAGCTGATCAAACTTTCTGTAACAAGCCACCACAGAATGCTTCAGACAATTTCTCGCAGTGATGAAGGAGCAGGAAGCTCAGAATTTCCTAAGTTAATGCAGGTGTCCCGAGCTCTAAGGGACATTTTCCAATTTAGACAATAGATCATGTATCAATTTTCTATTTGTACATATCTGTCACTCTCCAGAAAAGTGATGACATTAAGAGCAAGAAGCAGCACTCCATTCTCCAGTTTATGTACTAAAGCTGAGAAATGGGTGTTAAACCCACAAAATTTCCTGGGTAAATCTATAGCTAAGGCATCTATCCAGTCAAACAAATGAGGCAAGGCTGACAGAAATTCTGGATGGCATCATGTCCTTCTCAAGAAATGTTTCAACACATTTCAAAACAAAAAATGTGAGCCAAGAAAGTAAGTATCCATCTGGTATTTATCTGCACTTCTGCAGAAGAACCGCTTGCCAAAGGAGCAAGTTCTGTTCTGCTTGATCTAAGGCACATAACACCCCAGCAAACCTTTACACTCCTCCCCGTCCCTCCTCTTGCTCAATTAGACATCCACAGTAACATAGTACATAAAGACTGACAAGGATGCAAAAACAGTGTTAGTAAACACAACCCAGAGCACACAGTTCTCACAAAGAGAATTAAAGTGTTCTCAGTAAGCAACCAGATCTGCCAAAGCAACTTCCCTTTCATGCCTGCAAAAAATCACATCTCCCAGCACATAAATCATTTGATTATACCAAATTGGCTATTCCACTGCACTTTGACATCTGGACTTCCATTAACAAAAAGGACATTTGCTTGCTTGCCTGGTTTCTCCCAGTTCATTCCCACATCTTTTGTGGTGTGTGATGCTCCTTTTCTCTCCAGAATTCCATCTGCCCCTTCATACAGGTCTTTGATTTGCCATCTGTTAGGTTATTACCTGAATGGATGCTGTACATGCTGCTCTTCATCGAAAAGACTCTTAGCAGAGTCTTAGACACTGCAGCTAACACTGGACACACTTCCAAGTCATGCTGGTGCCTCTTCCAACCTGTGCTTTCTCACCCAAATTCCATTTTGCAGCTCCAGTACCCAATGCAGTCATGACTCTAGTTATCCAGCATTTCCCATCCTATTGGTAAACTTCTGCTATCTTCGGATCACTTTGGAGTGATCTCCATGTCTTTCATTCCTTGGTGAATCGACTGAAAATGGCGGTGTAGCTATCCTCTCCTCTTGTGAACAGACACTGCTGTGAATAACATATCTGTGAGTACATGAAAGGAAATCTGCAGGAGGGAGCAGAACCAGAGTGGGTGGGATGGGAATGAGAGCACTCCTCAGTGTTCCCAAAGCTAATCAAGCTTTTCTGAAACTCTGGGATATCAGTCAGCTTGCTCTGTGATGTGACTCTCTCAAGACCCAGAGAGAAGGGAAACATCTCTTACTGAATTAAGGTAGCCAAACCCCCAACCCTATCATGGAAGTACACAACTAAGTGGTACGAGTCTTCATCATTCCTAATATGTTATAGAGCTTGTGCTTTAACATGCAAACCAACAATTTACTATCCGTCAAGTCTACTTCAAATTTTTCATCACTATATGAAAGTTTGTACTGTGATTTTCTGGCTTAAAAAATTAAACACATTGATGCACAAAGCAATGAAAAGTAACATTTCAGATTTGTGATCTATTACATACCATGTTCAGCGCATTTTCCAAAAATGTTTTCACAAACAACAAATCAGATACAAAAGATGGATAAAAAATGGGGGTTTTTTTTGTTTGTTTCCAGTCCTAAATATAGAAGAAAAAGGAGCTGAAACAGTAAGAAGCAAAGACAGGTATTGATGAATTGAGTCACTGCAAATTGAGATTTATAAACTGGTGTGATGTTTCAAATGTAGTCACCTCAAAACAGTGACTGTAATTTAGACTTCTGTCAACACATTCAGACATCATAAGGAAGGGAGAACAGGGCCTCATGTCTAATTTGAAATATTTCAAGTACCTGCCATCCACTTTGGCTGCTGATGTCTAAAAACACATGTACACTACATCCTGTACTTATATGAAAACATTTAAATAATGGAGCTAGAGTATATTTTCAGGGCATTTGTCTGTCTTCCCTTTCTCTCCGTCTGGCTGATTTGTCTTTCTCTAGTAGCTTTTTTGTTTAGGTCTCCCCTGTACTCATCCTACATCAGATCTAAGATTTGTTGTTTTATTCAGAAATATACAAAGAATTGTCAAATATAATTTGTGGTGCATATTTCATTCTGTAAGAGACCCATATTCAATAATAAATTCTGTTAGAGACTGAAATAATGATAGAAAGCATATGAAAAGCTTTTGACCTTTATGATTAAAAAACTGCAATGACAGATAGGTTTTCATTAAGTGAAAACCATCATAAAGCCATCAGTTACATGTTCAAGTGCAGAAAGTTCCCCCATCAACAGAAAAATTCTTGCAGTTAAGACGCAGGAGACCTTTGCTCCATTTACAGTATTAGCACAGTATTCCTCTTTGATTACTGTACTAGGCACTTGGGGTAATTCTCATAACTAATTAGCCTTTTGCAGTGTCTAGGGTCATGCATCAGTGTCAAGTTTAGAACTAAGATTTCTTGCTCAATCCACAACCCGAGTAAGACGCCTAAGTGCGCTAGTTTAAAAACAGTCTCGTTTTCCGGTGGGGGGGAGCAAGGTGCTCAAAGTTTCTACTGTGTCTGACACAGAGCCAATCACTGAAGGCTCTGATGATGGGCAGGTCACTAGCCCAATTAGAGAAGTTGGTAACGCCTCTGTGATGACATATTTAAGAAAGGAAAAACAGCCGGTAGTCTTTCTTTTCCTGAGGGGTGGTGAGGGGCCTGCAGGGGCCTGCACGGCCGGAGCCTTCTCAAGGCCAGGGCCATCCCGAGGCCGGGGCTGCGTGGCCAGGGCGGTGCTGGCAGAGACCACGTGGCCAGCAATGAAAACATGACGAACAATTCCCAGATATGGAGCCCAGACAAAATCAACCTTTTCAACGCAGCGAAGCTCGATAAGGACTTTTCATTTGATGGAACTTGAGAACAAATGAACTTACAGACACTAACTTTTCTCCAAGTCAGGGAAAAGGAAAAGTGAGGACACTTGAAGAGAATCAACATGGCAGCACCAAAGTCAGTGAAAAGGAGGAGAGGGAAGAAGTGCTCCAAGCGCTGGAGCTGAGATTCTCCTGCAAGCCATGGTGAGGACTATAACACAATAAACTGTTTCCCTGTAATTTGTGAGGTGCATGGGGGGATGCAGAGATCCACGTGCAGCCCATGAAGAACAGTGCTCGTGCTGGAGCGCATGGATGCTGAAAAGCTGTAATCTAGTGAGGAACTTGGACAGAGAGAGAGGACATTTGCTTCCAGAGACAGAGAAATAGAAATCTTGCTTCCAAACTAGAACAGCTTATCCTTAAAAGACTAAAACCCATGAACAAAAATGACCCATGCTGGGCAGTTTTGGGAAGACTGCTTGGCTCGTAGAAGGGACTCATGTTACAGCAGGTCAGGCGGGCTGCTGTTTGTGAAAGTTAAAACCACGTTAGAAAAGTTTTCAGAGAACTGTCTCCCCTGGGAAGGATCCCATGGCACAACAGAAAAAAGAAACTTTTTTTCCCTTAGGCGTACTGAAGAAAGATTTTTAAGAAGTGAGAGACTGACCAAAACCCCATGTTTCTGTCTCCTTGCACAGTTGGTGGAAGGAGAGAGGGACTGGGAAGGAAGGGTATTCTAAAGGTTTATTTTAGTTCTCATTACCCTTTTTACTTTTAATTCTGTTAATAATTTTTCTTTATACTGTTTAAGTTTTGAACCTGTTTTGCCTTAAAGTGTTTTTCCTCTAATCCTTATCTCAACTCAAGAAGTTTTTATTTTAATTCCCCCTCCTCTGCTCAGCTCTAGCAGAGGAAAATAAGTGAATAGTTTTCTCGTGGGTGCTTGGCACTTAGCCAGCGTCAAACCTCAACACGAAGGAAAGGATACCCACGATCAGGGAGAAATAAAGCACCGAAAGGACTTGGGCACTTTCTAAGCATGCCAATTTAGATACGGAGTGTCTTCTTGTTACCTATAAAAGATAGCTGAGCTGCCAGAAAACCAGAAGATGCTCATCAAAGCTAAGTGTTTAGTTGTGTGATGCTAGAGGAATTTCCTTCAGACACTCGTGACTTGTTGGTACCTGTAGTTCAAATGCCTTGCTTGGCTCCTGGTTTGAGAAGTCTAATATGCAAAACAGAAGTCTCAGGGCTGGTTCAAAACATCATGAAATTTATGGAATCTTTCCACATACTTCATTGAATATTTGATCAGTAACATAATTGTCAAGAGCATTAAATCCTTTCCAATACTTCTTACTGAAGTAATACTTCCCCAAGGCTGTCAAGAAAAGTGAAGGTTTCCACATTTGGATACATTCAGTAACTACAAAAACACCACATGGGTCATACTAATTTAATTACAGTAAGTGTGTGACAAGCAACCTTTCCTTGTACTGAGATAAACAAATAGTATAGTTGCACTTCTGTATACTACTGCATCATTGCTTGTTCTGATGATCAGCACCATCATATCCTTAGAATTTGTTTATTTAACCCAGTGGTTAAATTCCTATGTAAAGATTTACGTAACTTGACCTCAAAGTCTTTTTGAGAGACTGTGGTGAACTTCAGTCAACTGGCAGGACCAGAAGCAGGAATACCATACCCAAGCTGTTCAGCCCACATGATAGAACTTTTCCTAACATTAAGGAACAATGAAACAGGTTTTCTTGAAAAACAGACATGATTTTCCCTTTCACTGTTGAGTATTTGGGAATTTCCTGAGGTTTATGACCCTTTGGGTATACTCATCCACGCATTACACAAGGAGCCATTAGCACTTGTAATTTGAGGTAAGAATGTTACCAATTCCCATACCAGCTGTTATCTCTCTCAAAGCTACTTGTTTTCTAGTAGAAATAGTATATTTTCTAGAAGAAAATATTCTGATATGCTGCTCATTAATATGCAAGCATTAGTTCTTTCTCTCCTTTTTAAATTGCCCGTCATGTTGATTTACTTCAGAGTTGTCTAATGAGTACTCAATTTAAAGTGTCAAATCCTTCTGTTCTATATAATCTTCCTTGAATTCCTTAGTATTCAACTTGATTTTGAATGGAACTTTGTGAAGTAACACTTTTGTACCCAAAACCCCTTTTCTTTTTGTGAAGTCAATTTTTTTATTTGACATTTTAAACAACCATTTTTCCCAACCATTTTAAACAACTATTTTTTGAAGCCATTAGGGTGAAAAAAAGTGCAATTTGAGGGCAAGTTCTCTCATAATGAGAATTTCCTTGAAACACACTTCAGAGATATTTTTCTAGTTATCCACAAGCACGGATCATAAGATCAACTTGCCTTGCAGACTCTGTGCCAGCTGATAAAGAAGGAGGGAGGGGAAAGAAAATCATGGCATAATTGCCATATCCCAGGCTGAGTCTGCAGACTGGTACTTACAGAAGAGCTTACCTCTGCATGTTGTCTGGGATTCAAAGAGCAACAATGAGCATGGAGCTCACACAACTCATTTGGTCAAAATAAATAACCTTACTCCAAATTCCAGCTATTTATTCACTCACAGCATTGATGACACCAAGGTACAGTACTACAAATCAAATACTAGATATAGCCAGGTACAACAGGGAAGGGGCAGACTTTTAAACAGGGCATAAAATTAGATAACAGAAGTATTCAGGTAAAATGGGTAACTTCAACTCATTAGAAGAGGTTCATTCCACAGCTACTTTACCCAGCAGAACTCCGGATGATGACCACTCCTGAAATGTCAATGGTCATCCTCTATACTTGAGGGAAATTCTAGCTCTTTCCTTTAATGTCTGTGTAATTACCACTAGATCTCTCCTAAAGATTTAGCTCTGAAAAGTCATTCATTTTAGATGTAGATTTTTAATATCTTTTTTCTTTAGCATAAAAGTGAACTTTAATAACTTCCCCATATGCTTCCAAACCTTTGTATTTCCTCTGTCCTTCTCAACATGAAGCATGTATTTAATAAAATCTCACAATCGATTCAGTTCCCCTATTGCCATCTATTAAGCTCTTCACAAACACATACGTTTCTAGAAACACATTGTTAAAACAAATACAGTTGTTGTCTTTCTTTGCATAATTCTCCAAAAACATTATGACTTACCTTTAAGGAAAAAGCCACCTGACTGTCCTAACCAGAGCCATCTCCTTCCCCCCACGTAGTTACAACATTGTAGTTTGCTGTTCTGAAAGTGTGTGTCTCTTCCCCATTTGTGCCTAAAAAGCTTAATCATTGAGCTTGTAATTACTCCCAGTCTCATCCTTCTGGTTTCTACTCACCCATCCTTTTGCAGTTAGCTTTTCACCTGTGGTTTTCATTCCCTTTCATTGTCTATGGATGTGACAGTGATACACAGATTTTTTTTCTCCCTTTCATAGCTTTATCAAATTTCAGACAAGCACTGTTCAAATAAAAGCTCTCTTATTCAGTGCCCCAGTAAATATTTTTCTCTTCCTAACATTGTGATATTTAGAGAGAAAAAAAGACATTACTGAAATTACTTGATATTTGCATAATACCAATTTGCGGAGACAGATTCATCCATTATATTCTCTACAGAGACATCTCAAGAACTAACTAAGTTCACATATCTGTAAACATAGCAAGTCACACCTATCTACCTACATCACGTCCTGGAGAATTGCCATGGTAATTTCAGTGTTAAGCTCAATATAAAAACAAGCTGTGCCCTGCTTGTTCCCTAGGCCTAAGTTTCTATTCAATACATCTCCAAAGGAAACGATTAACCATGGTATTTTGCAGCTGCATCCCAAAGATACTTTCACTGCAGGTAGTTAAGTCAAAAGTCAAGAGATATTTTCCAAGGATTATCTCATCTTTTAAAACTTCACTGCTTTTTAGAGAAAGTTAAACTACCTTTAAAATTGGGGAAAACTAAGTAATTATGAAACACATTTTGCCATTAATGTAATTACTTTCAGCCATATTTTCTGGACTTGTTGTATTTGACAGAAAGAGGGAAGACCCATGTCAGTTTCTTTTATGTATGTGGTGAACTTGATGAACTCAGTCAATTACATGATAGCCTTGATCTGATTGTATAAGATGAGAAGTGAATCACAAGTTTTTATCTGTAATGAAAAAAGATAAGACATTGACATTAATCATCATCATGGTAAATAGTGTCGCCATTGCTTATTGCTGTTAGATTGTGCTCCAGTTATAGAGATGCATGCTGAGACATTTTTTACTGCAAACATCAAATGGGGACATTTTTCAGTTGTTTCACTGTGTATGGCAGCCACATCTCTCAGAACACCATATGGCAGTAGTATACCTCAGAACCCCATGGCATATGATGAAATCCAGACAGATTGTATGCAAAATGTCTAGAGATTTTCATCATCCTCCAACCACCCACAAGCCATTTACTGCCTGGTTTCGTCTCTCAGGATCAGTAGTGAAGTAGCACAATAGGTTGTCTCGAGACCTCGTATCCCAGAATCTAGCTAGATATTGTATACGTACCTCTTAAAGTCTTTATCAAAACCAGGCCAACTCCTGCGATACAACACATTTCTTCCTTTGTTCCTTGCCAGATGGTCTTCAGCCCCTCAGCTCCTCCCTTATTTGGCCTCTGTCTCCCAGAGTTCATCTCACACATGAGCTAACCAGGGACAGAGTTTAATAAGAGTCATCTATCAATGTACCCACCTGGCACAGTAAAACTGATTCCAGGTAGGATCTTATTTTTAGGTCTCCTGTCAGATTTCATCTGCAGCCGCCAATACCACTTCACGCCTGTTAATTACAAAACACATCTCCCAAGTTCTTCTGTAGTTAAATGAGCTGGCACCCATGAAAGGTGTCTTTAAAAATTCAGGGCCCATTTTTCTTGCCAATTCCTGACTTAAAATTTTTTATATTTCCTCCTTTGCTGGTGAGCCTTTTGTTACCCTGCACAACAGTCTGCTTTTAAAATTAACTTCTTAAATGAAGGGAAAATTTGTTACCCTTCTCTTCTATGTTTGTTTCGTTTTCTCCACCTGCTGATTTAGAAGTATTCAGACATCTTCCCAGTTTTGCTTGCTACCCTGCTCTAAGTGCTAGAAAATGTATGTTTCTCCTGCTCTTTGCTGTTCTGCCAGCAGCTTTTAGCACTTTCCCAACATGGAACACACTGATCTTAAAACTGGCTTTATGTCTTCTGCATTCACACAGTTCCTGGCTGGACATTCTCCTTATCAACTTGCCACATTTTCTTCTATGGTATCTTGGTGACCACATTCCTTTTCACAGCCATTTCCTGCTCCCAGCTTTCAAACAGCACTTCTCTTTCTGCTTCTTCTCTTCACAAAGGTTTTATTCATAACTGCCACCTTTTCCTCACCTCTCAGCATATCAAAAAAGCCAAGGCCTTTGGAAGAAGTCAAGACCAAAACCGTCTTCAGCAACTTACCACTCATTTGATCACTGCATTCGACACAACTGGCTCAGCTCCATCTTCAGATCATAGTCTGGCAGCCCTTATTTCACCCAGTCTCTTGCAGAACCTGCCTTCTTCCTCTTACAGCTTGCATTGGTTAGATGGGGCAGCTGAACAGGACTGATGGAGCTTTTGGATCTTATGAGGCAGACAACCCTGTCATGGACAGGTAGACTGTAGTTTGATTAGGATGAGAATTATCAGGGAATATGCACATTTTTGTTGTTTGCATCTAAGAAATCAAATTTGTATAAATTAGAATACCTTAAAATTCTGTCTCTGTTTTTTTCTAAAACTTTACTCATCTTTGAGTACAATGAAGCCTTCTTTTGGGATATGTGAAAAAAATGTTTTGGTTTTGGCTCCTGATCAGAAGCAGATCTTAAGATAACATTTTTTCCCCAAGCTTTGAATGCCCTACAGCATATTTTTTACTTTCTGATGGCCTATTGGTGCTCTTGCAGTAAAAATCCAGATTATTTATTCATGTTGTGAGAGCATCTTGCAGAGTCTAGTCAGAGGATATCATTTTTCTGAAGCTAATGGATAAAACCAATAGAACATCCCATTCATTCTGTATGGAGAAGACAAAGTGCTAAATCTTTACAAATGCAGTAGAATTTCTTTATATCTTCCTGTGATTCCTGATATATGCACTAGTGGTCACATTCTCAGTTTTCTGAATCTATGTGTTTCTATTAGCTCCATGGTTGGTGAGGCAAGTGGACACAGTATACACCATCTGAAGAAGTGGTCCTTTTTTTTTTTTAAATTCCTATACTCATACTCAGAGTATTTAATTGTATTTTCAATGATAGGACAGAAACAAAAAATTACACTGTGCTATTCACATGTGGACAGAATGCTGAGATTGGCCAGCTCAATCAGACCCACCTACAGTCTGTCAGCTGCTTTTGTTCCAAAATACATTGCACAGCCACCATCTGTCAATCATAAACTCCATGGCCAAAAAGAAATTTATTAACTTAGAAATACTGAAAAGCACAATTGCTCACGGAAATGCTAGCAACAGTTATTAGACATGTTGATCAGCATTATAAACAAATGTTAATTGGGTTTTTACTTATATGCTTTTTAAAATAATATCTGTTCCACAACACATTTTAATCAGAAGTGAGGAATTCATTGGTAATTTGGCATAGGAACCAGCCGCTACTTTAGTCAATTAATTCAGTAATTTGGATGTTTTATTTATTGCCTTACCAAAAGCCCAGCATTTCAATAAATAATCTTCTTTTTCTGTTTGATAATTAAAGTAGCTTAAAACAGGGAGAGTTTCAGGACTAAAGGTGTACATTTTAGCTGCTGGAGCCCATGTAAAAGGACGAGAACCGTGTACTACCTATGGGTAACCAAAAGGAACACTGAGCAATGAAGAAAAGCTAATAAAACTCATAAATATAGGTGCAATTAAGAAGATAGACTTTTTAGTCTAACTTAGATTTCATAAAGATTCTGTTCTCTGGTTAAAAGTGAGAGTAACTGCACACACAAAGACTCTTCAAAGAGAGTGAATACAAATACAAGAACAATGCCTCCAACCTCTTTGTTAACAAAAGCCAGAAAGCATCACCAGATTGGGTTTATCACCCTTTCTTTCTGAGGTGCAGGAGAGGAGGAAAGCGGAAGATGTGATGTGCCTCTCCTAATTCTTAATACTGGGAAGGGCACTATTGATTTCATACCTACAGGAGTATCTAGCTATCAGCTCTTCCATTATCATCTTCTCATAGTTGGATTGTTGCTACTTTCTTCTCTGCTTAAAATAAGGCAATGAAATGGAATTTAATCAAGTATCTTCCAGACAGAGCTTTCTTAGCTTGAGAGCACTCATTTGCCTGGTAAAAAGAATAACACTGACCTCTGCAATTTACTCCATAAGACCCATGCATATACAAAACATCAATATTTAATGACATCTTAGAATAGCTTACAACATAGCATTCTTAATTTTTCAAGATATTAGTTTTAAGTGTTTATATCGGACTAACACAGTACTCAGGTTCACAGAACAAGCAGTGTTCCATGACTCATTTCTTTGTCCATGGACATCACTCCTGCTTTTCCAGCAATTCCCCCATACCACAGGGGCTTTACCCACTTGGCCTGCTTGATCACAGTACATATTTCACAGATATGGATAACCTGGGGGATAGTGTCCACGCTTAAGTCCACCCCTTGATCACAAGCCCACCTGTATGTTGCATTCCTCCCTGATGACGGGAGGCATCACTGGCCCACTGAGGCAGAAGTAACTCACCCTTGTGCTGGCAGTCCAGATGCACCTGAGACACTCTAACCTTGGCAGCTCAATCCACCTGCCCATCGTTGCAATGCTCTTCAGTAACCCGACTCTTGGGTACGTGTTCATCTACGTGGTGGTGGCAGTCCCTCCGCTGGAGAGAGCAAGGCGGGAGGGTGCACTTCCCCTCTGGCACCCCGGTTCATCCTGTCAGAACCACACCCCAGCCATGGTGTGGGTGGCAAAGGACAAACAACTTGGTCACACCACACAGTGCCAAACTCCAGCCCCCTTTCCTGTAACCGGGACACTTTTCTTGCTATTTAAACTTTTAATAATTTTAACCACAGAATTACGGAATGTTTGAAGCTGGAAGGGATCTCTGGAGGTCATCTTGTCCAAATAATCCTTGATAAACTTTTAGGATCAGTGATATTTTGGCAATATGTTCTACAGGGTAATTCTAATTGATACTTTAAAAGCGTTTCCATTTACCACACTTACAAACATGTTTGGTTTTGTTACCTTTTATTTCAATATAAGGCCCATCATTCACCAATGAAAAAAGACAAAAGAACATAATGCCATGGATGACATTCATCCGTGGTATAAATTGAGTCCTAACTATGCAACAAACTGGACATTTTTTTCCTAGCTTTAGTGGTCACAATATAAAAGGGATACTTCTTACTCAGATCTTTGGATTTTAAAAATATAAATGTACTAATTCAATAAAGAAGTAGTCAGTGTATCATATTCAGGTTATAGACTCCACATAATGTTTTGGATTACCATATGCATATTACTAGAAAGTGACATAAATTGTCGTGAATCTGGCTTTTATGGTGTGTGTTATAATAAAATTTTATTAATACCATATAATAATGTATGTACTATATAACTATATAATATAATCATAGGATAACAATATATTCACACTATGTCCCACTATATTTAGATGTACTATACCATACCTGCTCAAGATAGCATAGCACACTTATGCAACATAATTATATGCTACCTATTGGATAACATATCATTTGTACAACATTGTTGCTGCTAGATGTAGCTGATGGTAGGGAAACAGAGTATAAAGTTTTTTGCACTGCTTACAAAAATGTGTATCCCCACCAGCTGCTGCAGCTTGGTTGAAATTTCACCTAAGACCCTGAGTACTTTGTGTTGTATTTATTATTTTTTCTACTACCAACAGTTGTGACAATTGATTCACATTATTTATACGATATTTTATTTTTCCTTTTTTGGTAGCACAGCCTTTTTTAGATCAATAAAAGCTGAAGAGAAATGATGATAAATTCACAGCTTTTAAATTCATTTTAAATCTAGCTTCATTATCACACATATTTATTGTGCTAGATCAGCAGAGCATAGAGCACAGAGGCCTCCTTCATGTCCAGTAGCATGGCTATACTTTTTTTGCGGTACAAACCACAACAATATCAGATTCCTTATCAATAAACCAGAGGCCCTGTAATATCTGAATGACAAATCTAAAATGAATGATATGATAAACCTGAAAATTAAAAGGATTCTTTCTCTTAGTAGAAAAAACAACTGACTAATGTTTCTCTGTTTTTCTGCCAATAAATGAGGCTGTCACTTAATCTCTCACAGAGAGATATACAAAACTTAATCAATGTATTCAATATTTGGTTAGTTCTAGTCCTTTCATATTTTAGCACAGCCTCATCAATTTTTCCAAACACTGGAATTTAGACTTGATACTTGTCCTGAAATGGTATGGAAAAAATACATTAGAGCCACTCATTTATAACCTAGTATTTTTTATGTTTAATCCTTTTTACTCTCAGCACAAGTAGCCTCAGCTTTCATGAAAAGAACTGGTTAGAGAAATATATTATAATGTCTGCCTAAATATGCACTGATATTAACCTCTGCCCTGTCAATAAGACAGTATGGAGGCAGATTAGTTCTTATATTTAATTATCTTTTTATTCCACAGAAGTTTTTTCTCTTTTTTTTTTTCTGCTTTTGCACCTCATTAGTCATGATCAAAGTGTATTCCTTTTAATAATGCCTTAATGTGATGCTTTGATCACATTTTCTGACTAATTTGAAAGTCTGTTAACTGAATTACAACACAGCCTGGTGCATTTGAAGTTTTTAGAACCATTTTCCTGGGGCCATTTTGCTCTGACAAATTTTAGGTATTTAATTGAGGTTTCCAGGAGCATAGTTGCTCTGGACTTCTTATATAATTGACAGAATAAGACATCTTCAGTGAAAAGTGGATCAAGTATCTCCAGAAGATGATTTGACCCTTCCATGGGGCAAATCTTTCTCAAGTGTTTTCCACTGACTAGAAAAAGAGACTCTGTCAATGAAGATCTGAATTTGAAGATACTTAAGTTCCTAGAAATAACTAGAAAAACTGTGGTCTGTGTTTTATGAATTTGCCTACAATCCTCACCCCTGTATTAGTCACAAAGGGCTATTTTAATGATTCTCATATATGTGTATAAACTGGCAGAGAAATACCCATGAATTATAAGAGCATGTGTCTATGGGCTCTAGAATAAACACCTTAAGCCTACGTCATTTTATTATATACCTTGCTCTTTCATACAAAGTATATCCTACCCATTTCAGCTATCTATATGCTTGCTTTCTTGGAGGCCACCTTAAAGCCATCTTAAACCTTACTGGCAGAAATCTTTCATCCAAAGGAATGGATGCACTTCAAAATTCATCCTCAAAAATGTACCCAAAGCAACATTACTCCGTGTAAGTAGCTCCACTGCCAAATTGTTCCTGCCTCTGAAAATTGTTTGGTAAGGGATTGGTCACATAGTCAATGGGAAAAGATGCAGCAAGGCCGCGTGACTGAGTATCATATGTTCAGAAATCACTAACTGCTTCAGTCAGTGGAATAAAAGATTTTTTGGAAGGTAATTAAGAATCTCTGCAAGAAGAACTGTGTCAAAACCCTCATTAATTAGTGGCTGGCTCATATAGGCCCTCTGTGAGAGCTCAGTGGAAAATAATTCCTAAGAAATTTTGCATGATTCTTCACTATCCTAGAGCCATATTTCGAGATATGATGCTGATCTCATTGCTATCAATAGTCCAGATACTGGTAATCAGGTGAATTAGGTTACAGTCATTGAATTACAAAACAGTAAAGGCAAAAATCTTTGTACTGTATCAGAATAACTTCTGTGCTAATAAATGGCATCATTTATATTTAAATCTTGCGACACTGCTGCATGCAAAGCTGTGCCATACCTTCAGGAGACACAACCCCATCCTGCAATGCAGGCAGAATACAGGTAGCAGAGGATGCCTCCTTTGAATCAATGTTTTCTCGTGCCTAAACACCAGTTTTTTGAACATTCCCTGCTTACCTCATCTTAGAGGTCTTTGCAAATGAGCATGACTCAAAGTAGGGTTACCAGACCTGCTGAGAAGCTGTAAGAGCAGAGGTGCAGGAGGAAAAAATTAACAGTGGCACTGTGTGTCTTCTGAGTCAATGTGATCACTCAAACTAATAAATAATCAAAATAAAAACTAGCTATAATATGATGGTCAAGCATGAAGTTTGCCAGTGGTTTTCCAGGGTTGGTCTTTACTGGTGCTTCAGCAAGCTTTTTCCTCTAACTCTTGGAACACTGTCCCTAACCTGCAGTTTTGTACTGTGCAGCGAGACTTCATTCTCCCCTCAGGACAGTCTGTATTTCTTTCCTATTCTGTGAACACAAATTAATTGCTAATTTGTGCAGCTGCCCAGGCAGTCACAATTAGTACTTTTATTTTCTGCCAGTTGTTGTCATATCTAATCACTGTGAAAGGTACAGAAAACTTTTCTGAAAAATCACTGAGTTTTCCAAAATGCATCTTGACAATTTTATTTGGCTTTATAATTTATTGTGTTCATTTGCCTACCTGTGGCAATGAATTCTAACTCTTATTACCATACAAACCCCAGCTGCCTCTTACTCAGCTGATATAAACTCCATATAAAACAGCCATCAAGTCTTTATTACTTTACAATGGCAAAGGGTAGCATTTTCTAGAGTATTAAGACCTGGTCTAACTCTGTTGGTGGAAATAAAAGACTGCTTGGGTGAAATCTTCTATTCCAAACACTGAGTCTTGCTCCTGACTATAGACTTGTTAAGTCTTATTAGCTCTTCAAAATCCAACTGTACTTTTTTTACCAGTTAAAGATAATATTATTCAATTCCAAAGTGCTTTAGTTTTTTTTTTTTTTAGTTAGTGTGTTTTTAATCCATATCAGGAAGAACTGAGAACTAACTTGTGTTATGGTTTCAAGCACTGAAGGAAAAATAGCCAGTTTAGGGATTATTTCACTAGTTGAGTTGATTATATTGGATCAGGAAAGGTAGAATCTCAAAAAATAAATTTTATTAAATCATTTCTCTTTCTGCTGACCTAGCCAGGATGTAGAAGCAGATGTGTTCCCCTTTCTTGGCACACCACCTTTGGCAGGCTGTGACATTGTACTATGAGAAGGCAGGAGTCAGAGCAAGGGCAAACTGTCAGAAAGCAGAGAAGGTGAAGAATTTTTACAGTAGAGAAACAAGAGGACTGCTGCAGCAGCTTATGTCATGCTGGGTGCAGCATGGGCTGGCTGGAACAGAGTTCAAAGCAGGAGGTAGAGAAGCTGTCAGCTGCAGGAATCTTGCAGAAGGAGGAATTGAGACATGCTTATAACATGCTGTAGCTGGATGCTGGCAGATTCCCTCTTTATGGAAAGAAACTGAGGTAAGATAGAGAAAGCCTTAAAGCTTGTGGGACACAGGGCTTGGAGCTAGCCCAGGCTGTTAAAGAAATAAGAAAAATAAAGCTTTGGGTCGGGAGTTAACCCAGATCAAGAAATGAAATTGCCCTCATACAAATCTTTGTATCTAGGTGTGCTGCAGTTCAGCATTGTCTTTAGGAAGTTCTGCCACATGAACACACGTGCATGCGCGTGTCAGTGTTTGAGAAGAGTATGTGTACGTGTTCCACCAAAAAGACAAAGCAGCTAATCCTAAAAACCAGATCTTTAAAAGGAGTGGACAGGCCCTTCTTCCAAAATGTCTTTACCCTATACTGAAATTCCCTGAGACAGGGATTTCACTCCAAATTGTCATGGAGTCTCTGCACCAGCTGCACACACTGCTTTGTATCCAAGTGATCTTCCACCAGCAAGAAGCAACTGAAGCAATCCAGCACCTTCCTGCTCTACTGAATAAATCAAATAGTTTAGCTGTGCCAAGGGGAAACTCTTGTCTAGCTCCAGTCATTATCCCAGGCTTAAATCTTCACCAGAATGAACAACAGGCTACTTGTAAAAATTGTCCCAAAACATAAATTTATTTCTTGAAAATAAAGTTAGAATATATGAATCGTGCTCATTTCCCAGTAACAACTTTTCTTTTGTTTTGACTTTGCTTACACATATCTAAGGGAAAGAATAACATAAAGTGATGCAATCATTACACAGATCTGTGTTTAATTCTGTATAGTTTTGATCAAAATATGCACTCCATCTCCATGGATTTAAAATAAAAAGAATCAACAACTTGATGTCCTAGTTCAGGTCCATCAATTGTTAAATTCTTCAGCTACACAGACAGCAGAATTGGCATAACCTTTTGAAAAAAGTGCTCTAAAGAGCTGAGAGAAGATAGAAGAGGGATTTCATCTTACAAATAAATAAGTATGAAAGTCAGTAAAATACTAAATCAAAACAGCAGGAGAAACGACTGCATCTCATTAAGAAACTGAAACTGAGGTGAAGTAATCTGAAAACTTAGATAATGAAATGACATAAATATCTGACAAAATTCAGGGGGCTCAGGTGTGCTTTGTACTGAACTTGCTGTTCCTAATACAGGAGATATCAGCATTTATAAATATATTCAGTTTCACCAGCTTACGATCAGCTAAACAGACAAAAATAGCACATTGATTTACAGACACATCAAGATTTTTAAAATGTGAAATCTGAGTAGCAGAATGATAGAACAGTTTGTGCACTAGCTACCACATTAAGCATTTTTTCCCTGCTAGTTTAATTATGTTTCTAAAGAAACAAATGTAATGTTTTGCAGGAGCACCTACTCTAATAAAATCTGACAAGAGTTAATATCATACTTTCCTTAGTCCTTGGAAATTATGTGAAGAATAACAGGTTTATCTGTGTTTAATTGCTAAAGGGGAAGCCAGGATATATCTGGATAGGAGGCTAAAATGTTCATCCCAGAGCATACTTGTCCATAAGCCACTGCTCAGGTCATCACACCCCATGCATCTACCTCATGTCAACAGGCTTTTCAGTGCATGCACACGTGGAGGTAGATCATGCAAGAGGGAGCTTTCCTGGGTTGCCAAGGTTAGGTGATGAGTGACCTTGCCAACAGATAACAGCAGAACTGCAGTGACTGGCAGAGAGTTTTTCCCACCATCCCGTGGGAACATGTGGAGCTAGGGGGATGTACAGTGCTGCCTGCAACTTAGCAGTAAATCATCCCTTGAAACAGAGACAAAAGTAGAAAAGGTTCCTTTAGCAGAGAAAGCTGGGGAGTTTTGGGATGGGATCATTCAAAGGCCTCTTCTGCCCTGAGCTGTAAGAAGAAAGACAAGAAATGTCTGGTTTTGTCACGTGTATCAGACAATGCAGATATGCTGGGAATCTGCCATACAGCAGAGTGAGTGCACTGTTTGTCAGATCTTCTCCTAGGATTCTGTTGACCTAGACAATGTTTTATATTAATGGAATTGGCGCTTCCATTATAGAATAGAATAGAAAAGAATAACTTTGGAAAAGAATAACACTGGTTCTTTCTGTCTGAGATGTTTAATTTATCAAGCTAAATTTTGCAATCAATTGTCACTATAACAAAGTCATAATTTTGTCTGTTTGTCTGTCATAATTTTGTCTCTTCAACAGCCAGCTGACCCATTTACCATCACTGACATAAGACAAAAAGGAAAACTTCTTTGGGAGCTCATACTAGAAATACCTCACACACTACAAAACCCACAGTCCCAACTGAGATGTTTATTTATTCTGCACTTTAGGTCCCTCTTACTGCAAAATTGTCAACCTTGGGTATGAGAAAACCACTGTACAGGAGTGAGAACCTCAGTAGACACGTATGACCATGCAGCTGAATTAAATTACTCAGTGGTGTGTGGTTGATTTGTAGCAACTAGACCATCATTTAGTCTCTTGCATAATATTTCATAATTAAAAAAAAGCTTAAGAGGTAAAGAAACCATATTGACATGATTTTCTTTAGTAAGATTAATGGCAATAATGAAAGATCCTGTAATCTTATTTTCTTATTTTGATTAAGGTAAAGTATTTACTAACTATTTTTTCATTTTTTACTATGTTTCTTTTAAATCCTACACGTACTGTTTTATAACTATCAGTCCTACAAACAGAATGAAAACGTTGGGATGTTAAAGAAATGTTCTTACATTTCTCTGATGTCTCAAAGTACACGGTAATTTCCCCATGTAACTGTTTCTTTCTGTAGCTGGGACTGCATAAAGAGAATGTAAGTGGTAAGGCATGAAATTTAATTATCTATTATATGTTCTATGAGATTTCTGGGATCTCAGACCTGCACTGAACTATACACATGCTCCAGCTGTTCTCTTAGGAACAGGGTGTGCTCAAGATCCCAGATACCAGTTTTCTCCGCGTTTTCTATCAGTACATCATTGGTTCATACTTAGACAAATTTTATATTTTTTAATACTGTTATGTCTGTGACTAACACAGCATTTTATTGGGAAAATTGGGAAATGCTCATTGGGAAACGCTCTGGAGACACAGCCAAATATTAGTGTGAAACTCATACATACTGTGAAATGAGAACATATTGATATCTGCAGTCTCTTGATTCTTACACTTCCAGTAATTCCCACAACACTTAAATGACTGATTACAGGAGTTTGCTTCAGCGTGGAAATTTTGGTAAAAAATAAAGGTAATGCCTGCACCCTATTCTGCTATGATTGCCTTGCACTCCCCCCATTTTTGCTTGAAGAGCATAATTTGTCATATATTGTCAAAGTATTGCTAACTCCAAAAACTGTGTATTTTTTCCCCAGTCCTTAGGCCCTGACTTTTATCCTCCTAACAAAAGGGTAGGGAGGAGATATGGAACTATGCATAATCAAATTTCTTTTCTGTCTGTGGTAATACAAGTGCAAGTATCAGAAGAAAGCTGTAATAAACAAACTAGGTACTTATTCAGAATCAAATATTGGACAAGAAGGAGGGGAGAAAGAAAATGCTGGCACATCCATCTGGAAGCAGGGAATACTGATTTCAATGAATACTCTAGTAAATATCTTCCATTCCAGTTTTTCCTACTGGTTGGCTTAGGTGAATTTCCATGCATCTGAACACGAACACTGTAAATTGGGTTTGCATTCGAAACTTCCCCAGTGCTTTGGAAAGATCTTAATAAAAATCATGGACATAAGCACATGGAAATTCCTTAGACAATACAAAGGAGCTGTAGGAGGGATTAGGGAGAGGTAGGATTAGACACTGTTCTGAGAAGAAAATCGCCAAAAGACAGCAATTTAAGGATCTAAATCAGCCGAAGTATAGTGACACTTTAAATCCCACAACTGCTGGAAGAGGGCATATCTAATTTAATCTTTTTCTGTCTCTAGGTGTCTAACTTATAACTTGCCCTCTGTCAGACATCCAAAAACCAGCTGCTGCTAAAACTGGGTTTTCAGCAGTTGGGATTTGTCTGTTCTTGAGGGATTGTGTCTGTTTTGTGCTGTTTTTTTTTTCCTTTCTTTTAAAGCATTAATAAATACTTTGTTTTAAAGTATGGATGAATTCTTTATTTATAATGCTAATTAAGAGGTTTTCAAGAATTGCAATTAATGAAAGACATTTTGCTTTCTGAGACTGAAAGACAAAACCGAGAGAAACTTTGGACATTTGCAAGAAGTAAAAGTTTTTAAGTTTCTTTATTGTAGAACAGTTGATCTTGGATGAAATCTGGATACTGAACAGGACATTGAAACTCTCCTAATTTAATTCAGTAAAAAGCCTCAAGCCTCTGTCTTTCATCATTTTCAGCAGAGTACTTCCTAAGCCTTGGTCATTAAAATTGAAATGAAGTGATGCCAAAAACATGCCATATTTCAATAAAGCAGAAAACAGACAATATTTGTAAACATCTTATGTCTATATTCAAATATCTATTAATCATACTGCAGTTTAATTAGGTACATCCATTAAAGTTGCTAATAAATGGGGAAATCACTGCAGTTTTAATTATAGAAGTACGAAATAAGACAACCAGTAATTCAGATTTAAATTAGTATATACCTGTTAAGAAACTAGCTCTATAGATCTCTTTTAATACACCAATAAATTGTTGTGGCATGAGAAAATACAAGGACTATCTCTGAATCATTAGTCATTTACTGATTTGTGTTATGACAAAGGTCATAACAGAACCTTCAAAGGTATTTGCTGATGATCTACTTGTATCTATCACCTGTTAGAAGACACAAGTAGGAAGATCTGGTACTTTGCCTTAATTCAATGCTAAAGTCATCAAAAAACCCACTGACCTGCCATCTAATTCTCAAATGCCCTTTATTTAATAGTTTAGTGGTTAGAGATTCTTGCTTTAAATTACACAAACTACTTTTCGTTCAGAAACCAGAACAGAAGGATCTATTCTTCAGGGTGAAAAATGCTGCAGCTTAATGGTACAAGAAGGTTCTCATCTGTGCTTAATGAGTCTTTTGTTTTTGTGCCTTTGGCACAATCTCAGTGAAAAGCGCAGAAAAACCCTATGTTTTGAGAGTCTGAGTATTCTTCCAGGAAACAGTAGACAGGGGTTTCAATCTCCTCACGCAGAGGATGGAAACATAAGCTTCCTGTTTCTTTAATATGTGCTTCACGTATTAGTTTACTGTACAAACCTACATTTAGAAAACCTCTCATTCCTGGCTTTTCCAAAGATAGCAGGCTATCACACTTGCAGGTTACAGTATTGATACATTTCTCTGCTGAATATACTACTCAGAAGGTGGAATTTTAGAGAGATTTTGGCTAAGTACCTCCTAAACTGTAGGAAACAGAGGAGTAAAAACTTTTGCAGAGGATGGAGAATTTGAATTACAACCTTGGAAGGAACTTGGGCTGGTGTAATAACAGAGAAATAAAGAGCTTAAGCAAGAGAATTACAAACCTCTGTTTCTATAGTTATAAGGAAGAATATGTATTGGGTGTTATGGTGAAGGGTTCTAAGTATGATAATGTGATTTTAGAGTTTAAGCTAGGAATTTAGATGTTACAATAGAAGTATATGTGTGTACGTGACCTAAAGACTTCTTGGTTAAGAGACAGCTGCATTGCAGTAAAAAGTACTACAGGTGATAGGTCATAAAGTCAAAACAAAGTTTCGTGTTAGATGCTTATTGGACTAGAAAGTTATAAATTGCCATGTAATCTCGAGTCTTGTGACTTTTCCTCGTTATGGTGACTTGTTAATAAATCTCCCGACCCCCGAGACTGATGCCTTGTTCGTTATTTTTAATGATAAGTCAGAGGACCTACGGTAGTCCCATCCCTTATTAATGAACGTTGGCAGTATTTGAATTGAATTGAATTGATAAGCAGAGGAAAAAAAGAGAAGTAGAGCTCTACACTAAGCAAGTTGAATTGGTTAAGTTTTTTATTCTGTATTCTGAAAAGAAACCCCATTTTCTATGACTTTCTGAGTCTGTCTCTCAGCTGTATAGGTATGCTATGGGTATCTATGAGTAGCCCTCTGCATTCACTCTTGGTTTTGTCATAAGTTAAACCCCTCATTTTAAAACCTAAATATTTCTGCCATAAGACTTATGTTATAATGCAAATATAGTACCTTTAGTAAGTTACATTGTTTTTAACAAAAAGGTGTGAAATTGATTAAATACTTGTAAACCATCAAATAGCATAAATTAAGGCTATTTGGATCACACAAATAACTCCTCTTTATCTGGCATTAAAACTACTGATATGTTTCTCAAGCATTTCAATGGAAATTAGAACTAAGCCAACACAGGATAAATTTAATTTCAGCATGCTGTTAGTCTCACTAGTGTTTTTGATGAGAAAACAGTCAAAACTATTTCTAAAATTGAACATACTGAATGTAATCCCAAAATGTTCACATTCAAAGATTTTGCTTCATTTTGACCCTAGCATTGTATTGACTGCTTTGACCTTTTTTCCATTATTTTCTGTCTTTCACATTTATTTAGGCAACAGTCAATATTCACATCACCTTGGACTCGGACAGTATATGCAAGAGGATTTTGTCACTTGCATCCCTGAACTTTATCTCTGGCTAACCACATAACTCTTAGAAGAGCACCAGGAAAACTTATTCTGTTCTATCTAAAGTACTAAAATTCTAAGAAAGAGGCACTCTGGCTCAGGTAATGCCCACATGGAGAACTGTCTTGGTGTCAAATGGGTGTCAAGGAGTGTGCAAACTCTGAGCAATTCCTTTGTCTGCCAGGTTTCTTTCTGAGATGTTACCAAACACATCAGCAAAATCTCAGCCAAAAAATTCTCTTTTTTTTCCGTAAATTTAGACTGCTTCCAAAAGACGCTTAGTCTGCTGAATCAACAGCTTCTAGCAGAAGCATCTTACCAATCTTACTTGTTTGTTGCTGATTTTAATCATGTAAACGTACAGTTGATCTCTGAGCTTATCTCCCCTATACTAATCTGCAGTTTCTAGCTGTTTGGAAACATACATATTTTATATAAAAATGGCAATTATGCTTGCATACTTATGTAGCCTAAATATATTTTCTTGGCATTTTAGAAACTTATTTTGTAATTACTTCCTTCTACATATTTTTAAACCAAATTATTCTGCTTTTCAGTAATCTCAAGTTTTCAGATTGACAAATTGTCAAACACAGGTTCATAAGTTACAAATCAGGTCTACCCTACCATCAGCAGAAACTTTGAATGCAAATCTAAATAAAGAGCTCGAAAAAACCTAGAACTGCAAATCTTGGCTTTATGACAAAAACATCTAAAAAAGAGCAATGTATTGTCCATAGTATTTTGTAAATATACTGTTTCTTAGCTTGGGTTGTCCTGTTTGTAAAATGGGAAACTTAAAGATCTATCAAAGAAAAATCTCATTCAACAAGCCCTTTTAAAAAAAATAGAGTAAAGGCTTTTCATTATCTGTCCCATAAAAACATCCTGGTGAACTCATTGAAACTGCTTTGTCAAGGATATATCAGATACATTCAGGTTATCATCAGAATAATTCCAACTTTGTGCACAGAAATGATAGAAGCATGTATAATCACATACAGTTTCTAACTCACTGTCAAACTTTAGAGATGCAGAAGTCAAAACAAATTTTCCAGTCCTGGTTATGGGTCCAAACATCCTGAATACAGACAGCAATGATGATTTTATTATCTAATTATAAATACAGAAAAGGAGGATCACATTAATATCCATAACATAAGAAGCTGCACTCTCATCATAAAAAACAATTCTACCATTTCTTTTTTTTTTTTATTCTAGGATATCCTCTAGCTTCAATCTGCATGCCTTCATAGCCAAACATTTAGGGCCATAAATCCAATTTACTACTGTTTGCATCATATACTAATTATATTTCTGAATATTACCCCCAGGAAGTCTTTGCAAAAACTGGCTCCTTTTTAGCAAAGAGGAAAACCAAGCCAAAAAAACCCATTTGACAGAAAACTACTGTCTTCCTTCAAGATACCACTGGACAACACAGGAGGGTCCTATGGACTGTTATACAGGGATCACTAAAAATATTCATGGAAGTTTCTACCAATTTTAAACTCTAAGAAGCTATAGCAATATGAGAAGAAAGGGGAAAAGAAAAAGAAAGAAGTCTACCTTTAAATTCCGTAATTGCCTTTCTTCCATTGAAGACATCTGTATTCATGATTTACTGCTAAACTTGGATTCCCGATGATGTTTGTCTTGTAGATCACCCGGGGGAATGAATGGAAGGTACAAAGACATAGTAAGGGACAAAAGGCAAGCATCTGCTTTTGTTATTCAGTGGTAGTTCACTGCTGTAGTATGTTAGGTAGACAGGCTGTTGGGATTAGATTTTCAGTAGTGTAGGCAGTTTTGGATGGGATTTTCATACACACTATATGTCAGATATGTTATTGTAATTTTGAAAATACCACAGGCAGATGATCTACACCTTGAAGGATTAAAAAAAAAAATTGAAAATGCAGCATTTTATGGCAACTGTAAGGGTAGGCTACCAAGTATATTTCCTGCTTAATGAAATTGGCACAACTCTCCTAGCCTAAGATAAATTACCCATTTATTTTAAAATCCTTAATAATTTTACTTAATAGAATTCTGGAATTGCCACTGTTAAAGCTTATCTTCTTGTGCACTATTGGCCTCCACTTTGATACACTAGCAGCTTATATTTAAAAGAATAAAGGTTTGGAGGGTTAGTGTTCATAATGGCTGCAGCAGAAGGGAATAAAAGCTTCAAAAATTATTTTTAAAAGTAAGTAAAAGTAAGTTCTCAAAGGCTTTGGCTATTGATTTAAAAAAGCACATGTTATTCTGAAATATTAATGCTCATTGCCTTACATAGATAAAACATGACAAACAATCAGAACATACATATAATTAGGGATCCTTTCCCACTTACACCATTTGAACTAGTACTAGGGTAAAAATTAATGACAGCTTAAGACAGCTCACATTACATAAGATGAAGATTAACTTTTTGAATTATACAGAAAACCTCCAAAGGGAAACACATTCTTAACCAAAATTCTGTCAAGGTCTCAGCTAACAGAATATAATTTCAAGTCTCAGCTACTCATCATCTAAGTAACAGAGGTTAGTGGAGGCATAATAACCAACACTTAGATTCTTTTCCTAGATCCTAAGGAAATACTAATCTACATTTATGGTGTTGGTATTTGGCAATACAGTGGGTCCTGGGGTTGGGAGATGTTCCCATGCTACACGGTACACTGTGTTCCATGGTGTGGACCATGTTACAGGCCAACATTGTCCTTCATGATCACAAAATATCTTCCAATCATAACAGTAAACCACATGTTAAAGAAACATAGAGACTGAAACCGAAAAACGTAGAACTTAACTCTCTGAGGACAAGAAGGACCTAAGTTTGAAAAGGGATAACCACCTAATGTCCTTCCTGTAAATTCCCAATGTTAAGTGTCTTGAATGTCAGATGTTAAACAGCATCACTTTGATGCAGCAGCACTCTAAGTTACCTATGGAGACTGCAAAAATGTCAGCCTTGGAAGTTTTCAATACTTGACTAGATAAGTGGTACTACATCAAGTGGAAATTTGGGCTGCAAGTTCCTTCCAGCCAGCATCTCTAGGATTCTACAAGATGAATATGTTTGTATGCGTATTTCATGGGATAAACTCCTGTCACTACCGAAATCAATGGCAAGTCTTTCAATGATTATTCAAGAGCAAGATTTCATTTTGAGGAAAAGAAAGTATCTTCTGTTAGAATAGATTTCTGGGGTATCTAAACTATATGTATTTTTTATATATGTATTTGATTTTCCTTGCTGTGAGTAGAAGTCATAGTGTACAAATTATTTATGCTGATGAAACAAAAATAAATACCAAGCAAAACATCAAGGGATAAAAATATTTTTTATTATTTAATTTTATAATTCAATTTCCATTCCACCTAAGTGATTTGTCTACTTAATCTTCCATTAATTTAATGCTGATAGTGGACAAATTAAATTCAAATGCACGAGCACAAACCATTTTTAGCGAACTGAAGCACAAAATCAGCTAGTGGACACAGGTATCAAGTTAGCTCTGATTTTCTATGTTGCAATAAATCTTCCTTCATTAGTAAAAGGATATGACTATCCTTGTAGCTGATAAGGTATTTTAATTTATTTTTAGCATTTTCTCTTAGCATTCATTTCTGGCAGATTCACTCATTTTTTCATTATACAAATTGATGTGAAATTAAACCATGCTCTGAGGAGAGAGAAAGTGTGAATCAATAGTATTGATATTTCATGCAAAACTTGAAGCTAAGGCTTTTAATGGATTTAAAAATATGTTTAGTAAGGTTAGTCCAGAAAATGAATGTTAAAAGCCAATATGAATGTTAAAATCAAAAGGTTGTAAAGGTTGTGGTGCATAGGGTGCTTACAGGATATTTTAATAAATCTTTCCTAAACAGGTATTTGCTTTACTTTATAAAGTAAATGTACAGATGCTTTTGCTGGCTTTCTGCCATATAGCCACAAACTCACAGATTTCAAGGCCAGACAGAAGACTCCTGTATGACGCAGCCATCACACAGTTTTATCTTCATACCTCTGCAATTTGTTGATATCCGTCCTACCTGGTAGTCACATGGCTCAGGAAACTTATGGGAAACCTATGGTATGTATCAGGGGAAAATGTTGAGCACAAGGGTAGGGAACATACAGTCTAATTGAAGCTGAGGTGGCTCACAACTTTGGTTATTATGACCTGTGGCCACTTTCTTGCTATCTAATAAGAAAATGAAAAAATTATAGATGCATGGCCCACCAAATGTTTTTGGAAGACCTATTTGAATAAGGGTATTCAAGAGTGTAGAATGTTACTTCATCATCTCTCCTGAACAGACATGTAGTATGACTTACACTTTGCACCCCCTTTTGTAATTTTTTGAACAGTATTCTCTGTTTCCTGCAGCAGAATTATACAATAGTAGCAAATATCTGCGTATGGAACTGGACCACAGCGGTGAAGAGAACAATTGCATTATTTGGCATAAAAATAATTTAAAAAGTCAGTTTACTGCTGTATAGTAAGTATTTAAAGTGTGATTTAGCAGAGTAATTGAACATTACAGAGGATTCTCTGACACAAATACCAACTACTTGTGTTCTAACTTGAGCAGCCTTGCAGATGCTGCTCCACTGTGGTGTGTTGATGTTGGCCAACAGTCAAGCGCCTGCACAGACACTCGCTCACTCCCTCTCCTATGGGGAGAAATTAGGAGGAGGGAGAGAAGACTTATGTGAAAGTTTAACAAGTGAAGCAAAAGCTGCACGCACGAGCAAAGAAGACTAAGGAATTTATTCACTACTTCCCATGGGCAGGCAAATGTCCAGACACTTCCTGGCAAGCAGGGCCTCACTGTGCATAATGATAACTCAGAAAGACAAATGCCATAACCATAAATGTTCCCCTTTCCTTCTCCTTTCCCTAGCTTTTACGGCAGAGCACGATGTCATGCCTTTGTTCATGCCTCAGCTGTCTCAAATGTATCCACCCCCAGGTTCTTGGCCAACCTCAGCTCACTTGTTGGGAGCAGAGGCAGAATGAGAAAAAAACTACAGGATGTGCCAGCACGGCTCAACAACAGCTGAGTCACCAGCAGATATTCCACACTTCTACCTACAAATCCACACCACAGCACCACAACACTACTATGAAGAAAGCTAACTTCATTCCTGAGGCAGTATTCCTGTCCATATTAAAAGATGGCAGTGCCTCCTCTCAGAAAATCTTGGCGATAAACTAGACATGGAGGGACTTCCAGATATGAATCACTGTGTATCAGACTGAGGAGGTGACACTTAGTATAGTTCTGTCACCATGATGACATCTGGCCAATTGCCAGCAGACCCCCAGACCTTTGAAAGCATTGCAATACTGTTGTTTTTCTGCACTTTGATAGGGCTTTTAAAATGGTTGAGATCTATTATAAAGTCATATGCAGCTCTTCTACTGTTGCCATGCTTTGAAGCCCGATCCTTGTCCTCTCTGAAGGAATTGAATCCAGCCTGAATTCAACGGCAAAGTGCTGTAGGGTTTGATGTTTCCACTGTCTCACTATATTTACAACTTGATATGCTCCATCCGTTTTGTTCCTGTCAAGCCAGTCATGTTATATGTCTTATAAATATTTATAAATGCAAGTTAATAAACTGAATCCATTTGGAAATAAAGTATGGAGCGGCGACATACAATGTTGCACTTGTGTATGGATATAATTAAACTGAAGTTGTGTATTATATGTACGTGAGATTGCAAGAAACAGGGGAAGGAATTGGCTGTCACATGCAACTTTATTCCATAATTCTGTTCATCTTCAAAAACCTTACAGTTTTTGCCTGTTAAGAAGCAAATTTCTGTTTCCGTAAATATCTTCTTCGGCAAATTTGGTTATTTTGGTACCTTCTTATTTCACCATCGGTTTTACTAATGTGTGATCCACACCCTTATGTTCCTGTGCCAACTTTATCCCTGACCTCAAGTTCAGCTCCCTCCTTCATAATTTCATCCCTGAAACAGTTTGTAGACAGCAGATAAGTTGATATCCTTCATTCTCTTTTCCTGTATGAAAGGAGATTAGAGAGGTACACCCTCTTTTAGGTAATGGCTTAACAGTGTCTTGAATCTTGTATTACTGCAAGTCTTTTTAACCTTACCTAAATCTCTAGCAAACTTCGTACGGGTCCTTTTCACTTTCTGTATACTTTCACAAACATTCTTTCTTTCTTCTTTTAGCTTCTGATGAATTGTTACTTTCCTAGTACTGAACACTAAAATGAAGAAGCATGATAAAATGAATCTTTCCCAAAGTGTTATCAAGTATTGTAGAAAAACAATACTGAATGAATGGATTGTATGATAAATAGCATTATTGCCTTATGCTTCATACAGTAAGGAGACAAACAAAACACATTAAAAAAAAAGACTTTTTTTGGTGCTGTATATTTCTGATTCCTTTTAATTTTTTCTTTGTGAATGAGTCAATGTAAGGTAAATTATTAACTTCTTCCCTGCAGCGTGAGAATCATTTTAACATGTCGGATTAATGGGGCCCACTTAAGCATGACCAAAATGCAGGAAAAAAAGAGATGTTATATTTCCATAAGCTGGCCTCTCTTGGTCTATGCCCATCCTAGAGAAAAAAACATATTCTTCTGAAATAATTTCTATGATATGGCAAAAATAAGGGAGAAAGAAGGAATATTTAAAGAGTGAAATATTATCATTCTTTAAGCAAAATAATGATAGTGACCTTGAGAGAATGTTGAAATATCTTTCAGTTATTAAACATTAATTAAAGGAGATACAGGAGCTATTTGAAGGAGTATGTTAGTCTTTTATGCTCATCATCAGAGTAAGTATCTGAGAAACTCATTTACGATAGCTGCAATTTCAGGTGTTAAGAACTTAATGACAATTCTCATTCATAAACAGGTTCTAAGCTCCTCTTAACCTGCATTTGTCATATTAGTAAAAAATAATTTTAAGGTATGACTCTGAAAAGCAGCTTTTAGCTGGGAGGCCATACCTGCTGTGGGATGTGAAGTTTACATTTTACACTGTTATGTTGGTTGGCTTTTGCTATAACCCAGGAACATGAACAGAGGTGGATAAATAAAATGATGCACTTATTCTAGTGGATGAATGGGCTGTGAACCCAACAGTGTTTCAATGACCTTTTGTTTTACTCCACTAGGAACCTTAATTCTTGCTATTTTGTTGTCTCTTGCTACTTAAGTTTTTCAAATTATAGAAAAATTAGCAAATTTGCTTGACATTTTATACAAATGTTTTAAAATCTGCTAGTTTTTTAAATCTCCATTTTTTTCCTCTTCATTCTGAGTTAAAATTGAAACAAACAAAACTTTTGAAACTCTAAACACTTACGCAATGTTTTTTGCTAAAACTGGACCTGGAAACCTGAGTAGACTTATTACTTTAAATATTCAGTAAAAAATGCTTAATTACTTTAAGTAAAAAATACTTACTATAAATAATCAGTAAAAAATACCCAGGGCTGGTTGTTACTGAAATATTTTTAGGGTTTTAACAAATTTTCTTTTTGTCTCTACATGTTTTTGAGCTCTGGCAGGCATCAAAATAATCATGAAGAGTACTTCTAGAGTTCTGTGAGTTTATGGTTTCTTGAGAAAGTGCCACTATGTCAGAGAATGACTAGTAAATATTATTAGTGATGGCAAAAGAAGTAAAGCTTACACATTAGTTCTATATCTATCTACTGAATAGTCTTTTCAATCTGCTGACCAGTTTCACCCCAAAATGACAAAGGAATAAAGTTCTTATGCATATTTCATAAAAAGAGTTTTCTGCTCCATAAAAGAGATGCACAAATGGCTTTGAGTGAGGGAAAAGTTACAGATGAGCCACAAAATCATATCAGTAACTAGAGAGTCTTCATGGAAAAATGAGTATTATACATATCTCATCCATGGAAGAAGCAATCAAACGGGAGGCATGATCTATAGGAAACCATGTTCCATTAGTTGTGCTACTCAGGAAACTACTTCAGGGTGCCTATTAAGAGTCACAAACGTGAAGCTTATGGCTGATACAAAGAGTTTTGTTGTTCTGAGTTGTGGCTACTGTACAAGGTTGACTTTACTACTCCTTCTACTTCCAACTGTTATTTCCGCTGTTGAATTTTACTTTCAGGAAAGGATAAATCCCTTATCCCTTTCTGAGAAGCCAAGATTTGGCTTTTCTGTGTGTGAATGAACATACAGCTGCTTTTGTTGCCAAATGTCTCCTCCCAGCTTGTCAGTTTATCCCTTGGGGCTGGGTATCCTTTCTCACTTCACTGCAGTGTTTCTGTTAATTAGGTAACTCTCAAAAGGCAGATGTTAGTTTCTGCTTCTCAAGTATGACTCAGTTCTAGAAGATACCTACTGCTGGTTCTCACAGTAAATAGCAGACTGAATTCATTCAGTGGGTGCACATCTTGGAATGCAGCAAAGTACACAGAGTTTGAGTGTTGCAGCTGTTAAACTCAGCACAGAAAGTGTCCAAAGTAGTTAGCAGAGCATTTTGATTTTCTGGTAGGTCTGAAAACCGGGCCATCTACACTGTACAACAACAGATGTATACCTCACTTAACTCTTTTCCTCTTTAACAATAACTACAACAGAGCTGATTTTAAAGAAAGGAACTTTATCTGGGAAGTGCATCTTTCTGAAGAAAACAGCAAGATTTTGCAAAAAATGAAAACTTTCACTCCTTCATTTAAAAATAGACAAAGTATTGATATTTTCTGCAGAAAGTATGTCAAGTAAAATTATTTTTGTTGAATACAACTTTTTGTTTTCTGAAAAATTGTAGTCAGCAATATCAAAGCACAAGAAAGGAGACATTCCGATGATATTTTTGTGCAATTGAAAGCATAAACAGAGATTTGAGTTGATACCTTTTTGCAAATATATGGGGGCAGGAATTAACAATTGGGCCAATTGTATTTCAGCCCTTGTGTAATTCATTTGACTTAATTTTATCCTACAGAGAAAGGTTTCTTCCTGCTCCTATGCAATTTTTAAGTATTTGTGTCATATCAAAGTTCTTTGAGGGTCTATATTCTGGCATCCACTGATTAAGTACTGTTTAATTTGGTTTTGAACAAAGGAAAATTAATTACAGCTGTTGCATTAGTTCTCTCGTAGAGTCCTGCTACCTTGGGAAAAATGTAGAGACGTACTGAAATATCTCTCCTATGACTGGGAACAGCTCAATCCATTATTTTACACAAAATATTTCAGAATGTTAAATGCCTTTATTACTGCCAGAAATATAATGAGTTTTTGTGAACTACACATGTATTAAATGATATATGTAACCAGGTGCAGTAAAAATAGCCACTAACCTTATTTTCCCAATGCTAAACCAGTTAGCATACACCATATCATCATGTTTTACTGCACCATTGTGAAGAGTGACCTAGTTCTGTCTTTTTTTCCGGTATCTTCTTTTTGTTATGAGATTAGAAATTATGAGGTTTTGTACTAATATAAATTACATTTTTCCCACTCTGTGCTCTGTGATTGTCAGAATGAAGTCTTCTGTAAAGTTTGAAAAAATTGGTAATTACATTTATTAAAAATCCTTGTCCTGCTGTGTAAGCTATTCAGAATTTACAACTGGACAAAAAGTGAACACTTCTATACCTGCAAAAATTATGACTTCTTTAATATTTAGTGCTTCTAATATTACCATTGATAAGATATCATCTGCCACACAAGGACTGAATGCAGGTTTTCCAACTACTTGTACCAAAAGGACCTTTATCTTTCTAAGCCATTGGCCTTCAGCTGGAAGGTATGACTATGACCTCATGCTGGATTGCAGGCAGGGCAAACTGGATTTATAACATTCAGAGAAGGCCATTGCAGAATTGTTTCAGTGCAGATGTGAGTTCCTCTTGCTTCTTACACAATTGAGTGTTTGGATGATAGCTGAACTTATGGGCCATACCCAACTGTATGTAAAGGCAGGACAGGTTTTTCTTGGAAAAAGCAGGTATGGCACATTAACTATTTTGTTTCATCTTAGATCAGTATGAATTTCCTGAACTCTGACGTTATTGGAGGAAGTATGGTCTTGTCTGTAGTATTAAATTAATAAAAATGAGTTGAACAGCTGTGCAACAGGTTTCATGGCCACTCCTTCCACCCCACACATATCTGACACAGAGGGAAGAATCAATATTTATCAGCTGTCATTAAAATCATATGAACCTGTTTTTTCATTCACAGAAAAATGTCAGATTCATGAAGTCATATGAAGGAGAGGTGGGGGAGAATCCTTTAATTCTTCAAAAAGTCATCTAAAACATACTGCCACATTTAAACTGAGAACATCAAGCTGTAGTTGTCATATAAACCATAGCTATGCATTTTATTTTTACAAATTATGCAGCAAATTCTTGTGGGAAATGACCAGGTTTTGGTTAAAGATGGGTGGGGGGAAAGGAAAAAAGGAAAATCTCTATTTAACAAATGAGATTACTGTGATGTCCTTAACCTAATATGAAACTGAATAAGTGTTTACTAAATTCAGTAAACTCCTCAGATTACTAAACTTTGCAGTAAATAAAGAGTTAACACAATCTGTTGCTCTTGGCTTCAAAGTCAAAAGTGGGTTAAGATGGATGAGAAAGTTTAGAACAGTTATTGTTTCATCCTGTTTATTTGCACACTCAGGAAAATCTCATTATAAATGACACATTCAATTCCCTTTTGAAAGTTTATCTTCACAGAGATGGAAATCGGCAGTGTTATTTTGAATTTTTATAAATTCATGGTAGTGGATTCAGCAAAGTGAGGTTGTAAACCAGCTTTTTGTCTGCTTTTGTTCATTATGAGCAAAACACTGGTAAACGCCACTTTAGCAATACACAAATGATTTGGTTATCATTAATAGGTTTTAATTACATTTAAAATATTAACTGAAATTTAAAATGCTGCAGTAAGTAGATAGAAAGTAGAAAGTTGTTTACTACCAACTATATGCAAATGATGTGCATTTAGTTTTCTAAACTAATTTGGAAAACGTACTAAAGTAATTTGGAGAGATTCATTCTCTGAAGGATAATAAACTATACTACAATTCATTCTGGAATAGTTTCTAATAATTTTAAAATAGATGGAAATTAATATTCTGGAATTAATTGGTTTTCTCTGTTATTGTTACTTAGAAATAATGAATTTCTGTTTTTCTTCAGGATCTAAAGGTTGCTAAGGAAACCACTTCTATTATATCTGTGGATATTGCATAGAACTTAACTATATATTAAAAAAATGGCAAATGTAATTACAACTATCTTCTATTCAGAAAGAATCTTATCTTTTAATCAGCAAGTGATCCTATTTTAATTTGTGTATTTTAATGTAACAAAAAATTTACATTGCATACATCTTTTCAGGAGGATTTATGCATAATTAGTGTTTTCATGTACAAAAAGATAATGTCACAGTAACAGTTCAATGCAGAGTTAAACAAATGGAGACTGGGTTGAGGCGTGGATGAGAAACTATGTTGGAACATTCCACTGATCCTGGATTTAAATATAATTGAATACATTATTCCTCTTTGATCTGCCCTGCCCAAGCTGAAGTGCAGAACATCATTTGGTAAGAGGCACTGCTTTCTTGAAGAGAATGAAAACTGTTGTAGTGAACACTCACAGCCATCAAAGTCTGTGATACATCATGTAAAATTACCTCTGAGGGCCTGGACAAGTGATAGCTTGGATTAGCTCTCTGCATTATGGAGGGACCCTATCTTTGGGAAACTCCCCACTAAATAAAATAGACTTTGGACTAGACACTTGAGCAAATGATACAATTTGACCTAAAGACAGATGAATTTCGATAGGTTTTGTAAGTTATATTTATACTGATTTAGAGCAGAAATAGAAAAGAGAAGTAACAGGGAGAAAACTTAGCAGTCTGAAAAGCAATTCCAAGCATCCACTGGATAAAGACTAGATCAGTATGATTACACTCAGGAATTTTTGTAATGAGGGTGTCAGTGATGTTTATGAGCATCCTGCTGCCTGATGGCAAATATAAGAGTTAATATAATTAACCTCTTGGTGTTCAGGTATCTGGCTATCCAGACCTTCAGGGCACTGCCCACCCTCACTGTCCATGGAGCCCCCCTGGGTCTCTCCCACCCTGGCCATGGCTGTCTCAGGTTACAATGTAAGATGTAACCAAAAGTACGTATTCTATCACCACCTGTTAAAACCAGGTGGGGCAGTGTTCTTTATCGTTTCCGTGACGCATCCTTGATCACTCCCTTCCGAGGGATATTTTCTGTAAATGAGCCCTCCAGCCTCACTGCGTGACTCATAAAATTACATCATCCCATTGTGAGATGCTCCACCCAGGGGGAGAAACCAAGCATTCCTACCTGGATATAATCTGAGGTTGGGAACACCACACTCAGCCCTCCCCTACTGGATTCCCAGAGGACAAGAGCTGCATAACTACCACTGGACCTTCAGAGGAAGACCAGACCCTTCTACAGGATCATCGCTTCGACAGAACCACATCTATCCCTTCAATAGGACTGCAGCAACCATTTAGTTGGACTGCTACCACCACTCTGACCGACAGGGTGTCAAGTTGTATCCTGACTCTGTCACTGTTTATGTACTGTTGCATTTATTTTTAATTTTCCTATCAAATTGCAGTTCTGATTTTGAGTCTCTCACTGGTTTGCTTTCAAACTAGTACAATGGCCCAGGACCCCATTTTTACCCCTCTCCCAGGTCTGCCAGTCCCTACCCTAGTGTTTGCAGCAGGGCTGGTCTCCATCTCCCATAGCCAAGAGCCCCGCTGAGCCAGGTCCCTGCACAGCCCTGTGATCTGGCCTGGCCTGTTCCTCTCCCCAGGACAGTGCCTGATGCCCAGGGCTGTATCTGACCCACGTTCTCCTTACCAGGTCTGATCCTCAAGACAGCTGCTCTCAGTCTTTGGGAATTATTTTTTCCTAAGTTTTCACCCATTTCTGATTAACATCCTTATCTGGGTGTCTATGGTTAATAGTAGAGAGACGCACCAGCTGTTAAACAACAACAATGCCAGAAGCAAGCAGTAGGTGGCACAAGATTACTTACCCAACCTCCACAACATTTTGGGTATCTGCTGAAGTATAATGATGTTTCAGAAAGGGTCTGCAAAGCCACATGCCAACACAGATTTTAAAGACAGGTTATTCCCAGTTATTGTAAACAATTTCTTCTGGAATTCCAAGGAGTTAGAGGCAGCTTTCTCTTTTGGAAGAATAAGGTTATGGCTGTCATGCAGTTATAGAGAATTGCTTCTGTCGAGTTAACGTAGCTGCTAAAGTGAATTTAATAGATTCAGATGGGCTGGAAGATATAATTTGGGAGATGCTACCTGCAGATGTGACTCATTTCCCATTAATTTTCTCTTAGTCATGGGTTTCCTACCCATCTGGAAGCTATTACTTTGGATTACAGTTGGGTTTAAAATGCTGAGGAGTAGGAGCTGTTATTTTGATAGAAGTTTAAGTAGGCCAGGCATGTGAATAGGGAGCTGTTAGAGGGTCATAAAAAATGTCCAGTTCTGAGTTTTCAAGGTGTTCAGAGATCTTTTCCTATGGGTGAGCCCAGTAATACCTCAAGTGTTTTGTTTACATAGAATTGTGGTCCATATAGAAATTTTATTTTAAAACTGTTAAGCTCAAAGAGGTTAATGGTGGACAAGAGCTAGTTCATCAGAGTAAGTTCTTTTCTCAATACACAAATCATGAGAACCTTGCCTAGGCTAGACAGGTGGAGCTCAGATTTCAGCTGGAGTCAAAGCTTTCTTTCTATGTAAAACTTCTGAAAGTTAGGCTTATATATTTAGACAAATTCAGTGATGACTAAAAAACTGTGTCCAGGAGAAACTTCTTTCAGTTTTCAGTGTTCTTCCTTACCTGAAACAGTAAGTATAGAGTTAGGGTTAGGAGTGGATTACATATTGTTGTACTGAAATAAGCTCATACTTTAAAAAAAACAAACAAAACTTCTGTCAACTCATAAGAAATTTATCTTTAGTTTTTAGAGAGCCATTGGTATCTTGCTTGTATGGCAAGCTATGAAAGCCTAAAGACATTGATGTGAAGGGTCTAGAGAGTCTGTTTACTAACTGCTGAATATCAGTTCATTCTCTATGAGCAAATCAGAAACTGTTACCCCTCAGCATCAGTGCTTTTTTCATCCACTGTTGGTGCTGCGTTACCCCTCAGCATCAGTGCTTTTTTCATCCACTGTTAGTGCTGTGTTGCCTCCCTGACTGGAATGCCATGAAATGCTGTTAACAAGGTTCGGGTTTGGATTACAACTGCAGGAAGACAGTCTCACCCACCCTAGTGTGCCTTCTGCTGTGTATGAATGAGCACACAGCGAGGATGTTACTGTGCAGTAGCTAACACAAACCCAGGAAAATTTCTACACTAGAGACCAGAAACAAAGGTTCAACCACTACACTGGGGAATATGTACAGTTTCTTCAGTGATAGTAATGTTACATACTGGGCCAAGTCAGTCTGTAAGAAAACGGAAGCTGAAAGTACTTTCTAAAGCAGAAATATAATGCTCTAAATGAATTGAATGCTATTCATTATTAGTGCTGTTGGTAATCAGGTTTTGCAACAAGAATGCAATGCCCAGTTTTCCAGTATTGCTGAAAAACGTGTAGCCTTGCAGCAGAAAGATTGTTTGGCAGGTAGCTCAGTAGTACGTACTGAAGCAACAGAAGTCACCTTGAGAACAGATGGAATACGATCAAAGATTAATGGCAAATTTATGATCCTTTTAAGCACAGGAGCCAAATAAAGTGAATCATAAATTTGGAGGCTATATAGGATCAGAACATGTAGAAAGTAGACTTATTGCTAAAGTCAATTTGGCTACATGACTAAGAACTGAGAGCACTGAAGCATTGCAGAATGGGCTCTGGGCTAGTTTTGCTAATCTCCTTAACCAATTAAAAGAGAGAAGGAAGGGAACTGAAACAGAGAATAGCTAAAGCTATAGGCTTTTTAACTTTGAAAAAGAGGCTTTTCTATCTGTTGGCTTTGGGAATCCCAGATAGAATACAGAACAGCAGTTAAATCTTATGTCACAGCAGAATAACTCTGCATACTCCGTGTAGCATTAAATGCATATTTAACAGCTTATGTAAGAGGCACTGTAGAAGTCTAGACTCTTCTAGTTATGCAGCACTTAAAGTAACTGTTTTCTCAAGTTTTATTGAAAGAAGTTACAAAATAAATTTATCTATTAAATGCTCATATCTGAGATGTGATATTTATTCATAAATATACAATATTATTAATAAGTATTAATTATATAATGTGTATTATAGATTTAACTAGCAGTAAACCTGTATTATCTTCAGGTATGTTAGGTCAAAATGATACCAATTTCTTTGTGCTATCTAGTTTAACTTCTAGCTAAAAACTAGAAGTTTCAAATGTGAATGTCTTTTAATGTCACCTTGTTTTAGGCAGTGGCGAGTCTATAAACAGTAACAATTGGGGAGAAGAAAGTGAAACAGAAATTAAGCTTAGTACAGTATTTTGTTAGTTTTGCTTGCATGTTGTCTTTCAGCTTTGAAAGTATTGCTTGAGAAATAACAAACTCAATTAATCCAGAAAATAAAGTAGCATAGCTGCAGCAAGTAGGCAGAGTTTAAAAAAAGTATATTTTTTTGGTTAAACATATAGTAGTAAAATTAAGTAAGGTTTTCCCAATCAAATTCTGTGGATGCTGAAAGCCTGGCTGCAGAGAGATTTCTCAGTTTCTAACTGTTTGTGTGAAAGCCTTGCTTTCTCATTGACACTAAAGGAAAACAATTGGAAGAATATGTAAACCGTGGTATTGTTTCTCAAAACAAAGAGAAAACTTATCTGAAATAGGTGTATTGGATTTAGCCAGTCCCTCTGGGGGGTGGCTGGTCAGTGAACCAATAACCTGCATGTCGGTGTATGGGCTAAGGTATAAATGAGAGAGTTCTGTAAATAAAGTTGTTGATTGATTTTCCTAGTGGATCATCCATGTCGCTTTATTACCCAGTCTCTGCTTGCTAGTGACAAAATTCTACACTAATATTAGTGCAGCTAACTGGTTTCCAAAAGGGCTTTTGCTGATTTTTATCACCTGACATTCAGGTGAGAATTATTCATTTCCAGAAATTCATCTCATATTGATAGGGATGGGGTGCATGGCACATAGTGTAAACCAGAACTGAGTAGTATACAGCCTGCGGTTCAGGTGGCCTGATGGAACAGGAAGCTGGCAAGGCAAGTCTTGCTGCAGTACTTCCATGATGTAAAAGGACACAGCACAGTGTCACGTGCTGAGAGGATGTTTCTGACAACTTTAACCTGTATCATCAAAAGCTGGTACTGCCAGCATTGTCTCCATCCATTTTATTGTGATTTTGCTTGTAGGATAGAGGTATTTCTTTCTTGTTTAATAGCAATTTAGTCCTTTTGATAACTAACTAAATAGAAAAGGAATTTAACTTGCTTACATATCTAAGCATCACCTTAACCTTGTAAGAATGACTGTATACGAGAGCATGCAGTGATGGGGGAATGGACTAAAATTGAAATGAGTAGGTTTAGATTAGATATTAGGAAGAAATTCTTTACCGTGAGGGTGGTGAGGCACTGGAACAAGTTGCCCAGAGAAGTTGTAGATGCCCTATCCCTGAAACTGTTCAAGGCCAGTTTGGGTAGGGCTCTGAGCAACCTGGTCTAATGGAAGGTGTCCCTGTCCACAGCATGGTGGATGGAATTACATAACATTTAAGGTTCATTTCAACCCATTCTATGATTCTATGATTTTTTTCTGGGAAGTGTACAGGGAGCAAGGAATGAATAAAGTCAAAAAACATCAGAGGAAGAACCAATGCATTCCCATCTATTATTTCAACTGTAATGTCAATTGAGCTTTGTTTTGTGTTTTTTACAAAACTAATTTGTAATTAATAGTGCTATATTCATTGCAATATTCTCAAGAAAACACAGCTGAGAACTTGACACTATACTTTTATTGAATTTAGTTACTGCATAAAGGAGAGAAATAGACTACAAACTTGAGTCTTAATGGTACAACCGAATATTTTGCTCTGAATGAGCAATCTGTTGAAACCAACAGAACTTAACATAGAAGTGCTGTCATTGCAGAAACAGCATCATGAACAGAGCTGAAGTGACAGCAAGCTGGAAAGAAGCTGTAATGAGCAGGAAAGAAGGAACATAAGGGTAAAAGTGACAAGAAATATGCCACACTAGAGTAATGATACTGAGATGCATTAAAGTCATTGCTCTCTTTCTTTGAAAACTGTAGGCTCACAGAAGATCCCCCCTAATCATTTCAGGGAGAGCTATGCACCAGCCTAGAGCTGTGGCTCTGTTTTGCTATTGATACAATGGGTTGATCCCCTCTGAAATCATGGATCTTGACTCTTACAAATATGTCAATATAAATAATAATTCCTGTAGCCAGGCCTTCAGCTTATAAATCATGTAGGATTTTTGCAAGTTAAGCTACAGTAACTGAGTATAAATGAGCCCAAAGCAAAATTTGATCCTTGGATTTCTATATTGCTTGTAAAGATAACTCCAGCCAAGCAAGGGCAGTATCTGCAATCATTTCATGAGCATATGTATCTACAGCTATTGTTGTAGCACCTAAGCAGTGTTAACTTTTAATTTGAAAATGCTGGGGGAGATGTGACCTTTTCAGTAATTGCATACCTGGTAGAGCATCAAGAAGCAGGACTGAATTCTTTTTCCTCCTCGCCCTGGATGATTTAAACACATGTGTTTCCTGTGAATGTTCTGATCATCATCAACACAGAACAACAACAGCTTAGGAGGATTCACAAGAAATCATAACATATGCTCAAGCAATAAGACAACTAATATAATGAGAAACTCTCCCCTTCTACCACTGATGTCAAGGCACACTGCAGCAAGAAGCCAAGAGGCATGCAGTTCAAAGCAGCGGGTGTGTCTGAACAGCTGCTACGAAACATTTGTCTACAATACCGGAGGCCAGGATTTCAATCCATGGTCCGGGAATTTCTTACACATCTGCATTAGCAGCCATGAGATTAAAGAGTAGAAACATGTGTAAGTTATCTTTATTACACAGGTATAGAGTGAATTACCATCAGGAAAACAAGGGTAGCATATATTTGCTTTTCAGTTCAGGCATTTCAAACAAATGCCCATTTTTACTTTGTCATTCATCTTAATAATCTCCAGTTGCATTTATGAGTTCAGTTTAAAACATGCAATAGTTATAAGTAGAACACTGGTTGATTGGATAAACAGAGAGGGGAAAAATAGGTATTTTTAATGTACGTAGAAGAACCCTGCCCAGGACTGAAGGTACTGAGTTATCCAAAGAAATTTGTTCACAGCATTTTCTAACATAATTTTAATTTAATACTTCTTGTAATCTGCTTCAAATTTTGTCTGCTAATTTGTGCTCAAATGAATGGTTTTCTAGACACAGCTAAGAACTTCAGATTTTAGAATGCAACACATTATTTAAGATAATGGACAGTTTTCTATGGTAAAGAAGTACATTACAAGAGTAGAGAAGCACTATTTTATTAGAACAAAATTTTAAAAAACCCAAGTTGCATAGATTATGTAAGAGGAGAATGAAAAATGGGCACCAAAATTACTGTGCTCTTAACTCTAATTAAATTTTGCTAGATACTGTTTCAACACACTAAGTATAGACATTATTCAAGAAAAGTGTAAAAATGTAATTTATTACTTTCTGCAGTAGGAATTCAAATTCCCTAGAACAAGGAAGTGGTGAATATGGGGAACTTTACTTTGATCCATTTCTTCTTATCCTTCTTGAACAAAGCTTTTATCTGGCGGAAAGAGCTACACTGATGATACTAGTGCTGGAATCTTGTCTAGTAATATTTCAACAGCTGCTGTGATTCTTTTAGATTGTTTTTGGTTTTTAAGTAGTAAGGAAAGTCATTTTTTATTTGATTTGAGTAAATGGTAATAATACCTGTCTGTGTACTTTGAAAGCAGACAGTACTCATCTTGAATTTTCACATGTGAGCAGATCTGTTACTATAACCTATTCACACTGATTTTTATAGCAAAGATGTCCCAATGGGGTCAGTAGGGCTTGGACTTTGGCAAAACTGTTAGATGCGATATGTTTTACCACTACCATCATTCAGTAGAAACAGTATTACACAGATCTAACGAATTCCGAAAGTACAGAATTTTCTTCAGGAGGTTAGTAGAGTTTCTTATCTTGGTGGGCAGTTTGTAGAAGCTCTCTACTTGTACATTTTCTTTTTCTCCCCAATATTATTTCCACTTGTGCATAACTGGTAAGCTATTATGAAATGATAAATAATCAAGAGCATTGACTTTAATATGTGCATTGAGTGTAGAAAAACATACCATTACAAATAGTGTGAAGCAATTGAAAAGTTGTCTGTTATGGCAAATGCTGCAAAGAACATGTCAGTGAAGCATTTCAATACATACAACAAAATGGTATTTTTCCCCTCAACTTATATAGCTCTTCATTAACTATCCAATCCAGTCAACTAGTCTATTGGAAGAGGACAAAAAATCATATATCAAAAAATGTGCTTTTGCACCCCACTGCTGATTTTTTGTTAGCTCATTAACTATTTTATGATCAGTTTTCTTCTGTGAGTAGTAAACCCATTACGCAAAGTTACCTAATAGCACAACTTTGAGCATTTAAATGTGCATTCATTTATTTGGATTTATTTTCCTGTTTTATCATAATTGATTTTTCACCATTGTCATGAACTTCATTATTGTATTTATCAATATCAAGAGTTCAAGTTCTTTCAACTCAGTTAACACTGCTAATATTGCTAGATAGTTTCTAATAACCTACTCATTACCATACTGATAGTTTACTATTTTATTCTGTTTCAGGGTATTTTTTGTGTCCAAAGTAGCTGGAGATGTGCAGCCATCTTAGTGATTCTTATTGTCAGTAACGTACAGGATCCACATTCAATGGCTCTCTTTGTTCTAGACGACGTCCCAAGCGGTCCGGTCTTTTCAAGGTTGTTTAGTTTCTGTGTTTCTCTGTAGACTATTTTATTGAGCCTGTTTGTATATGATTACATAGTACTGGTATACAGGTGGTTTATACATGTTTGCCATGCATTCACGTGTCACAGCCACCAGTAATGTCTTTCTATTGCGCTGTTTGATATTTAGTGTAATACACAAAGACTGGCATTAGATTTCATATTAAAGAATTACTTACAAAACACCACGGTCCTCCAGGAGGAACAACCTTGCACATATCATGTGGTCCACATGTAGTCAAGATACAATTTTCTGTTGCAAAGAACTAGAAATATGTTTTTCAGATTAATGGAAATCCTTAAATTAGATTATCTTTGGAATTCCTAACTCCTGTTCTAAGCTTCTTGGATGTTGGCAAAAAGGACGACTGAATGGAACACTGGACTCTTGACCATTCCCATGATGACCTCTTTCTCAATTACAAAAAAAAAAAGTCTTACTCTTTTTCTGCACTTGAATGATTCCATTCAGCCACATTGAAATACATATACATACATAAATATATATATGAATGTATATATAGCCCCAATAAGAGCTGCTGGATGCCTTTGAGTGGGGATTTACTGAGTTGCTGTGTGCCTTTGGGTTTGAGCTGAATCTTGTGAAAGGTGTCTACCTAAGGGTAGTACTCAGATTCCAATTAGGAAGACTCTTTAATCCTTACCTTAACTGTAAATCAGAACTGTATAGCTTCCTGAAATCGAATTAAGGAGCACTCTTATAAACTTCCAAAAAATAGAAAATAAAAGAGACAAAAGTTCAGGGAAGCCCAAGCTCTGAGGGGCAACAACAAGCAAAAGAAGACCATATGAAAAGCAAATGCACGAAAAAAAAATCTAGAGGCTGATCATATGAAAAGAGAATAAGACATTTTAATCATATGGTATTGCTACATACTTACAATAAAGAAGGTTTTAATGAGTTTTAAGGGACACTCTTAGTACTACAGTTCTAATAATAACAATCATTAAGAATGAAGCAGTGGCTCACAATTCTTCATCTAGGTTTCAGGAAAAAACCCCCTTGACTTTGACAACTACCCTAAAATATTACTAAAAGATAATTTTGGTTAAATGATATTATGACTATATGACTTCATCTTTGGATCTTTATAAAAACAGGTTGACTCTTAACATGAATTTATGATCTGAAAGAAACTTGCTAGCACTGGCCAAGAAATCTTTCCCCCATCTCCAACCTACTGAAATAAACAAATTATAACTTGTTTGAAAACTGTTACAAATATGATCACTAGAGCAATACAGACCTGAAACAGTTGTAAAAAGCTTGATTGCTAAGTCCTCAAACATTCATATACTTAAGTTCATAACTTTCTAAGGAAAAAATCCTCATGATGCAATAGAAGTGGTATAAGTGTAACCTAATCTAGCCCTCTATTTTTCTATTTTGAGCTTCTTATAGATTATAGAGATTGACACCATAGACAGCACCATTAAAATGAAAAATAGCTAAAACCTAACACATTAAGGCTGAAAAACTATTTCCTGTCTGTAACTGTGGAACCTTTTCATTGTGGTGTGATGTCACAATATTCATTTTCAGAAAATCCTGTAACACTTTTGATATTTATGGTAAAGGTCAATTTGTTTTGACACTAAGGACTTTGTTTGTTAAATAAAATAAAATCAAGTATTTATAAACTGCTTACAGTAAGGTTATAACAGAATTCCTGAGGGGCATTGATCACAAACTTGTAAGCAAGGTAGGATGGATGTCTAACCATAAAATAGTATCTTAATCTTTCACTGTATTGTAGATTCTGTTTCTTAATTGCAGTACTTTTGTCTATTGGCATAACCACAGAGTTGCAATCCACTGATGAGTATTTATGCATAAAAAAGACCTATGACCCCTCTTCAACAGTCCTTCCCCTTTCCCCTTTAAATATCTGCTTTTCTTTTAGAAACTGCTCCCCCTCATGACCCATCAAAAAACTGAGATGTAATTTTTTTTTTCCTTGTGAAGCACATCTGTAGGCTCTTTCATCTTTCCAGCTGCTTGACACAATCACCCAGATGTGCCCCCCCACCTCTCCCAGCTTGCAGCTAAGGCAGCGTATGCACACCGGGCTCTTTAGCTGAGTAGCACAGCAGCCTAACCTTCTGTGACTCAGCCAAAGTTGAAGTGCATATGCTTCATCGCAGGTTCGTTTTTCTTTCAAAAATACATAGCACAGGAATGTTTCGTTTCTGTGGTTTTGCTTAAATACATGTAAAAAAAAAAATTTAAGTGCAAGACTAACAAGAAAATTATAACTTTGAGCAGTCAAAGAGTTCCACCATTACATGCCCATGCAATTTTTGTTGATTCTGCTACACTGGCTATTAAACTTCGACCCTTTATTCCACAGACAACACTGAGACAAGTGGGACAGAATGGGAATAAGGACTGGGGATGGACCGAATAGATGAACTATTTTTTTCTGTTCTTAATAGATTCTAGACATAAATCCTGGAAAGTGAATGACTGTAGTATGTAAACTAAAAATAGCTAACGTTGTAACTTCAAGTACTGACTGATATACATATCTATTCCATTAAAGCGAAGCTGGTCAACAGCTCTGCTGCACTGTCATGTGAAATGAACCTTATTTTCATTTTACCCCAAGATTTTTTCTAGTGGAAAAGAGTAATTTGAATTCTGATATCACATAAACACTGTCAGTTACCCAGAGAAATCCCAATGATGTCAGAGAGAAGGAAAGAAGAATGAAATGTTCAAGAAATTATATTCCCTATAGTTACAGATTATGGTATAGAGGTTACTATTAAAAGTTTTCCACGTACCTTAGGCAATTAAGTTCATCACTCCATTTTCAAAGTTTCCTAAAAAGTTCCTCTGGTATATTAATAGACAGGTTAGATAAAATCTTGGCAACTACTGCAGAAGGCAAACAGTTGAAAATTATTGACTTCTTACATGGTATTTGTTTCAAGGTTTCCCGTATTATACTTTCCCATACCATACTCACACAAAAAAATACTTCAACTTCCACAGACTGTGCTGAGTTGGAAGGGACCCACAAGGATCATAGAAGTCCAGCTCCTGGCCTTGCACAGTACCATCCCCAAAAAGCACATCATGTGCCTGAGAGCATCGTCCAAACACTTCTTGAACTCTGTCAGGCTTGGTGCTGTGACCACTGCCTTGGGGAGCCTGTCCCAGTGCCTGACCAGCCTCTGGGTGAAGAACCTTTTTCTAATATCCAATTTGACCCTCCCCTGACTCAGCTTCAGGCCATTCCCTCGAGTCCTCTCACTGGCCACCACAGAGAAGAGATCGGTGCCTGCTCCTCCTCTTCCCCTCATGAGGAAGCTGTAACTGCAATGAGCTCTCCCCTCCGTCTCCTCTTCTCCAGGCTGAACAGACCAAGTGACCTCAGCTGCTCCTCATACGGCTTCCCTTAAGTCAGCTGTGACCATAAAATGACCATAAAAGATATGAATTATCCCTTTAATAGTCTGCTACTGACCAAGGCATTTATACAAGATCATAGTAGGAGGAAAATTAGACAGATGTGCAGTCCCTTCTCAAGCAAAACTTCCAGGCAAATGTGTAAATGTAAGGCCCCAATAAAAAGACTGTACAGTGGTTCATGTACTCTGAGTTGGATGCGTGGGAGAAATACTAACCAGATATTCTCAAGAGGTCAAAACAAGACAAAAGTTTACGGGCAAAATTTAGAAAAATCAAGGAACTTTGGCAAAAGATTTAGTACAATATCAAATCAACATAAAACACTTCCCACAGCATTAATTTGGCCTATTCAAGTTAGCAGACTTTAAACCTGTTTGATGTTGTGTTACTCCAAATGTTCCAAGAGGAGGGAATTACAAGAGAGAAAGACAGAAAAGAGATAGAAAAGCACACCTATAGCTACCAGCTCCTAGGTTCCAGTGGTGTTTAGACAGAAACTCCAAAATGAAGATAGGGTTAAGACATGTACCTACCACATGCTCAGCTTTAAATACCCAATGGCCTCTCTAGGCCCTCCCCCCAGGTGGGACTTGTGGTCATTTGGCCACTCAGGAGCCGGGTTAGGGCAGAGTGGAGCACTGCCTTGGTGTGCCAGTGATTGGTAGCTCTGCCAGGCTGGGACACAGGCTCTACTCAGGGTGTGGGGCAGTTCACTGTCTCACCAGGGCAAGGCCTGACCTGCCCCTTCCCCCACCACAGGCATCCCAAAATATCTCGGGACATCAACTCCTCCAGACTCTGACAGTAACTTAACCCAGTTTAGAACTATAGATTCAGCAGCATATACCTTATAAATCTAATAAAAATACACTGGCTAATGCATAACTGCCTATACAAATATGCTAACAAAATAGAACGTTTGGTTTGACATCTTAATTTCACTTCATTTTAAACATTATCGTGTAAGGGAAAATCCAGCCTAACCAGCCTAAGGGGATTTTATGGTGGAGTGGCTACATCAGTTGAAAAAGGAAGAGCTACAGATGCCATTTATCTGGATTTCTGTGAAGCCTTTGACATGGGCCCCCACAACATCCTTCTCTCTATATTGGAGAGAGATGGGTTTGATGGATGGGCTGTTTGGTGGATGAGGAGTTGGTTGGACAGCTGCATCCAGAGGGTAGCAGACAACGGCTCAGAGTCCCGATGGACATCAGTGACAAATTTTGCTGACGACACCAAGCTGAGTGGTGCTGTTGCCACACCTGAAGAATGGAATGTGATCTAGAGGGACCTCGACAAGCTTGACAAGTGGGCCCATGGGAACTCCATGGGGTTTAACAAAGCTAAGTGCAAGGTGCTATGCCTGGGTTGGAGCAACCCCTGCTCTCAGGCTGGGGGGTGAATGGATTGAGAGCAGCACTGTGGAGAAGGACTTGGGGGTGCTGGTGGGTAAAAGGGTGGACAAAAGCTGGCAATGTGCACTCACAGCCCAGAAAGCCAACTCTATCCTGGGCTGCATCCAAAGCAGTGTGGCCAGGAGGGTGAGGGAAAGGATTCTCCTCCTCTGCTCCACTTTGGTTAGACCCCACCTGCAGTGCTGTGTACAGCTCTTGGGGTCCCCAGCAGAGGAAGGACATGGACCTGTTGGAGAAAGTCCAGAGGAGGCCATCAAGTTGATTGGAAGGATAGAGCACCTCTCCTGCAAGGGAAGGAGAAAAGGCTGAGAGGATTGGGGTTGTTTGGCCAGAAGAGAAGGCTCTGGAAAGACCCTATTGCTGCCTTTCAGTACTTAAGGAGGTGTGTAAGAAAGATGAGGACAAACTTTTTTGCAGAGCCAAAAAGTTTGTTGTGATATGAAAAGGGGCAATTTTTTAAGCTGAAGGAGTGTTGATTTACATTAGATATAAGAAAGAAGTTTTTTTTACAATAAGGGTGGTCAACCACAGGAACAAGTCGCCCAGAGAGGTGGTAGATTCCCCATCCCTGGAAACATTCAAGGCCAGGCTGGTTGGAGCTCTGTGCAACCTGATCTAGTTGAAGATGTTCCTGCTCAGTGCGGGAGTAGACTAGATGGTCTTTAAAAGGCCCCTTCCACCTCAAACTATGCTATGGGTCTGTAAACTTTAAAGAGTTTAATTCTTCATTGAAACAAAGTAAAAATAGCCCAAGTCCTTGAAGCAGTGACATAATATCAAATTACCTATTTCATGAGCAGAGCTGCAAATGAAACTGATTTATCTGCACTTGCATTTGACATGTGCACTCATTCTAGCCAATAGTCAAACCTGAAGTTAGGTAGAGTAGTAGCTCATTCACAAGAAGGAACATGGATATTGCTGCCTTGTGTGTACAGACATCTCTGCTTTTATTCTAATTTTCCTTTGATCTCACTCCTATGTATTGATGTGCAGAAAAACAATCAATCCCACTGCAGCCATTCAGAATTTCCACTCTTTGTCACCACAGTTCAAAGCTCCTTGGAAGTGGAATTTTCCATTTACACCTTAGAGTCCCTCTGGAAAATTGTTTTCCCTTGAGATTGAACAAAAAATTAGTATTCTTTCTCCAAAGACAGAATAAATGAATACGTAGATATTATGATAGTTTTTGCACTATCTTCTGGTCACTTCAAAAAACATTCAAGTTAATAGAAATGCCTTAAAATTTTCTCTATGGTGATAAGCAGCTGGATCATGTTTTCCTTTCAAGAGGTGTTTTCAGTATAACAAGTTGATTTCATTCATTTTCTTTTTGTGAAAAGTACCTGAACCAGAGCACTAAAAGTAAAAATGATTGCTCCATTCTGTTTTGTTTTTTCTCAATACTGAGTCAAAACTTACAGAATTTAGGCAAGCCCATTCATCTACAAGAAGAAGAAGGACTTCTGCTTTCATAGGAAACAAATAGTTGGTTCTTATTGCATGATTTGAATAAGAAAACAGTGTTAAAAGCAATTTATTTTGAAACAGTATAGCTGGCTTTGCCTTACTGTCATTTTGGGACATATCCTCTGTGCTGTACTCCAGAAGCCCAACAACCTTTTTTTGTCTCATGTTGCTCTCTATATATTCAAAAACATCCAACAGCAATGTTCCAATAAGCATTTATAAGTTTTTTACTGCTAACACTCTAATTAGCTTCATTTCACAGACAAGGAAACACAGCAGGTAGGACTTGTCAAGGTTCACTATAGATATTAGTAAATGAGTCCAGACTGAAACTGTAGCACTGTTAAATGATAATTTTATAAGTCAGAGGACTTAATTAGTTAGATATGCAGATATAAACAAGGTATCTGTTTACTTCTGATGCATTAATAAAAAATATTTTGATAGTGAGTAATCCAGGTAAAAAGTAATACTCAGAGGGAAAAAAGCAATGATTTTGGTGATTTGGGTATTACCGTTACAGAGATGTAATTTCCCAATGCATTTAGACCTAAAATTACTTGTAATTTCAATACCTGTTACTGATGCATCTGACATAAGTGGAGATTTTACTGCATTCTCTGCTATGTGTTAATGTATGTGTGACTTCATGGGTTGTTAAACTTTTACACCTATTCCAGAACTCAATTTCTTCAGAAATACATGATAGTGCACAATTATAATGAGGTTCCAAGTTTGAATCAGCATGTTGCAGGCAGTTATGGCAACACGTTACCTGTGACTGAAGCTGAATTGAGATTAATATCTATACTGCTTTTTCTTAGTACTACGTAAAATGCCTAAAACAGCACTTGAGCACTGAAAACAAAGGGGGTTTCTAGCTTCCTTTTCAGTGACAGACCTATACAACTTGAGGCAAAAAAAAAAAAAATCTGCATATGTATTTTTAAGAAACACAGATGTAGTTAATCTTAAGGCCTATAAGATTAATATGAAGATAACAAGTTTCACTGACTATCTTTCATGGTATAAAACCAGTAGTACCTACATTTCTTTTAGCTCTATTAAAAGTTTGAGAATTTTTTCACATAGAAAAATGCTTTTTAAATTAAATCTTTTATATTGAAATGATTGTTTATTTTCTAGTTATTTTTTAATTCTCAGAACATAATCAGATATGATGTTAATGAGGATTTTTCTTGCTGGATAGTGATTTATGTTCATGGACTTAGCTTATTCTGTATGTTTCTGCGGCACAGAGTCATATATTAAAGAAACACATACTGGATCTGCTCTTAGCATTAAGTAATTTTTCAAAGAGTTCATATCGCCTTCTCTGAACTGACTGGAAAGTGCAGAGTGGATCTCTGGCTCGATAATTGATGGACACTATTAGGTCTTCCCTTCAGGAGGCTGCATCAAAACTTCCCCCTCAAGAGGTATTCTGACACCTGTGCTTTTATGTTTGACAGTCTTGCTAAAAAACAAATAATAAGTTTCATGCTATTTTTTAAGATCTGTTGTCTGTCTCATACATTTTTGAAATGCTGCAGTCTTTTGGAGATGAAATGATTGTGAGCTAGAGTTCCTTCTAATTTTTTTAAACTTTTTCTCAAAGTTACCAATACAGGGACCTGACATTTTTTATTTATTAGTGAAATACAGCTACCATCTGCCACCTAAAACACAATTGAATTATGAAATATGTGGTCAAAGCTGGGCATTGGATGAAGGCTAATTAGTAGATGAATGTCATCGACTGGTTGGAAGCAGCTGAAGGACTGGAATTTTCCTGTATGAGAAAGTTCATGCATTATTTGCTACTCAAGTAAAAAGCTTGGAATTGATACTAGCTACCTAACTAGTGTTTGAGGTTCAGGGAATGATATGAGGAAATACACTTCTTTTCAACCATTGCATTTTTTCCATTGTCTAGTCTAGACTATTTTCCCTGTGATTTTCGGGTTTGGTGACTTTAGTCTAATGACAGTACTGTGGCAGATGATGATGCTCTGTGTTTCCTCTGTTGTGATCACAGTATGAAGGTCTACTGAGAACAGGTCCCTGAATGTGAGTAAAAAAATCTAAACAACAAAAAAAAGTGCCTTCCAGCATCTTCTGTCATTCCTTACTGTCACTGGCAAAGTTTCGTACCTATCAGTCAGCTATCATAAAAATTCCAAGGCTGTTACTTCCAAGTGAAGATCTAATATAGTTCAAATCCTAACACAAGAATTTTAGAATATTGTAACATGTAAGAAAGGTTAAAGAGTGAAACATCAGGAACTCTTGATGATGTCAATTTATAAAATAGGGTCTCCCAATTATGTATCTTATAAATTCATTGTTTTGAATAATAAATTGTAACATAGGAATAAATTACAAAAATTATTGTCTCTCTTGTTAGATGTCTAAGTTAAATAGAAGTTTGCACATATCCAAGAATACTTACTTTTCTTCTGATCATTATAGCACTTGTTTTCTAGTGGTTTAGTAATCAGAATGCAAGAAATAGTAGTCTGAGCTCGGTATGGTACAGTGTGGTGCCATGCAGAAGGGTTGTAACAGCTGTATCACCAGCAGAGGCGTCAGGTAGGCCCCAGAGTAGGTATATACTTAGAAGGAGTTTTGTGACTTCAATAGCTGTGTTGCTATGTAGCCAGAATGAGCTTGTGGGCTTCTCTTCTACTGTTTTGCTGATAAACTCCGTCAATACATCAAGATCCATGTGGCCAGACAGCGTTTTAGTCTTTGCCAGTCAGTCGGTACCACAGGAGGATGAAAGCTTGATAAATCCTGGCAGCTGGAGATGGACCTGAGAGCCTAGTTGCTAGTTTACCACCAACTTGCCAGATTTTCAAGCCCATTACACAGGTTGCCTTTTTTAATAAAACATGATTGCTAGCTAAATTTATGTCTTGCACAATTCTGCTGCCTGGTGCTTGTCCTGATCTCCCCATCTAATCTTTGCTTTTCTAGAACTTGGCACAGCGCCTGGCAGCATTTGCTGCATAGACCTTTGACTTTGTGGAATCAATTTCTTCCCCGTTTCCTGACCTTACTTGCCATGGCCATGGTAGCAGCTTCCCTTCTCCATTTCTGATTCCATTTTTTGTCAGTTTGTGCCCTAATAGTATTAAATTTATGCATATGCCATTTAAAAAGTTATTTATTCTCTAATCTGTCCTTCTGTTTCTCCTGTTAAAATAGGATTGAGGAGACAAAATGTTCTAATGAATTTTAAAGAACACAAACCAGTAATTTCATTTCTGATTCAATAGTTCAGTCATAACCTTTCCCTATTTAAAGAAAAAAATGTTGTATACAGTAGGTAGTTTAGATCAGGTCATCCCTAACAAGTGAGTGTCAGTGTTTTCTTTGTATCATTATCACTCCTAAAACAGACTTTGTTGTGTGGTACTCAGAAGAAGTCCCAAAGTCTGCTTTATGGAGAAATACTTGCTTTTTCTAGAGACTGGTTGTTACTTTTGTGAGAGAACTGAGGTACTTTATGTGACAAGGAGATGTGATGACTAATCATGTGCCTTCTGGCTCAAATGAGGAAAGAATACCATGAAGTAACATTAAGTTTTATGTTAATGAACCAGTTAATGTTTCCACTGTAACCTAAGGTAGCCCTAGCTGCATGGATCAAGCCCTACTAAAGAACCACTTGGCATACATGTGGTCATCCATACTCCCTCTTGGTCTGTGTCACCTCAGGGAATTATTGTCATGGATCCTTTGCATTTCTTCAGTCTATATATGCCCTTATCTTGCTGGAACTAACCTAGGCTGAAAGTAATCGGTCACTCAACTGACTCAATGAATCATTTACTGTACAAGTCTGCCTCAATAATAACTAAATGGGAATTATACTGCAGAAAAGCAATCACATTGCTGTATAATCTGCTCCTCAACCCCAGTATTCTCAAGCAGGAAAATGAAGATGTATTTATTCCATGTCACCGCTATAAAGAAAGACCTCACATGAAGTGGTGTGAATCTGAGATCATCAAGCCCTGGTATTTCCAAGAGCAAAAGAGGCCTAAGAGCTAAAACTGGCAATTTCAGATCAAGTTTGATTCTTACACAAAAAGAGCAGTGAATCCGGAGTTGGGTAGCTGATCGAAGTTGTGCTGATAGAGAATGGGACCTATGAACCTTCTTTGTTGAGACCTCCCAAAACAAGAAGCAGTGAGGGAAGTCTACATTTGCTGGATTTTCCAAGCTAACTCTTGGCGATAAATTGATTTTCTTCAGCACCACCTATATCTGTACCTGGTATGTGCAATTCAGTCAGCTCAACATTGTAGGAAGAATAAGTAGGATTCCTATGCATAATAATCTAGCCTGTGACATGGTAATTGATTCTCTTTTCCACATCTTGTGGAAATGTAAAGATTCATAGATGCTAATGAACGGCATCTCTAAAATCTCAAGAAGCAGAGGGCAGTGCCACAGTTAGTATTCTCATAACGTGTATCATAGAGGTCATGATACTCTTTCTTCCAGCAACATCTTTATATTCAGATCAATTTTGTCTTTTACTTATTCAAAATGAAAGTTATTATCTGCTACAGTTGCTGACAAGAGCATGAAAGTATGTGAACACAATTTCTTTGTGCAATAAGGATGTCCAAGTGGAAACCAAGTGATTTTCAGGCTTACAGTATTTCAGACATTGCCACACATTGTTGATAGAAAGGAGGCAATAACCCCATGTTTTTGGGTGTTCAGAATGGCAATACTTAGTACTGAATTCGTAATGTTGGTATAAGTTATTTGACATTCAGCATTAATTTATAAATGAGCACATTGGGACAGGAATATCATATTTGAGAATTTAACTTTTTATTTTTTAGATCCAAACCAAGGAAAAATACTATGCATTTATAATTACTGAAAGCGAGAAAGGGTAATATGAGTAAGAATTTGATGCTATGGGGTAAGCAAACTGATGGTAGCCTGTAAAATACATGTAAAGGAGGAGTAAAGAGTTTAAAACAGGAAGACTAAGAAGTACAACTTCCTAAGTACAGCAATTGATACTGACTTACTAGTGTGCTGCATAATAATAGCTTCAATTTCAGAACATACAGACTCACAATCTTGAGTAAAATTTCACCATACTGATATTTTTTTTAAATTATGAACACAAAATTAAGTATCTATTACCATTGCACTGACTTGATCTGCAGTAGTTAGAATTCTACAGAAAAGGAACAAAGTAATTAAGAGAGAGAATTCTGGCTTTTAGCCTAGTCTAGTGGATCAAATCAGGTGGAAGGGAAAGCTTGTGACAGCAGTTAAGAGACCAAAGCCTGCCTTATAGATTTAATAATAAATAAAAATATGAGCAGTGACACTACTTTATACTCTACTTCAGTCATTAATTAATCAAGTTGTATGCACATATGGGAGGCTGTAGAAAAAAAAAAGCAAACAGGTTCTGCTCCAGCATGAAGATAACACGCAGCTTTATATCTGTGTTTCCAAATCCTGATGAAAGAAGATTACATTGTTCTCTTTTGGCAGGAGCTGTGACACAAATAAATGCAATTTGGCTGAAAATCAAGATGACATTGTGTGAGCTAACTGCTGAAACAACTGGACAGTAAGGTAGATATATTTCTGCATCTTTCATCCAGGATGTATATCTGCCCTTAGCTGACTTAGGTCATTGTCTGTAAGGTTGACTGTAGCAGCTTCTTGAACATTAAGTTGCAAAAGCACCTTTCTCTGGTGCTCAGAGACTATTTCTTTTTGATGTAAAACTTCCATTGATCATACAATGAACTTGGCATGAATCATCTTTTAAAATCCCCCCAGAAACTAAAGCTTGTTAGTTTGGTGGCCAGATTCTTCGTACAGCTGCCTATTTCCTATAAGCATATAAAGCATTTTTTTTTTGAAAGATGCTATTCTCAGGTTTTCAGGAATATTCACTAGAATAAAGTCTTTACTAACCATGGATGTCCTAACCTGACCTTCATGAATCTCTTCAATATTTTTACCTGCGATCAGTGAAGACATCTGAATATACTTTGGCTGATGAAAAATGAGAGACTGGTAAGTTAGTTTTTACTTGGAAGGAAAGCTGATGTGATTAATTTTTGTCCTTAATCAAGTATTTCAGCTTTCAGGACAGACTGTAAGACTCCCTCCACCAATATAAGAAGACAGGTGTAGACAAGATGTTTGTATTGTGACTATTCAAACAATTCTTTTTGAATTTCATTACAGCTATATCCTTTTTCAATAATTTCTTTCTTGTTTGTTGAGCTGCTAAACATGTATCAATGTGGACAGTCCTTCAGCGAAAGAATTAAAAATAGCCAACAAATAAAATGAGTCAAAAAATGCCTTTGTACTAGTCTTAGTACACTCATTTGAAGTGAAGCTTGTATTCTTATGGATAAGCTTTTGACCCAAGAAATTGTAGGACTGTGTCATTTAGACATGATGACAATATATGGAAAACTTGGAGTAAGAATTAAAATTAGTTGATGCAGAAAAATTGAAACAGAATTTAAGCAAGAGAGCTGGTCTTCAAGGGCTTCAGAGAAGAGATTTCCATGACAACAGAATACTCAGGTATGCAAATTAAGAAACAAAGCATCTTAGAAAATAATCAGGAAATACATCTCTTTTTCATAGAATAAAACCTGCACAATTTAGGAGCATTACTTCTGTAGGAGATATGGGGATAGAGAGCTGAGAAAGTAGGGCCATTGCCGGCCAAATTCACTTCTCACTTAAATCATTACTACCATTTTAATCATACAGCCATAAGGATATATATGGAGAGAACGTACCTCGAGATTTATAGTAATGTTGCGCTGTAACAGGATCAAAAGCTTCAGACTGTCTTCAGCGGTCATCTATACAGCAGCTAAAACAAGCACTTCAATGATGAATATTCCACTGAACTCTTGATAAAATGGTTCTAATATTCTGACCTTAGAGGACAGAAATTTTACCCTAAATTTTGACTACTTCTTTGCTGCTACCTAAGTGCTTTTCTTCTGTAGCACTGCCATTGGCCATGGAGAACGATTGATGACTGTCTTCTTTGGAGCAACCGTTTAAATGTAAAAGACTTCTATCCTGTCCTGCAAGTTTTCATAATATTATATACAGGGATAAATGTAGACTGTAGAGGCTCTTATTATTATATATATTGTGTTATGTAATCTCTGCATAAGTATTGTAGCCCTTTTCCTGTGACTCATGCTGTGTTACGAATTTGGTCTTCTATTCAAGAGCTTTACTTGTTAACGGAAGGAAATCATATATATATGATTTATATTCATAGAGCTCTCTGTTATCATAGGCATCCTATAAGAGTTATCAAGCTTTGCCTTAAAACATTTGTTTTGCCTTTCCTCCCTTTCATTTTGGAAGAGCATTCCAGTGCTTGAATTCTTTTATGCTTAGCAACATTCGTTAAATATACAACCTAAATTTATAGATTACACAATTTGTTCTGCCTCCTGCATTGACATTTAGCTGAAAGAGCTTTTTTATTCTTTCACTTTTTTTTACCTGTCTGATGTGTATATATAGCAACCATATCCCTCTTGGACCTTTTTATATGAGGATGAACGATCTCTTTTGGTCTCCCCATATAGATTGGGCTCATTCAAAAAAGAATATAGTTTCCATTGAAGATAGAATTTGGCTTTTATCTCTGTTTTTAGATGCACTAACAAAAGATGAGATTACTGTCTTTCCATATATCCATAAATGAGTCATTAGTGCCATGAATCTAGAGGAAATATTGTAGGAACAAAATACTTTTAAACATTCTGAAATTTTTCAACTTTGTATTATTAATTATTGTTTGATATTCTATGGACTGGCTTTTGAGTTAGCTTGGACTCCCTAGACTTTTGCTCTTAAAGCCCTATCATCTGGAAACTCTGTGGATGTGGGTTTAAAAATGGAAAATGTGAAAAACTGTATTCAGTTAGATCCCGTTGTTGGCTGTACAGAGCACTACTGCTCTCTGATCTCACTAGCTGAACATAAAAGCCATAATCCTTTCTGCTGTTATTCCGTTTTTCATGAGAAATGATGTGTGAGGTAAATAGGAAAGGGAAAAGGAAATGGAGGGGAGACGGTGAGTGGATGGAGAGAAGGATTTACCGGAGCAGAGTGCAGAATTACCTGATGAGAATGGAGGACGAAAAGCAATAGGAAGCCAACATACAGCTGAATGTTGGAACTGCTGGAAAATACTGCTGGAAAAAATGTTGAGAAATCATCCTGCCATAAACTGGCTCAGTCTGGGCAGTCTCCTACACCAGGGTCAGCTCAGGGGGTTTTGCTGCTATTTTTTGTTTAGGTTTTCCTCTTTTTTCTGTCTCTTCTGAGCCTAGGACAGATCACTTAGCAGGTATTTCACATAAGATTGTAAAGCGTACCATCTATTTTATATAAAATACTATAAGTTTTCCCCTCAAGAACATAGGTTAGATGCAGTGTAACAACCCAGTATTTTTCTTCAACCTACACTTGTCTAATGCATTGTTTTTCAGCTGTGTCCTCTGAAGTTGGCTACATTTCAGCAGCAGGTGAATATTGCTCCCAATATTCTTCTGTTCTTAAAAACTACAACGCTGGTTTTTTTACATAAAGTTGATGTAAATATAAAACCTTATATTGACTCAGGTTTACTAATGAGATAACTTCTGTGACAGTCTAATAATGACAAAAACAATTTGACAACAATTTGGATTAAATGATACAGATTATGCCAGGGAAGTCTTCAAGCAGTACATCAAAGTTGTGTTGAGTATTACAGGTGTTTTTTTAAAATATAACCTTGCCTTAGTTTGTAATGACTTTCTTCTAAAATACCTGCAGTGTGGCTATTAAAAACCATGAATCACTGTTGAAATGAGATATAAAACCACAAGAATCTCACAGATCAAATCTCAAATGTCTAAATACTGGCATTTAGCAATCAAGCCACTCTCGTCACCTGCAGCACACTGAAGTGAAGCCAGCAAAGCAAGATGCAACAGTAGAAAAATAGAGATTAAAAAAAAAAAAAAGGATTTTAGAATCTTAATTCTGAAGAAACAGAAAGGTACTAATTTCCCACTGACAGTAGGTGAGCCCCTACTTCCCTGAGTTTTTTTAAATGCCCCAACAAAGAAATCAATCCATATCTTGACTGTTTTACATATGGAGACAGTATTAAAATTGGAATAAATAATGTTTTTATCTTCTTTTATAATGTTGCTAAACAATGTTTTTGTCTTCTTTTATTTGTTGCCACATATAAATTCTGATGTGTTACTCATTTACAGTAAATCGAATTGCTTACAATTCTCCCAGAACTTATTACAAAATGTTATTATAAAAAACCAAATTGAGTTTCAAGGGAAGGAAGCTCTCACCTTTTCTTCTCACCTATTTAGTAACAATTTCTAGTAATACTAAAAGCCAATTTTTGACAAGTTCAAGGGCTGGCCTTCATTGTTGCTTGATATTTATTTCTGTGTAAGGATGAGGATACGCAGTGCACAGTGTTCCTTTGAAGAATTTTCCTTGTTAAGGTTTAGTAGGCAGAAAAATCAGAATATTCAAGATTGCTCTTTCTGAAAGCACCGATATTCTCTAAAACTAGACTGTGTTAGTAGAAAATCTTGAATATTGAAGCTCCACCGTTTTAGGGACATGTAGTTTGTTAGTACTCTGTGACACCTTTCCTACACTTACAATCTCATTTTGTATTTTGAATTCTCCCATACCTACCTTGTGATGGGTCAACTCCAGCTGGCAGCCAAGTACCTGCAGACCTGCTTGCTTACGCCCACAGCTAGTGGGACAGGGGAGAAAATCAGAAGAACCCGTGGGTCAAAAAGAAGAGAGAAAAATCATTCAGCAGTTACTATCATGGCCAAGACAGATTTGGGGAGTTTAGCTTAATTTATCGACAACTTTAATTACTGACTTGGGTATTGCAAAGTAAAGAAGAAAAACATCTAATCAGAAAAGCATGCTTTCTCCCCCTTTCCAGGCTCAAATTCACTCCAGTCACTTCTTTCCCTTCTTTGTTCATACTGCAGGTTGTGAACACTCTCCTTTCAAGAGCTGCTCCTTTATTCTTGTTTCCTCTGTCCTGGCACGGGTTTGTCTATGGGCAGCAAGTTCTCTCATGGTGTGTGTCCTCTGGCATGGGCCTCAGCTCCTTTGGGAGGGCTCCAACAGGGAGCGCCGTGCCTCACCTCTGCGCTACCTCTCTCATTTACCCCCTTCTCAGCAGTTTGTGCCTTTCCTTAAATATATTTCCCTTGAGGTGCCACCCAGTTGGCTGATGGGCTCGGCTGTGCCATGTGGTGGATCTGCTGGGGAATTTTCCGGAGTCAGCTGCCTGGCACGGGGCGACCCCAACCAGAGAGGTCACCCTGTGACCATGCCACCAACAACAGCTTGGCACTAACACCCAGTGCACACCCCACAACGGGGGGCCAGAGGACCCCCACAGGTATTGGAGACTTCTCATTTTTATCAAGTACTTTATCACAGACATTAAATATTTGAGTACGGCCAAATTACTGTTCATGCTTTGTGATATAGAATACACATAATTTTTTTTTAAGGTACATTACACTGAATGACTCCAAAACAAAATAAAATACACTTCTGAGAACAAAAATATTCTTAAAATGTATCATGGAGTGAAGAACAGAATTCCTTCTCATTTCTGAATAAAAAAATAGCAAAATGAACTTTTATTACTTTTTGGAGATGGAAGAATATTTTTCCTAGAAGTAAGTGACAGACTGATTTAGCTGTTGGGTTTCTTTTTTCCTTGTGAAAAAGATTGTGAGTGACTTGCAGTCACAAAGTGTAACCTAATGATGAATTCTTCTGGACATCAAGAAAGCTCCCACCTGGAGAGCCATTCTCTAGCAGAGGAAACACTGCAAAAATAAATGGCTTCTCTGGAGGCCTAGAAAGTAACATGGACATGTTGGATATTTTGTGGCTTATATTTATTCTATTCAAATTTTTAATTATAAATTATTCAGTTCCTTAGTGCTAATTCAATTTGGGTAGCTGAAATACTGTGTTAACCCTTTGCAGGTGTCCCAAGACCAGTGGGGGAACAGAACAGACAGAAAGGACTGAATATTTGTGTATTGCTGTACATTTTCTGGGTCTGAGCCTTTTCTCATCCACACAAATAGGTAGAAAAAACCCAAGTCCTCCCTGTTAGGAACACGCTACCACTAGAAATCCTGTTGGTTATTTTTTACTCACCAATGATTTGATTTTCTCTTTTGGAAGAAAATGCCTCCTTGATCATTATTTTACCTTCCTGATTTAACACTTAATTTTACATATTACATATTTTAAACAGATGTGGAAATCTGAGCTTAATTTGGACACACTAAATCATAATTATGTTAAGTCTTTCCAATTAGTTTACAGTTGAGGCAAACAGGAATATGCTGATTCAGATTCTAATTTAAAAATTAGATGGAAACTACATCAACTATTTCAAGAAGAAGAAATTAAAATTTTACCACAAGGGACTGAAAGAAATCTTCAGCTATACATCTAGCACTAAGTACATGCTCAAGGTATTATTAGTATTTAGCTCCAAAAAAAATTTTGAAATAAATGAGGAAGAAAGGAAGTGGTTATATATTTTGAAAAGTAGAAACTGGAATGAAACTCTATATTTGTAGAAATACAATTATATGCTGAAATATAATTATACAGAAGGGATGAAATCACAGTTGATGTCAATTTTTACTGAATGTTATATAGAGCAGATACGTGGGCTTGACATGCTAATTGGAGGAAACTTAATCAGGTTTGGTAAACAATAAAGAATTTGCCCTTTAAAGCAAGTTTGGAGAAACGCCACATTCTGACATGCACATTTTGGTTTACATAGAACATCAAAATGACACAAGTTTTTCTAAGGGAAGCGTTTAAAACTCGAGAGAACAAAAAGGAAAGAGTATGCAGAGGAAATTACTTGGAGCGAGGCCCATCAAAAAGAACAGGAGACAAAGAGCAAGTGGATGGAAACAAAGAGAGCAAGCATAAAAATAAAGCAGATAAGATTGAGAGAAACATGCAGATTTCTGGAGACAGTTCAGTTTATTTGGGTCACTTTCTTTTTTCTTTGCCTCAGACAAAATTAATCTTTGGGTTGACACACACTATCTTATCTGTAAAAACCTGGTAGGCACTTCTGGTGCTTCCTTTCCGTGTTGTGCTGTATACCTGTAATTCATTCTAAGACACAAGATGAATGTATAGGTATTCTTGATGTATTACTACCGTTCCTGCCTTAGTTCACTGTTATGACCAGCTGCTCCCATATATTTAGAGTGTTTTTGTAACTCACAGAGTTCTGATACAGTATTGGTGTAGAGCAAAGGGAAGTGACAATCGTAAATCTGAATTGCCTCACTCTGAAAACTGTATATATGTAACAACAAGGGCTCCTGAGAAATTGGGATAAATTAGAGTTTTCTGTAAGGTTAGCTTCAAAGTAAGCTCAAATCCTGATAATGAGATAAAATCCTGATAATGAGATAAAATCCTGATCTCTGTTCTTACTGCTTTGAATTTCTTTGATAAGAAGAGCCATAACCTGGCTACTTGAGGATTCTCCTTATAGAAGGGAAATATTTTGAGGGTATATGACAAATACAGTACTCTGAATCCTGCTTCTCCACAGTCTTACCTAAACCTCCATCAGTGAATGTATTTTTATCAAAAAATAACACTTGCCAAAAGCTACTCAACATTGTTTTGTTCTTGACAAGCATTATACTACACTGTGGTGTCTCTGTCCATTCAAGACTTCAATCATTCCATTGTTTTGGGGCTGGAACAGATATGTTTGTCCCATGAAATAAAAGGAGATGTAAGTCCTTTCCTAAAGCATTAGTTGGCAATGTGGCATAGAAATTACTCCTTTATCTTTCAGCTCAGAAGAATCTTAATAATACAAGGTTCAAGGAATAATATGAAATAAGATGTCAAAAATAATATTTAAGGTATTAGGTAGCTAAGCCTATAACCCTTATGTGCCTTGAAAAAAAATTACTGTAATTTTTTGGGGATGAACACAATGAGAAGAAGTGTGACTTCTGAAACATGTCACTATTCATGCAGGAATAGAAGAAGTCGTAAAGACCGAAAAATTAACTGTGTAAAATTGAACTGGGAGACCTATCATTATCGAAGCATTTTCTAAGGGTACGTCATGTGTCATAGAAGGCTTTTATAAATTAGAGGTGTTATGAAGGTGTCTTAAAATGCCCTTTCCAATCTCTTCCAAAATATACCCTGGGGCTTAGGGAGTGCTCCCAGCCTGTGCTAGCCTGACAGGGGTGTTCGAGGAGCGCCGCTGCGATGGAGTACCCTTGTGCTCGGTGCCGGTCCGTGTCCCGGGCAGCCTGCGGCTAACAGGTGCTGCGGGAACCACCTGTGCGCGGCCGCACAGAGCGGGAGGGCGGCCCGGCCCTGCCGGACTCTGCCTCGGGGCTGTCCCCGCGGCCGCCCCGCTCCCGGGCCGGTCCGGGGCGCAGGTGCCGGCTCAGCCCCGCCGCGGCAGCGNNAGGCGCCGCCGCCGAGGCGGGGCCCCGCTCCCGTTCCCGCTCCCTCTCCGCTCAGCCGCTCCCAGCCCCGCTCCCGCTCCCACCCCGCTCCGCTCCGCCGCGCCCAGCCCCTCTCCCGCTCCGCTCCGGGTTCCGCGGCCCCGGCGCGGCGGTGCTGCCGCGCGTTCCCGGCGCGGCTCCGGGCGCCTCCCGCCTCCCAGCATGGACGTGAGGAGAGTGGAGAGCATCTCGGCGCAGCTGGAGGAGGCCAGCTCCACAGGCGGTAGGACGCGGGCAGCGTGGGGACGCGAGACTGCTTCTCTGAGTTAATTTGGGGTCTCGTCCCCTGTCCTTTGGGCAGCAAGTCTGGCAACTTGGCGTGGGGCGGGGAGGGGGGAGCTGCCTGCCCGCTTGCGAGGGTTGAACGCACCCGTGTAGTCGTGGGCAAATGTGTGTATCTCTATGGGGACAGTAAGCAAACGCTTAATGCCTGGGATCTCGGGCTAAGAAGCGTTCAGGGCTTCGCGAATCCCGCCCTAAGATGCCTGCTCTGACCTAACTGGTACTTTTGCCTTTGCTGAAATGACTTGGGGCTGGGTATGAACCTCCAGGGCACATCTTCTCTAGTTACCAACTCCCAAGAGGTAATTTTGGTCAGTCCCCCTTACACCTCCCTGCTGTGGTCTCCATTGTACCTCTCTGATGCCTAAGTGACAACTATTTGGTGGAGACCAGCTTCTCCTGGTAAGCCAAGGGCTGTTTGGTGCCTTTCTTTTCTCCGTATCTCAAATTGCAGTTGCACATTCACCTGGGAAAGGCTACAGCATAACTTGCATTTTAGAGAGAAGAAAAGCACGCTTTGCTACCCTCCACAGTGATTGTGACTCCTGGAGTGTTAAGAGTTTTTTCCCAGTTATTTAAAAATGAAGCTTCTTGGGTGCAGTGTGTGTAAGAGGATGTTGCCGAGAAAGGTGTTCAGCTCAAGCCAGCTGGGTAAGCAGAAGATGGTTGGACAGTTAATGAAAAACTTTGCAAAACAGGCAAGCAAAACCAGGGTAAATTTCTTTTCTTAGAAAAAATGTTTCTTGCTGTGCAGCTAGATTTCTCATAAACTGTGATGCCAGTGTAGAATAGTAGGCTTGCCAACAAGTTGTTTGAAAGACACAGTGCAATCCCACCATTTGCTTGATTTCTAATGCTTTGGAATGCATCTTCTGCTTGCTAGAAGAGGTTCACAGCCATGTGTTCTCTGTTGGATTGTACCTGGTTTTTCTCTTTCCTTAATGTCCCAGCTTTTTTAATGTTTTAGAGTGTGTAGCCTTTCACATAGGATACCAGATCATTTTTGTTGAGGATAGGGAACTTTTGTATCTGACTGTGCTATCAGCTTGATTGTAAAGCCATCTTTGCAGTTCATTAAAATTTTGGGAAAAAATGTGTGGTCATTATGATTACCCAACAAGGGACATGGCCACCAAAGTGGTGTTGTGATACTTCTCACTACTTTTCAGATCCAAGCCCCCCAAGTCATAATTTAGGCTTTTCCCTCTACATACCCCCCTCAGCCTTCCCGCTTTAGTCTGTTAGGGGTCTGAAAGTCAAACTGTTTTTCCATAACACATACATCATCAGTGACAAACACCGAGCAGGCTCTTGGCTACCTGTGCAGCCACCATACAGGACTGTATGCTAAACAAAAGACTGTAGGCTAAACAAAACTGAGGTCATGATTTACACACAGTGGATTTGCACAGGTGCTGTTGAGGAATTATTTGGTTTATGGATCATTAATGTAGATAATGAAGCATAAAGAGAGTTTAAAGCTTAATGTTTTTTCTTACATGTATAGTTTGCAGTAACAGGAAAGTGTCTATAGAAAAACTGGGGAAATATGATCTGAATCCATGTCATGCAAGTGATATGAAATACACAGATAATATTTTTATGGAAATTGTCTTCAGCTGAGCCGTATATTAGATATGTTTTCTGTTTTGGGTCTCTTGATATGCATGCCTAGTAGCTTTTAAAAATTAATGACCGCTTTAATTCACTTTAAGCTTGTAGTGATGAGAGGAAGTAAGATACACTTTTGCACTCTTTTAGAATACAAAGCAAAATCTGACTGAAACATGACTTACTGTAGGAAAAAATTTTCTCAAAAATAAGTTTTTATGCCAGAAAAAGAATATGGAAAGATAAAAATGATGGAGCTAAAAGGAAATAGTTCCTTTCTTCTGGAGAATGACACACAATACTCAACATATCTCATCACCAGTGTGATGTGATGTGATGTGAAGCTAACAAGTGTCTAACTTCCCTCCTCTGGGCTTTCTCCTTACATGAGAGGGCCCATTTATTTTCATCCTCTCACAATTTTGGCCCTTTTTCATCTAAACTTTCCTTTCCACTTTTCTCTTCTCTAGCTGTCTCCCTCCAGGCTGTTAAACATTCAACTCATTATCAGTGCCATCAGCATTTCTGAATGTACCTGTCTGTTGGATTTTTAACAAGGAAGGTGGATTTTTTTCTCATTAATTCTCTTCAAATAGAATCTTAGCTTTAAATGTTAGTTATTTTTAAATGGTAATGCCTGCAGTAGAGTTGTTACAGGGATTTGATGTTAGCGCACGAGAGTCAGAAAATGAAACCAACGAAAGTGCGACTGTTCCTCAATTTCATTTTTCCAAGTGAAATAGAGCCCAAATAATGCACAGGCGGCTTGAATGATGAAAACTATTAATGACAAAGACAGCATTTTGTACGTTTTAACAGGCAGTGACTGCCTTAAGATGATCATCTCCTTACATTTAATCTTGCACCTTGCAGGGCATCTTCTGATTCAAGGGCATTCAAATTAATGTCAATTTAAACACCACTGAGAGTTGTTGAATTAACAGAATGTGTCTTCTGTGGAATACTGAGCCATTGTAAGGATGAACTGTTTCGTCCCTCTGCCTCATGAAATTGTCTTTATCGATGTCTTATCTATCAGAAAGCTGCATTTGTGGTAGTGACAGCCAAAACTCATCTGCTGCTGGGTAAAGGCATGCAGCATCTTGGCAAAATGGGAAGAGCAAAGGGAGATTATCAGTAAAAGTTTGTGTGGGTAAGAAAAAGTTTAATCACAAAATGTCCTGTGGGTTCAATATCTAGGACAAACTTAAGCTGTTGGGAATACTAATATGAATAAGACATTATCACAGCAACTGGTTGCTTTGCTTTAGGATGTGATGAATTCAGAATGGGGATTGTGCTGACCGGTATGACCATGCTTATTCAAAAAATAGAAATATTTACAAAAGCCATGGTGTCATTTATGACAAGTTTTGAAGATTTTCGCTTATTAGACAAGGCAGTCTCAAATTCATGTTAGGAAAACAGCAGTAATTTCTACGTTGTGGTCCTTCTGCCCACAGTGAACCAAATAGTATTATTAAGCAGTGTTTATCCAACTTTAAGTTTACTTAGAGTTAAAATATTCTCTGCCATACCTCTGAGAGATCCTTGTGCACTAGTGCTCACTTTTGCTTTTAATGAATGACTTGTTCTTGTTGCTTAGGGCATTCTTAGAAGACAAAGGACATAGTGCTAAAAGGACAAAAAATTACATATTGAATAAGCTGAAAATAGGAATTTAGGAAAAGGGATGCTTGGAAAAAGTAAAAAAGTGATAAACAATATACTGGGAAACAGTTACAGGAAAAAAAAGAAGAGGTGGGAGGAGGGAAAGGAGGAAACAGATTTTGTATCTCACACGTTGAGATACAAAATTTATTATGTGTTAGTTGTATATATTGGACCAATTTCTTTATATCTAAGCTGGGATTCGTCTGACACGATAAAAAGCAGGCAGTGACTTTCCAAGGGATTTGCACCAATATTCATATCAGCATGAAAGCTTTGGTTTGTGTCAGTCAAGAGTCAGTGTCACTATTTTTACTAATGATCTGTTGTCTCCAAACACTCTTCATCACTGGACATTTTTAAGATTCAGATGGACAGGGTGCTGGACCATCTTGTCTAGACTGTGCTAGAAGTGCTGCTTCCAAATGCAATGCTTTTTCTATGAAATCTGCAAATACACAAGGGCGGGAATAAATTAAACGGACTCATGATCTAATAAAGGACGTATATGTATAATGGACATGCAAGGAGATATAAATATTTCAAGTGTAAAATATATGTTCTGCTCTTGCAGGGTGGAGGAAATAACTGATGCTTGGGAGAAATGACTGCAGCATAAGCCTCTGTATAAAATTTGAGTTCTGCCTTCCTCTCTGGTTCCTCTGTTCAATGAGTGCAAAGAAGTAATTATTTATCCAAAATTCTGTTACAGAGAGTTATATTTGACATGAATGCTGAAAATACCTTGGCTTCCCAGCAATATAAATTGTACATCATGTAAACATCAATTTTCACAAAATACAGATTTCTTATTCATTATTCTGACTTTCAAGGTTATGACCTGTGCTCAGAGAGTTGATATATAAGTAACTGAACATCTGGACAAGTTTCAGGTATAGTTGGCTAAGAGAACTTATGCTTTTTAGGTGTTTTTAGACATTTTAAAACATATAGAGGCAGATATGGTACCTAGCAGTAAGTGTAGCCATCAAAGAAGTATCTGGTGTGTGTCATGGAAAGCTTTTACAGTGTATCAGATAAGCACTTAGGACTCCTGCTTTGGGTTGGAGCTGAATATTTGATCTGTGCAGCATTCAGCTGTAATCTATCCTGTCTCAGCCTCTCAGTTTGCCGTTGTGATTTATTCGGAATCTTTGGCACTTGAAAAAGAAAGTATCTAAAAATACAATGCCTGATTGCTTCACTATTTCATAGATATGTGCATTCCTGCCAGGCTGTCCTACTATCTTCTCCCCATCCCCCTCCCCAATTCTGCTTGTCCTCTCTTTATTTCAGGTACCAAAATAGACTGCATTTGAACTCTTCCTTGCCAAACAAATGCTGGCCATTAATTGTCTCCTATGAGCAGAGGCCATTACTCATATTTGAGATGAGAGGAAACATTAGCAAACATTTGTGGTCTTGGAAGTCAAGGAGCCAAATCCATATTTCAGTAGTTGTAGTTGATACAGTCTGAACCAAGTAGGATTTCCGTCTTTATTAGCACACACTTCATTTAATAGGCTTGGGCCTGTTCTGGGACATAAGGAGTGCAGATACCAAACCCTTCATTATTTTGAGCACAGTGTGGCAGTGCAGATGGAGGTGGTTAATAGGATGGTTTGTCTCTATAATGTTGGGCCTGAACTATAGTGTATGGCTGCATCAAAAGTAAATGGACAACCGTGTGACATAGACATTAGTTTTTTTGATAGTAGTTTTCCTTTCAGAATGCCGGTTTCTCTGGCAAGATATTTGCTTTCTATTGCTTCGATGGCTAAGTAGTATTTGGCCTGGATTTCCCACTGAGTACACCAGGTAGAATGTGGAAGAGAAGCTAAAATGTATGGAATGTATGTGTTTTGGAACCCATAGAACTGTGGAAAGCAAGGAATCCAATTATTCTGTGATATTCTTAATTATTAGTTAGTAATTGTCTTACTGAAGTCTTAGGATCGTGTAGATCATGGTTTGATTTTTTTCTCATCATTTTCCGTTCTCACACTCTACAGGAAACATCATTTCTGTGTTATCACCTTCACGATGCAGCAGCGGAGGAGGCTGGGCTCTAGATTTACTTCTATGAATTTGGGAGATCTGTAGACAGCTGTAAACTGGCAGTAGTTTAAAATATGTGGTTGGGTTGAAAAATATATTGAATCCATTCGCCTCTAAGAATAAACCCAAACACAGAATAAAAGCTGTAGATCTGAGCTCATACTGTGTTTTATTTCTGGCAGCCCAGCAGAGACTTAATATGGTATTAAAAGGAGCTCTCTGTCAGAGGTCTGAAAATAAATATACTGTTTCTCTTTTATATTCTTTTCCACCTATAAAAGAAATCTCTTTAGAGATACACTTTATAGTTGTGATCCCCTGTTGTATGTTTATAATTTATATTGCAGCAACACAGTGGTGTGAAAGTCATAGATGCTTATGTGTCCACTGGAGGAATGAACTACAGGTGGAAGGCATGATAATAGGGAATTTTAAAATATAAATATTTTGCCGTATTCAGAAAAATGATGCATTTAAATGTTTGGGTTTTATTATAGGAGATAATATCTTTGTTTTTCTACCAGGTGTTTTTCACCATATAATGCATAATCCCCGAGCACAGTTAAATGCCTAACACTACACGTTACACTCATATGCCACAAAATGGCTAAGTGGTGACAGCGTAAAAAGAATTATTCCAACTTAAAGGCTTTGAATGTCCTAAGACGTAGACTTTAAGGTGGTTGCTCTATTTCATGCAGTCAGTAAGAAAGGGTTTGCTATTTTAATGACAGGGAAAAAGCCCCCCAATTTTACTGATAAAGTTTACTTGTTCTCACAATTTTCAGTTACCTCTCCGTATCTCCAGAGAGATATATTATGAATATTGCTGTAGTTATTAGGATTTAATAGAGAAAATCTTATTCTTATTATTTGAATCAAACTTTCGTTAATAATCCAGAAGAAACATTTAGGATTTATTAGAAAGGTAAACAGTAGCCATAAAGCGTGCTGATGGGTCTGGTTCTTCACAGTGGGAATGACCAGAACAGCATATCATCACAGTAAGTCATTTGATTATTGTGACTATTCCTAAACCCTTTGATACCAGTGGGAGTAATTGCAGTGAATAAGGGTTTTTAAAATTAATTGTAGTTATTTGATTTTGAAATTTTAATGATGTTACAGTGCATGTTATAATAAAAACACATTGACAAACAAATTTGTGCCAAAAGAGAAACATTATATGAAGAAAAGATCTATCCAAAATACTTTCAGTAAGTTGAAAGAAAGAAAAAAAGTTTGATTTTTATTGTTTTTTATTTTAACATGCATACACGATGCAGCTTGAAATGATGATCTTTTGAAAGTCACATTATATAATATCTGTCAGATATAAGCACTACTGCAACTGAACATTGATGTTTGGGATTTTCTAATATGTAGAGATGTCTGTGTACATGTTAAGTACCATAAATTAACAAACTATAGTCACATTTACAAAAATACCTGGACCTGGGCTGCTATAATGCTTTGCCTTTTTTTTTTTTTTCCGCATGAACGTTGCAGCTCATAGTTTCAAAGAACACTCGAGAAAGATCAACCTTTTTTGAGACTGTTTGTTTGAGAGTGTGCCAAAGCATGTCGCACCAACCACTCCTCGGCATTTTGCAGCAGCAGGTGCTCCCTCCTTGTCCATGCACTGAGATGGGTCAGGGAAAGCCCCTGTACACACTCACAGTTAGCACCATTGCTGGCAGGAGCATCCCTGTGTGCACGTGGTTTCCCAGTGCAGAGGGTTGGTGGGAGAATGAAAATTATGCTGTGGGATTACAGTCCCTACCTGAGTGGTTAAAAGAAAGGAGAGGACAAAGATCAAGAAATGCCTTTTACATGTGTGGCTTTAGTGGTATCTGAGCAAGTGGACCTGGGATCTGGATCTGCTGTTCTGTTACCTTCAGACAGAGATAATTGAATCGTGTTTATCTTAAAATAAGTAGGAGAAAAATCCTAAAGAATAGTCCATTGAAGCAACATAGCAGATGTATATCAAGGATATGCAACCACAGATCCGTGTTTTGCTTCATTGTGTGCTGGTAGCAGTATGATAGGTGTTTCCTCAGATCACCATAGGTTTTGACAATGTAGCTGGTTTTAACCAGGGGATACCCAGATGTCCTTAATCATTCTGATTATTGACTTATATTCCAATGCTCAGTAAGTGAATTGTACACTGCATATCTTATGATTCACTCTTTCCATTTTATGTATTATTTTTCACATTGATTTATAGACATTTGAAGTTATTGTGTTTTCTGATGTGACATTAAAAAAAGTATCACCCATTGTAATGCTATCAATAAAGAAAGATAAATCTAGACTGTTTGTTCAGGGTATTGTGTGCTGGCAGCATCCACCTGCTGGTAACTGAAACAAGTACACATTACAGTTCATTGTTTTTTTAAAAAAGATGCTGTAATTGGCATACACACGCTCTTAGGTGCTGCCCTAATTTCTGCACAGCCAGTCTACCAAATCTGAGATGTCTAAGAAAAAAACAATAAAAAAAATAGTTATGCAAGTTGAGAGGAAGTGCAGTATGATTAAAATACAGAGAATTTCATGCTATTGTTTCAGTAACTAGGTCTACTTTATATACTGCATCATTCTTTGATCTTTGTGGTGGTGATGAAGTGGGGTTTCCCAGTTTCTTTTTTTTTTTGGAATATGCCACATTGTGCATTACCTTCCCAGCCTACCTTCCAGAACTCGGTAAATGAGAGAAGTACCTCTGTGTTTAGGATCTATCTACTCACTATGTTGTTTGCTTCAAAGCTGTTGCTTCCAGCCTTCTCTGCCTGGTAGATGGGAAAGAGGTGGTCAAAAAGCAGGATGGGCTTGGTAGATAGGTGATAGGTGTTGCCCTTTCTGCTATCTTTTACATGATGATGACAACAAACCTCTTTGCGGGAGATTGGCACGTCCAACTTTCTCAAGCAATGACTCCTGCTTCTGCCTATTTGTCACTTGGAAGCACATGTGAACCCCTCAGCTAAATGAGCACTTTCTGACCTTTTTTGCATAATCTTTTTCCTCAGAGGGATGTTATTTTTAGGTTACATGCTTCTTTCTTGGTTGGTTGATTGTCAGTCAAAGGAGAGGAGAGTAGGTGATGCATCCGGTGGAACTGGTGGTCTCTAATGCATGTTTTATAAAACAGAATTCTGATAGACTGGAGGAAAAATAGCAAGCGGAGGTTAAAATGAGGAGGAAATGGACATGACTGAGGGTATAGTGTCATAGTTCTTTACATGGCACACCTGCTGTCAAGTTTCTCCCAGTATATTAAGTCTTTACTAAAAATATGAACCAGTAGGACTTAAAATTAGACAGACTTATGTACCTTGCTTAATTGCTTAACTTGCAGAGTTGAACAATATTTAGAAATTATTTTGGTTCATGAAAATATTTGTGTCAGCTACACCTTTTGTTCGCATTCAGCTAATTTTCCAATACTTGAATAGAATAAAGCAATTCTATTTCAATACAGACTTAGAAAGATCTCTTCCTGTATCTGAAGTCTTTGAGCCATCCCAAGCTTCTTGAGAATCGGTAACTTTTTTTGTTCCTGAAGAGATGGGAGGTGTTCAGCTAAAATCCCACAGTGTACTAAAAAAACCAAACCTCTACTCTTAATTAGCTGTATGTTTTACTTTGCCGGAGTTCAAAAATGACTGCCTATACTTAGAAATGCAAAAGTAAGTATATTTTGACCTGTTTAGGTAGTAAAACTATGTAAAAGGTGTCGGTAAATTTCTAATGTCTTATTAAGCAGTGTTTTATCAGCAGTCACTTTAATCAACAGCACTTAAATTACTACTAGGGTGACAGTCTGTTAGGGTTTTTTCAATTAAAGAATTCAGAAGAAAGTAGGCACCTTTTTTGGTGTATTTTTCTTTTGCTTTCCAGAACCCAAAGCATTAATAGTGTGTTTTCATGTAAGCCTCTTCACAAAGAATATGTACAGAAATGCTGTCAGTTAAGTGACTAATTCCTCCATGAAAATGGAAAAGAAAATTTGATGGCATTATCAAACCACTATTTGGTAAGTGGCAACTCAAAGTTCTGACTGTGGAGATGGTATACTTTCCATTCTGCAGGTGTAGTGTTAGAATAAATGAGTATGCAATAGTGAACAGGCAGTTCATTTGTTACTTTCTTGTTGCAATAACACACAATATTTTGTGTTCCAAGAAGGGTGTGTATTGATTAAATGCACCTTGCACTCAAGCAATTAATACAGGTCTTCTGGATCCATCAGTGCCTGTTTCATTATGATTGAAGGCCTGATCTTGCAGCGGTTGCAGTACAGCACAGTGTTTAAAACTGAGGATCATCCTGTTATACTTAAGAAAGGCACTTGCTGTGCCTTTGAACAGTAGACTTTAGTCAAGTGTTTGAACAGTTTGCTTTAGTCCTTCAAATTCTGAAACCTCTTACAGAGAAGGGAAGAAACAAAGCTTTTGTCTCTTCCTGCATAGTCCATAATTTCATAACTGAAAACTGGAGGTAAAGGATACCCAACTATACTGACAATACACTATCTAATGCTAATGTAATCTTATCATGATAATATAATGTGAAAGAGTGTGAGAATATGAGAAACAAATAGAGATATCAAAAGAGAGCCTGTTTACCTATTTGAAATAATGGAGAGTGTTTCTAATTCAAATAACCAAAACTGCAGCTTTTAAGAGTCAGTTAATTATTCTCTTTCTGGGAAACAAGACATCCTCAAGGAATTCTGAGATTTCTGTGTAATATCTTCATTCGAGAAACTTAAATTATAAGAAAAAAATCCCACCACTGACAAAGTTGTGCTTTTTTTGACTGAGGACAAAATAAATAGACACATACTCAGTCTAGTTTACATGTTTATATTTGTCTTGGAATGCTAGGCAGACAGTGACTAACCAGGCTGACTGCATACTGTGTGTAATACATACAGCCTGCTCAGGGCAGGAGCCTGATACAAAATCCAGCTCAAAAATTCTATGACATTGGATTTCATTTGTACTTTTGAGATAAAAGCAATAAAACCCCATGGAATCACAGAAAAATATTTTGGAAGAGAAGTTGAGAAATCTTCCTTTTTGTCCTGATTCCCCAAGGTAGGATCAAATATTCATGTGGTGGTTCAGATGGCTTTTTGCTCAATGTACTTAAAATTCACCACTACTGGGTGCCTTATGACATTGCTGGTTAATCTATTCCAGAATGTATCTTTCCTGATACAATCTGTTTCCTAGTCCTGAAGTAAATCTTCTTGGATGTAAAGCCTGGTACTCAAAATGGACGAAATACATAGCCAAGATTTTATAGTACTGAATAGGACAGGAACTTCCTTTGCTATGTCTTAGATTTTTGTCTTTAGTTTCAAGTCTGAACTGCTGTCCCTTCCACAGCAGCCTTCCACCTGTCCTCAGCTTGTGATTTAACATGTTTAGCAGTGCCAGACTTCCCAGATACACAGTTGTCACCTAAATAGTTTTTCTCCGTTCTGTTTTAACAAGATCGATAATTTCTCTGGAACTTTACTTGATGTCTTCTAAATTATACTTTACAAATGATAGCTAGTTTTTGAGTGTTGCTTTTTATCTTCTAACTTGCAAACTTGTTGGAAGCTTAGGGACAACCGTGCTTGAAATTGGAAAATTAAAAGAAGGATAAAGATTTCAACTTATCTGTCTATCACAAAGGAGAGATTACAGCTTGCCCCTGTTGATGATAATTCTTCCCATCCTACAAGAGCTCTGTAGAAGTTACTGCTTCCATGGAGATGACATCAGCTACTCCCAGATCGTGTTGGGAGTAAATTATGCCCTTGCAGTGCTCAACTCTTTGTATGAATCAGCTCTCAAGAATTTGGGATGAGGTAGGAATCATTGTCTTGCAAGAAATAATAACCATCAACTTTCCCTCATTTCTATGGGAAGCCTGATGGAAGACTGCATGGATTCTCAAGGGCCTCCAGAACTTGTCTCTTTTATGATCTGAACAGATATTCCAAATAAATGAAGAAGCACAGCTTTAACTTGCACTGCTTTCCAGCTATTTATTGCATTTGGATCTTAAGAAAGAAAACTTTGTCGGTGACCCTTTTATGAACTCTATCTTTTCTAAGAATATTTTATCTCTTGAACATTTGATATGTAGCATGAACTTCTTAGTTCTCTCTTCCATAAATAAAAACTGAAGACAGTTACTTTAAACAATTTTTTAACATGAAAAGTCAATGTCACAGGCAATAGCGAAGCTTTTGAAGTTTCAAGCACTTCTTATTCAGATTATTTTTATCAGTGCTGTACCATCTCACACTTGATAAGATGTACCTCCGCTTTTATGAGTGTCTTTACTAAATGCTATTATAATGATAAAATAGGGTATGCTCATTCCTCTCTCATTTTTCAAGGCTGATGAATCTAGGAGGCTTTAATCAAGAAGATGTCATGTATTTTAACTTTTATACCAGCTTAAGATTTTCTAATTTTAGATTTTAGATTTTTATAATTTTTGGTGTGCATACTCCAAAAGTATTTAACTTCTGTCCACTGCCTGATTAAAACCACCATTAGAATGGCACTTGCATACAAATGACCGTAGAGGATTTATTATCTGTCTTTCCCAAATTCATTTTTATAGTCTGATAGTTTAGGGATATGGCTCTTTAAGCCTGTAGCTCCAGGAGAGTTCTGTGATGGCTGGTCTGTGGATGTTAATAAATTAATCTGTGTGTTTGACTTCAGTTGTGAGATGTGATAAAGCTGTTTTAACGAGCCCAGGCATAGGCTTTTATCAGACAGTCCTCTGGAGGCAGGGAGCTGGCACTCTGGCTTTATACCAATCAGCATTCCTTGCTTTGGCTTTGCTAGGAAAATGTTACACTTGATTTTTATATGAATATATAACATTGTCTTATTTTCTTTGTACTTTGGCAACTTCACCGTGTTTTGATCGACAGTTACTTTGTTAGCATCCATCACAACTAATCTATTTTATACATTGTGTGTCTTCATATCATTTATTCTCCCTCTGAATTTTATTTTAAATGTTCTGCAAGTGTATCATTCTAGCACTGCCCTTTTCCTTCAGAACAATTTTGTTAGACAGTTGACCTTAGCTGGAAATAAAGTGTGCAGTGAGTTCTATTTTTTGTGTCTGTTTCTGTATAACTTTTTATTAGTCTACTCATTGGTCCTTTATGAAACTATTAAACCAGTAATAACATACCTGTGATAGTACTGTGATGGAGAGAACTACATTATTTTTGGATGATAGGATCACAGTGCTTTTTGATCAGAATTGTCACCATCTTGAATTACTGGACACTTTCTGAAGTCTTGAAGAATAATTTGTAAGTGACAGAGCAATGAAATTGAGAAGTCTTTTTGGAAAAACTGTTACTTTGTCAGTCTAGGCATTTGGGCTATGACTAAATATGGGAAACCGTAGCTAAGGATAACAGGGAGAAACTGTTTGAGTAATAATGAATAAAAATTATTACAGAGTTCCACTTCAGACTAATTCTAGTCTAGTTCAATTGACTAAATGCCTGCTAATATTTGTAGTGCATTAAATCAGCTTCTAGAACACATCTTCCCACTTAGTTTCACCTACAAAAATCTCTGTATTCCAAGTGCATTCCATGATGAGAACTATTAGGTGACTTCTGAAAGCACGTTCCTGATCTGAATGGCAAAGCTAATAGGTCCATATGTCAGACAGAACTCTGGGAACTTTCCCATTCTCTGGGGCCCAGAAGTTTTATGAGCTTGTTTGCATATTTCCATCTCTTTGGCAGAATTCAAATATGATCCTTTCTATCTCAGGGAGTTAATGGAGACATACTTAGGGATCATGCTAATATTTTAGGGATGTTTTTTTCAAGATTAGGCCTGCTTATTTTAGGATTTACTATATTAATACCCCCAAAATTGTGTCTTTTTAGGACCAAATTTTCTATCAGAGATTTTCTTAACATCTAATCATCATCATCAAGAATACGCATCATTATGCAGAAGCTGCTTCTCATTTTCTGATAGCTGCTATCACTTGCCTGATTGACAATTTGCAATTAATTCTTATTGTGTGTATTCAGGCTGCTCATTTGGTTCTGACTGGAACAGCACATGTGCAGAACATGTTAAAGAACTGCCATCAGCGAGATGCCTTCTTCAATAGGAAAATGTATAGCTGTGTCAAAAAAAAAATCAGAGATTTTAAAGGCAGAATACCTGTGTGCTGGAGTTTCAGTGCTGGACTTGGTAAATACACTTAAACTGGCTGTTTGCAGACAGTTCTGCAACATGATGCAACACGTCCTGGTAACTTCTTGTAATTTCTGTGTTTCAGGATGCAGTTGCTTCTCCAGAGAGAATATAAAAGATCAGTAAAAACTGAGAAAGAAAATCAAGTCAATAAGACTGTAAAGAGTATAACCCTACATGAAGGTTGGCTATTTTTATAAATTACGTTAGTTTGTTATGGCACTAGAGTTGGAACTTTTAAAATAGTGGGCCAAAATACAGCTTGTTGAATGTTTCAAGACTGTTTTAAAATACTTTTAGAGTTTGAACATATGCGTTGGGGAGTGTTTTCCTTGCACACCCTGGCTTTGAAGTCTAATTTTAGCACTATTTGCCATAGAAATAGCCACAAAGCCAAATTAACTTAATTTTACATTTGTCATATTTTTGTGCTGAATAACTACACCTCACAATTTCTTTCTATGTTAATGAATCAAATTTATATTCAGAGTGATTATACTTCTTTTAAACATTACTAAATTGCTTCTAAATCAAATAATTTCAAAGATGATGTAACTGCCAGATTTATTCTTAGCTCGTGTGAGTGCATTCTCAGCCTACTGCAAAAAGCGTTTTGGAATCTCAAATACATGAAAACTTATCTCCCATATTCAGTTAACTTGTGAAAAATCACACAGATTTATTTTCCCTAGAATTGTATAAGGGAAAGGCTTTCCATAATGGAAGCTAAAGATAGAAATTATTAATGGTAATTTTTTTGGAAGTTTGAAAGTGACTGAAAGTTTCCATTCAGCACTGGTGAGGCCACACCAGGAGGGAGTCCTGTGTCCAGTTCTGGGCTCACCAGTACAAAGGAGACATGGGCATGCTGGAGAGAATCCACCAAAGGTCCACAAAGGTGATGAATGGACTGGAACATCTGTCCTATGAGGAAAGGCCTGGGACTGTTTGGCCTGGAGAAAAGAAGGCTCAGGGAAAATGTCACCAATGAAAATCAATACCTGAAGGGAGGGAGCAAAGAGAGTGAAGTCAGACTCTTTTTCGTGGTGCTCAGTGACAAGAGCAGGGGCAATGGGCAGAAGCTGAAACAGGAGGTTTTTTTGAACATGAGGAGTGTGGGAGTGACCAAGCACTGGGCACAAGTTACCTGTGGAGGTTGTGCAATCTCCCTCCTTGGAGATATTCCAAAGCCATCTTCAGATGGTCCTGGGCAAACCTGCCTTAGGTGGCTGTGCTTGAATAGGGAAGGTGAGACCAGACGACCTCTGAAAGTACCTCCCACCTCAACTATTATATGATGCTGGGACTGAAATGGACAACAATTTTTTTTTAAAGTGTATATTAATTGTAAATATATTTCTTGGGATGCTTGTGGGATTTTCTTTGTATTTTTCATCTTTGCTAATGTTTCACTGTGCAGTTTTGTATATAGAAGTTATTTCAGGGATGGTTCTCACTGAAGAGAAAACTGGTTGAATATTTTTAAGCAAATGGCAGGGAAGACTGTAGTTGCATATTAAATTGAAAGGGTGGTTCTGCAGTGTAAGATGCACTTAACCAGTAATTCTTGGGTTGGAAATTATGTTCAGCATTCAGATGGTCAGAGTTAAGTAATTCAGTTCTCAGAGCACTGCATAGACACACCAAACCCCCCAGTTTTCTTTAACGTGTACTCCAAGATGTAATCACTCAAGCGTTACATATTATTGCTATGATCTTTTTGTAACTAATTTTTGAGACTGAACTGTTTTGTCAATATAATTTTATTTTCTGTTAAAACTCCTTCTAGTTTTGTATGCTTTTAAATAGGATCTGTTCCTTTTACCATTTCTCTAGAGCTCTAGATCTGTCTGTTCAACCTTGTTGGTCATCTGATTTTGGGAAGAGCCCTCAGAGGCCTAGGTAAGCATTAATACCTGGAAATTTGAGTCATTAGTGTGAAAATGTTGGATCTGCATGTAGATCATGAAAGGAATCAAAAATAAGTGAATTTTCTGTTTCATTGTATTGGTGTGTATGGTACTTTCCACTGTTTTACATCTATAGTATCCCTAAAAGAACTGTGCAGAAAAATAAAAATACTGGTGTGGGGTAAAATAAAGATACTGGGTTTTGCAGAATTTTTCCAAACCTAAGTCTGGGATATGTACTAAGCTGTCATCTTTTCTCAGGGAAAACATAAACTAGGTTAGGGGTTCTGGAGTTCTTTTACATTTTTCACTTTAAGTGATTCTGAAAGTTCCTTATGTGTTATAGCCCACAGCAGCATCATCTAGATATTACACAATGACCCACTTAAGAAATGCAGTCAGAACAGATGCTGTAAGACTGTGCATTAACTCACATGGAGGACATGTCTCCAGTCAAGTCAAAGGGTTTTGCAGTTACTTGTTGAACACAGGGTGCTGCTCAGCTAAGCTCAGGTCAATATTAGCCTCTTTTATAAAGATAAATATTTGGTGATTGTCTCATAGTATAAACCAGAACACTTTACTCTTCATCCTTATTTGAAAATATAGGACATTTGCACCTAAACTGAGGTTTTGTCTTTAATGCTAGGTGGGATACTGATATCACAATTATGGGGGTTTTTTTAAAATTTGTTTTGGGTTTTTTTTATGCTGATGGAAGAGTGAACCTTTAGTTCTTAAACCTTATTACTAAAAACTATTGTGTTAATGAAAAATACATTAAGATGTTTGAGGCAAAAGCATGAGCTGAAATGTTTGTGCTTTTCAGGACTCTTCTTGTTAAACAAAAATGGTCTTACATAGTACTTGTTCATTCTTAAAACACAGTGTCAATTTAATCTGCTTTACAAGCATTTGTTACATGGCAGAAATTAAGCAAAAAAGCCCCAAGACAGACAAACCCCCAACCTTTTAAAACTGTAAAATTTTGATTATCAGATTATATTTTGTGTTGAAGGCATACATAGGAAAATTATCCATTAGATTTTGAAAACTCATGAGAGTTGTAAGGAGTTTAATACTCTGAGATAGTTCTGATGGGCACATTAGCTCTCTAACAGTTCTGAAGGCAAGACAGACTTTAATGAATGTCTTCAGCCGTACATGTCTTATACAAAAGACTCCAGTGGGACATTCGGTCAAAGTGTCTTTCTGTGCTGAAAATATAATCTATTAGAACTTGCCAATACTACACCAGTTATTTTAGTAGAGAGAAAATATCTATTCAGTCAGTTCAATCAACAATTTACCTTATTAAACTCCCCCATATTTTTCAAAGTGAATATAAAAAAATCCTTTATTTTTAAAAACCAAAATTAGAATTTCCATGTAATAAAACATGCTTATAGCTGTACCTCAAATAAACGGCCAAATATTATAAGAATTAAAACCATGTAAAGAACTTCCAGGAAATTCTGCAACTACTGTGCTTGAGCTTTTTAGTACATGCCCCCTACCTATATTAGATCTGCCAATCTGATACTACCTTTTGACTAAAAAAGTTGGACTAAGTTGATCACCATAAGTATCTATTTGTGTTTGGTTTGCTTTTTTTTTTTCCTAGAGATGAATTTAGCTCTAAATGCTTCCTCTTTTTCACTGATTTTTTTTTTTGAATGTAAGAACTGCGTAAATATATTGTGAATGTTCATACCCTTGCACACTAGGAAAGCAAATTGACATTTACTGACCAAAACTCCTGTAGATAACAGACTATCAGAAAACAGCTTCTACCCAAGCTGGCAAGCCCCAGGTTCTTGGAATGTGCTGTATTTTGCTGCAAAGAGCTCTGTGGTGCTGCTTGAAGTCTTAAGGAATGTATGGCCAAGGATGGAGAAAGTGGTGTTAGCATTTTACGGGGAGTAATGCAATTGCTTGGGACAGGTGTCATATTCAAACTCACAAAGTCATAAATGCAGAGCACAGTGTAGGTGGAATTACAGAAACCCAAGCTCAGTAAAATTATTTGTTTCTGGAAAACTCTACTGACTGCCACAAAATGGTAGAGTGGACTTTTGGAACTCTTTTGCTATTAACACCTTTATCTGATGATGTAGAGTCATCCATGGAAGAGATAAGTCTTAAAATCTGACTGAATTTATGCTTGAAAATTAAAAATATTAAAGGTATTTTTGATCAGGAGAGAGCCTTGCTCAGCTTCTTCAAGCTCCATGACATGATCATCACTGCTGAAGTTGTTAATCCATGCTCTAGAGTGCAAGAAAAAGGTATTCAGAAGAGCCTGGTTATATTAGTTTGCTACCCTTTACCAAGTTAATGTAGAACCCCTTCAAGACCATGGCTTCTGCATTCACTAAGTAAGATGATTGTAAATAGTAGCTTGGGGCAACTTGGGGATACATGGAACCTTAATTAAAGCTGGTGCTAAGTGCTGTATATAGGCATCCCCTTAGAAACTGAAATCCCTTAGGTTCAGTTATAAAGCTCTGAAATTATTAAACTTACAGTGAATTTAAGCAGAGAATTAGTGAAGTAATTTATTCTTTTTACATTGTTTCTTCTGCCTTGCAACCAAGTTCAGCTTTTCAGGTTGGGACACAGATGGCACTTGAAGTTGATAGCATACTTTTTTTTTATAACCATCCTGTTTATTAAAGTTGAAGCTAATGAGCCCATAATTACTTTAATGTGGATGATAGCAGGCTTAGATACTATCCTGTGATTAATCTAGAAAAGGATTCTCATAACTAGTAATAGGGGAAGCACTTATATTTTAAATTGTTTTTACTGAAGAGCCACTTCTTTTGGTTTTATGTTATTATTTTATAAAAGCTCTTTTATCTTTTGAGTGCTATAAACACTTGCTTAAAGCACATTTGGTATTTTAAAATTCTGAAACAATGGATAATTTTCATGCTTTTCCTTTCTGTACATTTAAGTATGTCTGAAGATACATTGCATCGGGAAGTATTAGATCTGTATTCAAACAGAAAGTAGAAAAAAAATTGAGTGGGGGAGAAGAAAAATAGGCAGAGATCCTGTCTATCTTCCCATTGTTGCTCCTGTTTTTTGATCACAAGTGGTTACCATGACTATGTATCTTTATGACTGAGTTTTTAAAATGTATGATGCAGCCCTTTATTTACGCTGTGCTTGTAACTCCCTTTAACACGAAAGGAGAAACCACGCAGCAAGAGGATAGGTTTGATGCTGCTTAGTCTGTGCATGGTGGGGTATTAAAACCAGGTTGGCCGTTACCTGGCTGCCTGGTTTATGCTTCTGTTCAATCAGCCTAAGACCTTTCTTTCCATAGTTTAGGACCAAAGTTTAGTTTTCTGTTAGTAATACAGACTGCAGTGCAGCATGTTTGATGGAATAACCTAGGTGCTTTGCTGTTCTATTCAAATTATAGTTCAACCTTCAACAAAACCAAACAAATATCAGTGTTAGGTCCTCCTCTTACAGATTGTCTATTCATAGAGCTCTTATGGATTCCTATAAGAATTCTGCACCCCTGAGGAATTGCAAACATAGACATACTAAAGCTGTTTGCAATTTAGCAAACTCTAATGAAGTCATTAGGTTGACTCATGTTCAATGGCATTAACTTCCCTTGATGATTAATTCAATTTTTGGAGACATTTTTCTTCCTATTCTTAATGTCAGTAATTTACTTAAACAGCAAAAAGAAAAGGAAAAAAAAATCTGTAGGCATTGGAAGGGAGAGTAGTATTCTGAATCCTTTGCTTCTCTCTGTGGAAATATTCAAGTATAATTGCTCTTTTTTGCTGACATCAAATTTCAAGGGTTCTGCAGAGAATAGCAGTTGTTCTAAAATACAATTGTACTGTTCAAAGTGCACTACAGGGTCCTAAATTCTCCTGTGAGTTGTCCCTCTATAAAAAGAAGATTGAGACTAAATTCTGAGATTATTAGCTATTTTGTAAGATGAATTTCAAATAAAATAAAGATTGTACTGACAAGAGCAAGAAAAAAGTTTTTATGTTTTGTTTTGTGATTGAGACATACAGCAGCACTTCATACAAATAGGTAGGGTTTTGGCAAATGTGGCGTACAATGAAATATTCTTTTCCATGTATATTAAAGGTTTTCAGACTGGATAATGATAGTAGAAGGAAGAAGTTATTATTTTATAGTTATGGCAGGTTCACCCTTCTGTATGGTATTAAAAACTTTTGGAGATAGAAAATAGCACTAATATCAACCTCTTATTTCTACACTACTGCTATTCCTTGGCCTGCTCCTTTTAAAGGTTCAGAAGATTAAATATGTACTTTACATGAAGGAAGAACTGTTCTGAAATTTCATACAAGTAAGAGAAGGCCATAATTGACATAATTTTCTGATTAAACTGCAATACACTGTTTTGGCTTGAATACTAAAATAATCTGGTGTTTTTCCTTTGCTTGCATGCTTTTTGGACACAACAAAGCAAAAATATTCTGCCCAGTTCATACAGATCACTGACAAACACTGCAGTTTAGGAGAACTGTAAATGTGTTAACAGAGCCATGACAATGTAGAGTTTTTTTGAAGTGATGCTAATTATACTAATAAGAAGATCACTGTTCACAGCAGAATTCATCAGAGCCTTTTTTCCGTCAAGCAGATGGTTTAAAATTTATACAAAATTTAGGGTTGAGAGCCTGTGGGGAGAAGCTATAAACTGCAGCACACTGGACCAAAAGCTTTAGCAGTTGTGCAGCCAGCTGGTTCCAGGGGCTGTGAGCCCCTCAGGGGCCCTGGTGACTTGCACAGCAATCACCCATCCTGTGCTCATGCTGCCGCGTGGAGGCACCTGCTTCTTGCTCTCCTCCTCCATTACCAAGCCTCATCCCAAGCTGAGGAGGGGACTGTTCCAAGGCGTTTGTACCTCAGCTTGGATCCTCCTCAGATGACCAAGAATATTCTACAGCGCACAGTTTCGTACCACTGAGAGCACTGCCATCCACCCTGGTCTGGCAATTTTTAGAAGAAGTGATTACACTGTTATCATTAGTGCCTACCTGTTCATTGGACGGCTTTCATTGGACAGATGCCTTGAGGAAGCAAAAAAGCTATATTCAAAAGAAGTTTCTTCTACAATTTTCTAGCCATGTGATAAGTAGGTAGTACTGGACTTCTTGCAAAAAGACTGAAATAACCCCGATGCTAGATTTTTAAGTAATTTCTTTGTGTTATGTGGCTTTGCAATGATCTGGGCACTTCCTGGACATGCCCGTGTTTTAGAAAATCTGATAAAGTCTTTTAGTATTGACTTTTGAAGAACACCAGTGGTTACTGATTTACCTTCCTTTCAGTAGATGACAATGCCTTCTCAAACAGCTTGGAAATCTGTAAATGGAAATTTTAATGGATTTGGGGGCCTTGGAAATTTATTTAATACTTTTGCATAATTTTATCCTACTTATTATTTTAAATATTAAGTGTGTTTATGAATGAAGTTCAGTATTGGTTAAAAATGGTAATACATAATTTTCATGTATAAAAAAATCTGCTGTTGCTTATTTTGTGGCTGTTAAATTTAGCAGAACTGCTGACATCAAGAGATGCAATTCTTGTGCATTTATGCTTTTTTTTTTTTTCCAATGAATTTTTAGTCAACCCAGAACCTGAAATGAACAACCAAAGATTTTGGTAATTTCACTATCAAAATATTAAAGTCTTCAAAGACTTTCTAATAATCCAGGGAGTTAGCAAGCTAATAAATGAGTATAAAGTTACTGCACAAATGTTGCTCTATTTTAATTCTAAAGAGTATTGATCAAAAATGAGAAACAAATTAGATTTGAAGACCAAAATGTTATATTTTTAGATGGAACAAGTCCTTGTATTCAGAACTGTATCCTGTTTTTTCGAGATAGTTAAAATAGTAAGAAGTAGACATAGAAAAAATGCAAATGTTGGGTATTTTTTCAACATTATTTGATTTCCTTCCCCAATATAATTTGAAAAATATTGTTGAATACATACATATTTGAATTAATACATGGGATAAAGAAATGTGTTATTTCCTGTTTCCTGTGCAAGTAAAATTAAAACTCTCTGGGTTTTACTACAGAAATGCTTGTTTCATTTTGTGATGTGCTTAGAATAAAATATCCCTGTTCTTTTACATGCAAATGTGGGAAAAGAAAGGAAAAAATACAGCCTAGGTGAAGAAGAAGAAAAGCTACTTATTTTCTTAGAAAAGATGGGAGACATGTCTAGTCTTATGCCATGCAAACAAAAGAAGATACAATTATTCCAACCTCTGAAAGGAAAGACATTTAGTTTCCAGAACTCCCTTACAGCCAAAGTTCTGATTCTTAAAACTATTTAAAGACTGTGGGAGAACTGCCACAGGTGGTTTCCGAGAAACCAGCAAAGCCATGTCAGATCACAAATGAAGAGACTGCTGTGCTTCAGTTTGTCACTTGGTTCTTAGATTTCCTGTTACCATCTGGCCATATCAATGTCCTGGATTGTTTTAAAGGAGTAGGTTGCTATATTTCTGCTATCTTCTTATTTTGAGGCTTACTGCTGTGGTTATTTGAGTGCAAATTAAGCAAGAGAATTCAGTAGCCATCCAGTGCACAGTATATGAATAGCTTTTAATAATGTTCACTGCTGGAGATTATATGAATGATATTTCTTTGAACTTCAATTTCTTCCTTTTATAAGTATTCTAATGTTCTGCAGCATTAAACCTACCTCTCTCCCTTTATCAGTTAGTTAAAAGGAAGGATTTTTATGTGCCAACATCAGGCAGCTTGCACAAAGTTAACTGAATGCTAATTATGGTTCAGAAACTTTCTGTGCTCAGAGCTGATTATACCCAAAGCCAAAAAGTGTCCCCCTGCTTGGTTCTTACCTTTTCAGGTTTTCTAGGTGCCTTAAAACTGCAGTTCCTCAAGCATTCAAGTATATAAAGTCAATCCACTTTCAAATTAGGCCACTTTTTAAAGATGTGTTGAGGAATCATGAAGAAAATGTTCAGTCTCCCTTTCACTTCGCCTCAGGTCACATTCAGAAAAGTGTTTCTTCTAGACTGTCATCTGTTGGGATTAAGCATTTTCTGAGTCCTGGAACTGAGGGTTTTTTTCTGCATAGAGATATTTTATTGACTCAAAGTCATTATAACCTCTGAACAGTGAAGGTGTGGAAGTATTTGCCATGAAGCCTCGGAGCAGAGGGACAGCTGTAAAATGTAGAGGGTGAGGAGGATTAGTTTGGGTCTGTTTCTGGGATGAGCTTATTCTTTCCAGAAGAGGATTAACGTTCTTTACATACTATTTTAAAATTATCCCCCCCCCTTGAAACCAAACCAAACAAGAGCTCAAAACCAACACTTGGTGATGGAGTTTAAGAAACACTAAGAATTAGAAGTCTTAACAGCAGTGTAACACTCGAATTCAATATCCTCCAAAAGCAGCTATAATAAAAGTTATGTCTTTCTGTAATAGTCATTAAAAAACTTGCAAGTCGTCAGATTTGATAATAGGAGAAAAACTGATACCTTTTTCCATTAATTGAAGTAATAATTCTGTAATATTTTGCTGTTAGTCCATAATGTGATTAGTTTCCTAAATGTATTTTGATTTGTTTAATACTAACTATTTTAAATTTCTGTGATATGAGTGCAATAGAATAAGTATAACTTTACATTTAACTGGGTTACGAAACAGACTGTGTATTTACAGATATAATTAAAGAATGTTAGTTCACTCTAATACTGCATCTGAATACTTCAACTTCAGTAGTAGCCAGCATATATTTTAAATGGCTCAGATGTTAAAACTACCTTGTAATATAATAAACTCAATTCCGCATAATTATTGCAGTATAATTACTTTAATCTAAAGCTTTGCCATTTCTCTTTTCAAATTCCAGTAATCAAGTACATCTACTACTGCAACTGATGAACTGTAATGCTTATCTGCAGATGTTTGATATCTACTTATAACTCCCTTAAATCTCGATTGCACTGGGATGAAACTTTACAGGTCTTTATGCAGGGGAGAAATGTTCAACCTTTGTCAGAAAACATGGAGAGGAACTTTTTCTTATTAGTGAAAAGAAAACTTTGCAATGCAATTAAGATAAAAAGTTGAGACTTGTCTAGAAAAAATGTCCCTTTAGTTACGAATATTTGAGTTTCACAGTGAAAACAGGTCAAGGTTAGGTTGAACTAACTTTTTAGATGTGCAGAAAAGGTTTGGTGCTTAACAGTCTCATTGATGACAGTGCATACAAGACCCAGCTCTTTAGCAGAGAACTTTCCTGTGTTCTGCTTAAAAGTCTCCAACTAGAAGCCTCACAACTTTGAGGAAAGAACCAAGTGTTCTTATTGTTAGTAGAGTCTTACAGACTCCCCTCCAACCATACCAGCAGCCTAGAACTGAAATTGGTTTGTTTCTACCTTTGAGAACTCAGGTATACCAGGAATAAACCATCTTTGCAAGCAAGGCATAAGTATGACAGCAATGGCAGTTATTTGGGAGACAGGAATGTATTTGTTGATTTCCTCCCATACCAGTGACAGTTCCTTAACTTTCCCCTGGAAGGTTGCATGGTTCTTATTGTATTCATTGTTAGAAGAAAAAAGCCCAAACAAACCAGTGAATAATATTCGGATGGCAATTATTTTCCTATTTTTGAGCTGCTTAGGCAGGAGGTACTTTTATTCGAGGGTAATTATGCTCTGTAAATTGTCCAAAAGTTTTGAGAAATATTTCTTGCAACCAATTATTGTACCAACATTTCTCTTCCGTCTCTCACTCAGGTGCCTATATTCTTGCATTAACTAGCCTCAAAATTAATTTTTAGGTTTTATAGGAAGTGTCAAAGTGGCAAAGCTGTGGCTTTGGGATTGACATCTTTTGCCACAAGGCCTCTTCTGGCGGTGATAAAATTAGAAGGTAAAAGATTATTACTTTTTCCTCATATTTTGGGGCGTTTATTATCAGGCTCCTTTCTCTCAAACTTTTTAAATTTATAAATTTGCTCATCACTTGTAGTATATGTGCAGAATGTGCATTCAATATATTTTCAAAGTTTCTTGACTCCTTTTGCCATGGTAATGACTTGTTTTACCATGTACCAAGTGGTGTGGATAATTAACTTGCAGTAAATAGGATCAAATTTTGAGGACTTGCTTATGGAAATCAATAGACACCTAGGAGATTGTGTAACCTCTCTATTTTTGCTGTCTCATTTGCCCTGCTTCTTCCATCACTGCTTTTTTCAGATGAGGATATAATGCAGTTATCTCAGAAGTAGGACTTCAGACTGTATTATGCATTTCCCAAGACTCGGAGAAACAATACTATTCTTAAAACAAAAAACATCTAGGTTGCATTTTTGGCACATCTCATAAAGTTAATGTCTTGTGAGTATTTACATAACGTTCTAACATGAACTAGTCTAGTGGTTTTGTAGTGAGTTTTGTTTCCTCACTCCCCCAATTCTAGGGATTATCACCAGCTGAATATTTGGCACATTGATCTTTTAATTCATTATTTTAAATCTCTTTCTTTCTCTTTCTGTTAAAAAGCTCACAAATATATAATTCATTATGTTGTATAGGCTTAGAACTCAGTAAAGTAATGATTCTCTGAAAACTTTGACATTTGACCATTACTGTTTGTATATGTGATTTTTGCCTTGCAACAAACGGTAGAGAAACCTCTTGTACAAATGCTGTCTGCAGCTATCTTATCTAAGACAGTACTTTTGTTTTATCCATGTTTACTGTTGTTTTCCTTTCTCATACTTCAGAAGATGGATGTATGAGGCACAAAAGATAATCACTGAGTGTACCAACACAAAAGTGAATCTATTGTCTATTTGCAGAACTGCACAGATGTACATCTTTTGAACTGCTGTCAGAAGCATTCTTATAGTTCAAGTTTATTTTCTTTTCAAGTATTTAATATTTGATTGATGAAAAATTACATTGGTGGTTAAACTGAAATACTATTTCATATGATCTCAAAGGACTTCCTTCCACTCTTGAATCAAATTACTGGAGAGAGTTTAAAGAACATACAAGATGAGGGAAGAAACTGAAATCAATACAGCTTAAAATTTATCATCTGAGTTTCGAAGTTTCTGACTCCTGAGTATCATTTTAAGACTGTGATCCTATTAAACCTGGGCCAAAGCACTGCTCCTTCACTTGCTAGATTATGACCAAAGAATGCATAAAGAAGCAGATATTAATGAGAGAAGGCACTGGTCTGGAACCTGAGCTGTGTAGGTCAAATTCCTGTCTTTGCTGCATGCCGCCTCAGGCAGATCATTCACTCTCACTGGGCTTCCATTCCCCTTCTGTCAAACGGAGAAAATCGATGCAACCTTATGCCTGGCCTCCATTTTGCCTATTTTTATTGTTGTTCAGAGGAAAAAGAAATATTTCTTAGTGTGTGTTTGTATTGTACCTAATATACTGGAGCCATCAGGTACTTCCATAATACAGTAAGGGATGACAGCCTCTAGGCAGGAGCATTTCAAATGTGCGTTCTGTGAAATGGATATGCAATCCACTTCAGATCAGTTGTAAAATAGTGTAGAATTTTCTCCTTGCCTTTTTGGCAGCTTATGTATTTTGTTGTTAGGTTACCATGTTGTGGTTGCTGTAAAGAATTAGTACTGTCAGTACTTACCACCCTGAGGTGTTATTGTTTTGAGTTCCCCCATCCTGCCTAACCTCTCCACTCACAAACACCCTTACAGTAGGGCATTATAAGTAGCCAGAGTACATCAACTATTGATAGGTAATGGCTTTTTAATAGCTTCCATTGCACTGCTAGAAATATAACTTTCAATTTTATGGCTCTTTTGCATTTCGTGATCCCACAGTGCCTATGAATGTTAGGACTTGATAGAGATTGAGTGGACGTAACAAAATACATTCACGCTGCCTAACTCTAGGCACTTAATCAGGTTGAAAATGTAGCCAGAACAGGACAGTTCAGGGCAGAACATTTAGGAACTGTGGATCACCCTCTGTTCTGGCATCTCTCTGTAGGACTGTAGGTTGAATTGAGGGAATTTACCCCACTCAGTTTAGTGAGAGAAGTTGAGTGCTAAAAGTCAGATGACTTCTCTAGTCTTTATTTCTCTCTAATACAGAAATTTTTAGGCATTTTATCTTATTCAGGTGAGTATCTTTTTCCAACATAAAAACTTCGCTACCGTTATGAAAAACTGTAATTTATAAACACCTGCAGATGACCTGAGGTATTTAATGATGTTTTCAGCTTAACATTTTTTCAATGGAAACAGTCTTTGAACGTCTTCTGACATGATCTTGTAATACAGAGTTATTAATACAATAAGTTCTGTTTTGAGCAAAATTAGTATCTGGAAAGAAATAATTTGTCATGGTGTAAAAACCTGTGTGTACTCAAATTTTAATGTATCACTTAAAATGAAAATGAGAACATGAATTATTTAGACAGGAATTTAGCAAGGTTGGAGATTATTCAGTAGTGCAAGTGTTTCTTCTTTTTGGGTTAATTTGGCCATTTTGAATTCGTAGAAAGTAGTACGTATTAGTGTGGTAAGGTGAAAATTAATGTGCTATCTCATGAAGATGGACTGAGTTACAATGTTTTTCATCCTGTGCTGGAAGTTCAGACATCGTAAAATATTGCTTTCTGGAGTCATTATACAGATTTTAAGTAACTACCTGTCCCTTTGGATGTGTGATGTTTATTTGAAAATATCCTCACGAAGTGCTACAATATAGATTCCATGAATTGTCAAAGGAATATAGGAAAGTCATACACAGTCACCTAAATTAGAATTTGTTTTGTGATAATGACCCAGTTATGGTAAAGTAAATGGTAAGTAAAACTTAACTATCCTAAGTAATCAGAACATCATAGGACACTTCATAGGACACTAGCAATCCTAATGTGGTACAGAATTAGGTCTGTGAGAAGTGTCTGGATGCTAAGTCACCCTTTCATCCTTTTGCAAAGAGTTAATTTCTTAAATATGTGCTGAACCCTTAGTATTTCTCTTCTTGGATGATAAACAATGACAGAAGAAGAGTTTGGGGCATTGTGGAACAACTGTCATATTACTTACATGGACTGGTAGTGTTCCCACTTATCAATATTTAATATGGGGAAATTAAAAAATAAAATTGATAATGCCATGTGTCCTGAATCTGTAGCTCTCATTTTGTTATTGCATCACAAATTGAATTTTCAGTTTAAAAAGAAAGATATGGTATGGAAAATCCTAATGTAGCAACATTTCTTCTCTTTTCCCCTTCCTTCTCAGTCTTCTTCTTCCTGTACTCATTTCAATCTTCATCCTCCATTACAGAATCACAGTCAGGAGTTTCTTTAAGTTTCATCTTCCTTTTTATATTGAAACAATTTTTGTGTTATAGTTTAGTACGTGCAGATATACACACATCCCTTCATTGTACTGCAGTATGCAGCAGAGTCACCACGGCCTGTTGGTGTCAGTGTGTGGTGTCACTGCTGGTGATCCCTCTGGTGAACATGCACACCAAGAGCTGCTGTGCTGACCCTGTCAGGAGCATGGGGCACACCCTGTAGGACCTGCATATTATCCTGAATGTTTGGGTCTTTCCTATTATAACCAATGCATGTACTCAGCATTTTTCTTTGCTTGCTGTTGTCCCTCCAGTCTGGCAATATTTCTAAGTTAGTCACTTAATTTGATCTAGTTTTCTGATCTCTAGTATGGGACAATAATGGTCCTTAACCAACTCTGTATAGCTTGCTCAACTCTGCGGTTAAAATTTGCTCAGTCATCATTGCAAAAGATAAATTAGCATTGTTTTGCTTGACCATTATACAGTATATGACAGAAATGGCTATACCAAAGTGTGAGAATCACAGTATTTCAGCTGGTAGACGCCAGGTACTCAGTATTGCCAGAAATTAATGAAATATAAATAGAAGTCATAATGAAAAAGAAAGAAAGAAAATCAGCATATCAGAAGCAAAGCTTGAAAGAAAAAAAGTCAAGTAAGTGGTATGAATGAGTATTTCTCATGAATTGGACTTGATTTTTACAATATGAAAAGCTAGGTACTGGACAATAACCTGTATTATAGTTCTCTATACAGTAGTTGTCAGCATGTAGTATACATCCTCATTTGCTATAAAGCGTTTAATAATTTTTCTTTTAAAGGAACTCAATATGTGTATATTTTTTGGAAAAGAATATTCGTTTCTTCCTAACTCTGTTCCCCGCTTTTGCTCTTCTGTTTTTATCCCTTTTAGAGATAACACATCCAATTACAAGATGGGGACAATGACAAAGCTAAAAGCTTTTGAGTTTAGCAGCAAAGTCTGCCTATGCCAGGCGTACATCAATTTACATGACAGTGGAAGGTCAAAAATTTCATTATTATTTGCACTGTTTATGGCTTCCTTCCTAACCAATAGCTTCAAGTGCTGAACTGTAGGTCCTAGAAAATCATCTGATCTATGAGATGATTTATTAATTTGAACCACTTGATATTGCCTAAAGCGATGAAAATAGGGATATACTAAAGAACATTATTGTAATTATTCCATTAGGAATCCTTTCAATTATTCATGTGTTTTAATCACTTGGGCATTTAACATAGTGCTAAATTATAATCATCTGATTACATACAGATTTGTGTGGAGCTTTGACAATCTTCTATGCTGAAGGACAACATAGACAAATGCAGACAAATGATTGCATCCTGAAGAAACAGATTAATCTTGACTTCACCTGCTAGATTTAGGTGGTGTTAGAAGCATTGTTGTAACCTCTGGAATCTGCCGTAAAATTCGATAGAATTACTACAGGGCTGTGTTCTATAGTCCTGTTTTTACACTTCTATTTCCAGCTTTTTTGTGATGATGGAGGTTACCTTGCAAACAATCTGTGGAATGAGGGGAGAACAGCATAGTGCTCTTTCCTTTAATCTGCAAAAAGTGGCATTTTTTTAAATCCAGAGATGATCATAGTAATCTTCTAATCTGACCTGCTTCAGGCAGAGGTCTTTTCACAGGAATTGGATTATAATTTATGTTTCAGATGTGATTATTATTTTTAACAAAATGAACCAATAAAGGGATCCCTATGCATATTTAATTACTTTAAAATTTTATCTTATTTTCCAGATTTATCTAGTTTGAGTTTTCAGCTTTTCAATCATAATTGCTCCATGTCCATCAGCCTCAAAAGCTTTCCATATTCAGATCTCTTTGCCACTGATGAGTGTCTTCATAGAGAGATATAGTAATCCCTTTATTTCCTTTACTTTGCAATCATTCTTTGAAGTTACTTCTCTGTTTTCTGATCTCTTTGGAAGTTTGTACTCTAAACCAGAATGCTCGTCTGAGGGGTTGAGGGTTTTTTTTTGTTTGAACAAAGATAAAGTCTCTCTATTCTTTGCTCCTAGAAGTGTGCTTTTGCATTTTGCTGAACTGACAAAAAAAAAATTGCTGACTTTATCCTGTAAAAATAAAATGTTCTCCTGGTTGTTTATTCCACCAATCTTTGTATTTGTCCAAATCAGCCATTAATAGCATCTTTTAAATTGCTGATAAAATAATTGACAACTGGATAGTAATTGACTGGACCAAGAGCCAGTCCCTTCTCCATTCATAGAGGTAATCTCATTAATGAGTGACCCCTGCCACTCATGCTTCATAGCATCTTACCTGTGACAATGTAAAGAGTAAAACAATGAACAGAGACACATCTGAAAGACATGAAAACTGGTGGATACCTAATTGAATGGCCTGGCTTGGAAGGGATCCTAAAGATCATCTAGTTCCAAGCCTGCTGCCACGGATCACACTACTGACAGCAGAGCATGTAGCTAAGGTATCTTTATGTTACTTGGTTGAGAAGACACATAAAAATACCCGTGTCCAAGAGAGGTAACATTTATAACTTGCTGGTATCTTCTCAGACTCCTTGGGTTCATAAAAAGCTCAGTTTTTGTTACTCAGCTGTCAAAATGTGCAGTTACTGAATAGAAAGTTTATTTTAATTCGTCCAAGATGAACAGTCTCCAGCTATGCCGCCTCCATAAGCACTATAGAAATACATGAAATTTCACTTTTTTTATCCTTTATTAGCACAGTCTAACTCCAGACTCACTTTTAGAAAAGTAATTTTGTTTTATGTATGTATTTGCCCAAAGAGGAAAATGAGAAATGATAATTCTTGTTCATTAACAATGAGAAATAACTGAATTTTCTCTCATTTAATAAATACAGGTAAAAATGAGACTTCTCTTTGTTTTTCAAATATATCTTCCAAATTACATGAAGTCTGCTGCATTGCAAAAGTGAGAGACTATTAAATTGCAGCTTTTCTGTTTCTTTCCTCCGATACTAGTCTGCAGTAACAACACAATATGGAGATTCCTGAGAGTTTACTAGTTCACTAGGAAGTGACAGCTTTGATTTTCTGACAGTGGTGGAAGTTTGCAGAGTGCTTTCTGTCTCTGGGAGGTGTTAAAATAAGGCATGCTGTTGATGAATCTGTTTCTGTAGTTTCCAGGTACCCTGTATCACTGTTCCCTTTGAGGATTTCACTGTAACACTGTAAATACGCTGTCACTGCTCCACCTGGACAGGTGTAATCAAAGATAGCACCTTGCCTTGAATACTCACAAATGTCAATCTTTCAATTTTAAGTACTGCTGGCCTGCTAAACCACTTAAAAAAGCTGTTTCCCCCCCAGGCAATACAATAATCAGCTTTTTCGTGATGTAATCTTATGTAAATATATCACTAGATTAAGGCCGATGCTGATAGAGTTCTTTCTGTAATGAAAAGTTCTGTTTCAGTATTTCAAGATTATTTTGAGGAAGAAAAAGCTCTCAGGTGTTCCAGCACTGGAAAGTGCTGGCGACTGTAGATAGTCTATGCTGTACAATTTGGTTACCCCATGCCCTGAAGGAAATTTTAGGTGGCTGGAAGTATGAAAACACAGTCTTATGCAAGTGTGTAAGTGCATTTATATAAGTGCATACGCGTACACTTACATAAGTATGTAAGACAGTGTTTCTGTACTTAAGTTTTAAAAAAATTATTCTTATGTGTGTTTCTGAGATAGGGATTAATAAGTTGATGAGGAGCTCCTAGCTCCTATGGCACACTTTTGTTCACACATTTAGTACGCATAAAGATCATCAGGCTCTTGTAGAAAATCAATAGCTAGAATATGGCTATTAAAGGGTCTTTCTTTAGCTGCTGATATTCTGCGTGCTAATTACTGAGGAAAGCTGTCTCTTTTAATGGTAAACCTGTAGTTGTTATTTGTTTGGTAACTCAATTTGTGTGTTTTCTGTTCATTTTCTCTGAGAAACTGCAGCCACAAAAGATGCCACAGCTAGAAGGTTTTGTGACAAACGGACTTATTGTTGTCTCCAATTAGACCAAGCAATTAGAAGTAAAAAATATTAGACGTGGTTTTTCCAGTAGAAGACTAAAGGTGTTGCTCTCATACAGCACTGGTGCTTTCCCTATTCTGTGACAAACCAGAAGTTTTCTGTTCCCATTGCTGTCAGGCACATTCACCACATACACTAAGTCTTTATAAAGTAATAATTTAAAATTTTTTGTGTGGCCCAAATGGTTAGTGGTGGGGGCACTCAGCCTATCTGATGTTGGTTCAGCTTGAACCTAAATTGCAAGTATTGATCAGCTTGGCCTGTAGCTGTTTAGAAACAATTGGAATGCTTTTCTCAATGGCCATGGCACACGTAACTATTTTTGATCACTGTGCATGTTGTCTAATGTAGTGAAGTCTAAACATTGCTGGACAGTCCTAGAAGTAGAGGAAGCTACTGTGTGTTTCTGAAGAGACAGTTTTAACTTGCTGTCTGTTAACAGATACAATAATTCAGGTAAATTATTGACATGAGGCAGCAAAAACATGTCACTTAGTAATTGAACTTACTAAATGGTAATGTGATTAAATACTGTATATAGAATGTACTTACCAAAAATTGCATTAAAAGGCTCCTCCTATTACATTTTTAAATAATAAATAACTTCCTTGCTTGCCAACATTTTTTCTGCTTCCTGAGTTCCTCTCATCTTACCACGATGTGAATTTCAATGTGCTATCATTTTTGGTCTCACTCCAGGACCATTGAGGAAGAAATCATAGATGGAAAAAAGATAAAATGATAATTTTTCAGTGTATGATAATCACCTGAGTGTGATCTTGGAAAATGCTGGACACTACATGACTCTCTTGTCCACTTTAAGATCTGGAAGTGCTCAGCATATCAAAAAATCAAGCCTTATGATGTGACTTCAATATTGTTCAGTTGATTATATTATGAATTTATATTCTCTCAACCTCTGTCCAATCTTTGAGGCTGTTTGTATATAGGAAAATATAAACTATTTGCAAAAAATTTCATAAGAATAAAGTTTTATAAGAACTTTTTATATGAAAGCCTGTATTAAAATTCAGAAATTTCTACTACTTTTATTTCATCTAGTTCATAACTTTTTTCTCTTTGCATGTGTATCCAAATAAACACAGCTTTAAATTCTATCTGTAAATATATTTTCTTTTATCTTCTATCTCATTTTCTCTGAGATGTTTATAATTATTTTGCTGATCATAAGGTAACAAGGTTGAAGTTAATGAGCTTATAATTTTCAACGTGATTTTATTTAGTGCAATATTATGTGGCAGCCTAAAAATGCAAGTCTGTATCCAAGCTGCATTTTTTTCTCTGAATTTGGAAGATCATTTAAAAGTTTAGCTGATACTTCATCAGGGATTCAAGTGACAAATATGTTCATACTGATTCATGGATACTGTCTCCGAGCAATGTATATATCCCTGGTAAATGAGGCTTCTGTGTCTTTTTGGAGGAAATGTATGAGTTACGTTCTACTGAAATATGAAATCGTAAAACTTCTCCTGGTTTATAATCAGTTTTATTCAAAACCAAAAGAAAATATCAGACCTTTTTGGCTTCTCTTCCCAAGCATATTGTGCAGCAGCATTCTTCTATTTCTTCATACTCCAGTAACCATATTATGGATAAATACTTCTCATGGTCAAATAAACTTTTAGAAGCTTCTCATTTCAGCTAGTCAATTAGTTGCTCAGCTGCACCCCTTTTCCTCTCTCTTCTTTAACCATTTAAAGGACTGTATCTATCAACGTGTCGCTACAGCATCTGAAATCATTCAGATTTTGTTCCTGTTCTTCGGTGAATAAAAGACATCAATGATGATTGTTTTGTAGCAGTAAGGAACTCATTTTGTAGATGATTTATTATAACATTTTCTTATTCTAAGCTGTTTATGTCTGAAAATACCTTGGATTAAGGAGAGCATAAGGAGCTTAGAAATAATAATTTCAGATTCTAGTAATAAATTGTTTCTATAAACAGGGAGGTAAAAAAAAAAGGGGTCACACAAATGTTTTGCCGTTGTTCAATTAGCTTCTTTTCTTAGTGCTGCCCCATCTGCAGATCAGTCTGTGATAAGCAACTTTTTTTGGGATAGGAGTTGATGGTAATGAGCCCTTTCCTGTTACCAGTGCTGTGCTAAAAATAAGTGGTTTTCACTGCTTCCAAAACTACTTAGGTGTTCGTAAATAAGTCACAATCCCTGTGAGGTTTACTGCATATGTTCTTAATTCTGTGACATTATAAAAAATTAGTTAAATGGATATGTGAGAATTGAACATAGTATCTCTGTCCTGTACTGGGTGATCTATATGTATGGAAAAAAGAAAATTATTTATGTGTCCTGGACAAATTTATTCTTGTTGCTTTTTGGAAGCTCTGTGCCACAAAATAAGGATGGACAGTTTGTTTCGTGTTTCTTTACGTATAAATGATATGTAAATGATAAAGATCCACAGAGAAAGGAAATTCCTGTTTGTTTCTAGAGATATTTTGACAAATACTGGGCTAATTAGGAGCCTGAGCAAAAGCAAAATGAAGCACTTTCTAAAGCCATGACCATCATCTGAAATGGAGTTCTGATAGCTATGAGTTAACTGGGAGTCTTCTGCTATTTATATCAATGTTTTTAAGCACAATAGATGTCGAATCATAAATGAAGTCAAGGCAGTTGCAGGAAGGGAGCATATCCAGTCCATATAATAAATAAATATCTCTTACTGTTATGAAGCAAAGCGTATGCATTATATATTATAGAACACTGTTTATGATTTTATCATTAATATAAAGCACAAAATATGGTTAATACTGCTATTGATAAATAAGTTCACCCGTAAAACCTGTAAAAATAACAATTTCAACTAAGAGCAGATAATTTCCAGCAAATTCTAGTGGAACTTTTTCTTTAGAATTTGTTGGCAATTTCATAGGTTTACAGAAGTTAATCCAATAATCTACTTGTATTCATTTCCTCTACTTTTTGTCCATCCTTCTCAAAGTTATATTTTCATCATACTACTTTTGGTACAGAATACATTATTTCACACATTGTTTGGGACCAGTCTCCCATTCTGTTAGTTCTAAAGAAGCAATTTGATCTATCAGTATTTCTGATAAATTATACACTAGGCCACACCATAATTTGTATACAAAGCTACCATTATTAGTCTCATAAAGCTTTATTCTTATCTGTTTCAGTTTTCAAGGTTTTAAAATAGGAGTTTTTCTTGTTGAAGCATGAAGATATACAGATGTAGGAAAACAAAAGGTACCTATTTGAATGGAGTCATGTGGGTCTTGGATATATTCATCCTGTGACTATGAGATAAAAAATCTTTGTTTAGGAAGTTAAACAGTCCAATAGACTCATTAATTCTTCATGAGTTATGACACTGATGGCACTTTCTGGTAGATTGCTACCCTTTTCAAGTATCAGAACACACCATTCTCACCAATAAAATGGATCAGTCCTGGCACGTTTGCCTTACTCGAGTTATCTCTCTGACCTCCCTCTGCTTGAGTACCTCTCAGTGGCAGAGGAAGGACCTTTTCAGCTTTAGGATACCCAAGCCAGGTAGTCTTCTCAGCTATGTGACATTACTGAATAGTTTTTAAAAAATATTTTCTAAGGGTCATTGCCTTTCATAGCAATGGCACTCAACTGTTCAAATTTGTTATGTTACCTATAAAAAAGCTTTTAGAAATAACAAAAAACTTCTTAGGATTTGCATATCCTTTTTATCCCCTCTCATTAATGCAATTTGCTCCTGCGATTTTGGAAAATGAAATGTTACTCTGTACCTGTAACAAGTCTTGTAAGAATTCAGTCACATATTGACAAGAAAGCTTCTTGGCAGCTATAAAACCCTAATTTTTCACCAGTAAATAGATTGTTTCTATTTGCTGAGAAATATTTATTATCACTGAAAATCTAAAACTCCCTGCCACTTTAACCAATGAAAATGGATATATGTACTCCAGGCAACTGCTAATAGCAAACAGGAATGTTTTAATTACCATTAACAATGGATTAGCATTAAATCCTTTCTACTCATATCGCAGTCACTGTCATCTCTCTTAACCCATAACCTGACAGGAGGTAAACCTTTTCTCTCAGTTTAGTTTGGCTACTGAATCATCCAATGAGAGCTCATCCCAATATACCTATAGCCCCAAGAGGGCTCATTATGACATGAATTTCCTCTGGCACAGCGAAGGAGTTCTCTGAAATTCCCACCCACAAATGTTTGCTCTTGGTTATGTTGCTCATTGTTCTTGATGCAGTCAGTTAGTTGTTGCAGGTATCACAAGGTGTCCCTGTGACCCATACAGCTCTGTGAGATAACATGTGTGAACACAGATGTTTTCCTTCTGAGCCAGGCAACCTGAATACAACCTGAAATCAATTATTAACCTGTGTTGTCCCAGTAAAAGGTTCGGAGTTAAAAAACCAAAAGAATTCTGGAGCAGTCTGTCCCACTATTCCTATTTCTTTTTTTTCTCCTCGTTTACAATACAGAGATCCACCATGCATGAACACACAAGACCTATGGACATTTTATACGTAAAGGAGGATGACCTTTATGAGACAAGAAAAAACCAAAGAGCAATTTCCCCTATACTTTTTGGAGTATTTTCAAATGCTTCCCACAGACTTTCCAGAGAGACTAGCACTGCTCAACTCTTCACTATATTCTAGACAAATTAAAATTTACCTGTTTTCTTTTGGCAGAAGTAGAACCCCAAATTTTAGTCAGTATTGAAGCATACAGGAAGCTTTTATTACCTGGTATTTATCCAGACTTTTTTTTTTTTTTCTTTTGCCTATAAATAGACAAACAAATGATGAAAAAGATAAAAAGATGTAAATGAAGTTCAAGTTAATGCAACAGCGAAACCTTAGAGAGCACTCTACAGTGGGGGCAAATAAATAGCTGATATATTTTTCTTCCCATCTTTTTCTGTTCCATTTTTCATTCTACAGAAAGAAAATTAAGTTTTCCTTTCCACTCACAAATCCTTTCCTTCATCTACCAAAATCAGGTATCATAAAATACTACTGAAAATTGCCTCTGCTGAGAAAAACAAAATCAAAGCAAACCCTACTTTTTCTCTGAAGCATCTTATTGGAATATTCCTTAATATGTCAGCAGTCACCCACACATTCATCCAGAACTGGGTTCTGTAAGCTTGCCCTATTTTTCAGTATTCATTTCACAGCTTATAGCTGCAATATTTAGTGGCCCAAAGTTTTCAGCAGATATCACTGGTTTAATCTAGCTTTGTGGAAGTTAAACGATTTCTTTTTTCCAGGTCCTTATAAGAACACAGAGTCATCAGTGAAAGTTCTTGAAATACTTGGGCTAGAGTAGTCAGCTAATGCAACCAGACAATTTTGTAAAGATTCCCCCCCAAATCCCACATAGATTTCCAGTTTTGACTGTTTCAGCTGGAATATTCCTGAGGTATTTCTCACTCTATAATGATTCCTCTGCTCTTTCCAGCTGCTATTTCATTATTGAGGGAAGAATTATATAGTTTTCCATGAATCCATGAAAAGTTCAGTTTCATTTTCCCAAAGATCAAATCTGATCAAGCAATATTGAGACAACCTGATACACCCATGGACATGTACTCCCAGCTAGAAGACATTTCCTTGTAGTTCAAATAAGTATTGCTCAAAATATCTGTAGCTATGTGGCATCACACAGCCCTTACATGATTCATCAGCTTGTGACTTTCTGGAGGTTTTAGCTTGTATGATTTAGATCACTCATAAAAATAGTTATTTAACCATCAATAGGAAATAACAAATTTTATACAAAAACCCAGCCTTGCTTCTGGGTGTAACTGATTACAGATAAAATGCAATAACATGAAATAATGAAAACCTGTTTTTTTACGCAGTCCCTGTCTCTGTGCACTGTTACAGCTGCAGTAAACAGTTTGTCTTTCTTGACTTGCACGTGCTCAGGAAGATTTCAGGGTCTTGGTTACTGCTGCAGTAACATGTAAGGGTTCAGGCCAGAGGTATTTCACATTTCTTGCAGATTGTTGCCCCACATTTGTCTTGTTGTTGGTACTCCCACTAGTGCATAGGTCTGTTTATTTTCTTTCTGACCCGTTTTACTACTCACTCCCTATTGTAAGATCTCCCCATTCCCAGATCCTGAAGTTGCTCAGGTTCTGTAGAGTGCTCTTTAAATTCCTTTTTCATTTCACCTAAATTATGAAATGATTCAATGTATTTTGGGAAAGGAAGGATCCTGTACAGCCTGGATTGATACACTTTTCACACATGCTTTTCTCACGTTACTTACAATATGACCAGTTTTTCTCTAACGTTGTGTGTAATACATTTTTTTACAGTCCTTGGGCTTTTAAATGTGGAATTCACTGTCTATCCATTTCCTTTTCTCAAAGTCAGAGTACATGGTCTGAAGAGGAGAAGGAGTTAAATTAAATACATAGCTTTAGAAGAGTGATGTTAGTTCCTTTTATAAACCATTATTATGATTATATGAAGTACAGCATCATTTGTTTGAAAAAATTCAGTGGTACCTTGAAATTTAGTGTTCTACAGCTTAAGCTTATTTTAAACTCACTACAAAATTATAGCATGATCATTAGTACTGCAAAGAACTTCTGATTCATGTATACTTCTATTATAGAAGAAAATTGCTATGGACTTGATTAAGGTTTGAAGTAAGGAAACAGATACAGTGCAATCTGAACATCTTGACATCTTCTGAACCAGTTTTAGAAAAAAATACTTCCTTCTAGAGATTTATCTCAAGTGAATCTCTTTGTGTCATGGCAAATAAGACAGGGTTTTCAGGTGCATAGAACCAAACCCTGACAATTTCAGTAAGGATTCTACCTCTTCATTCCCTCTTGAGCAGTGTTATTGAATTTGTGCTTTTATACATCCCATCTCTGGAAAAACTCCTCTTTATTCTTGTACCTCCTGAAGACTTTATTCAAATACTAATGTGGGAGCATATCCAATAACCCTCTCCCATTGCATGTGAACAAAACAGTTGCTCCATGTCTGTTTATTATCCCATCGTGGGAATCATTCTCCCAGAGGCTTGTTTCAGCTCCTGTGTCTGGTTCCCCATTCACACTCCCTGTGGATTAATGAATCTCTGAGATGAGGCCCTCTGAGAAGTGTGACAGAATGTGTTGGGAGAGCTGGTCTTTGAGCTGGAACATCAAGGATTTTATAGCTGACTGTTACATGGGCAGGCAGTTTCTCTGAAGGTTTGTATCCAGAAAACTTGAACTTGAATTACTTTAACAACATTTTCAAGTTTTTGCTGTTTGAAACTATACTACATGATGCTGTATTCCAGTGCTCATGGGCATAGGATTGATTTTCTCCTTGCACTGGACAGGAGCAATATAGGTGTGTTCCACAGAGAAGATGGGTGACTTTCTGCAGACGCCTTGCACAGACTGATCAGAGGAGAACCTCCAGTGTTCAAAGGGATGAACTCTTAATTTCTAGAGTACATTAGTTTCATTCAAAAATGGGATGTTGGAATAGTTGAGAGGATTCTTTTTTAAAAATAGCTGTTTTTTCTATGTAATGACTAGCACTCATGTTTTGTTCTTGCAAATCAAAATTCTGTTCCAGTAATCACCTGGAAATCTAGACTGAATATTGTCTCATGAAAATGTATTTCTTAGCACAAGTAAACACCAATTTTAAATTAATATTTATTCTCAGAATGCCACTTTTCAAAGATATAAGACCTGTGAAATATGCCTAAACTGGAAGAAGTTTTTCTGATGAAGTTTCAGAAACTCTGTTACCATATTGAAATTCAGTTTACTTTGGTAGTGGTTTGTGATGGGAATACAGCCGTGTCTGGAGTGCTGTGTCATGCTAAGGACTCAGAGGACCGTATACCAGTAAGAATTGTTCCAACAGTGCAAATTCAAGCCTTGTTCAGTTTTAAATAGCAGTGGGTCTGAAATACGTCCCTAGATGTGAATCTGAATAGAAGTGCTTCCCTTTACTTTGGCAGCTTAAAAGCCAGGTGTTGAGGATGATGCTTCTCTGTTGTTATGGACAGAGTTTACTGGCAGCTTTTTCCTTACAGCTGATTGATAAGGTGTTTCCAGAGGTGGAATTAGTGTCCTAGCCTGTGTGGATAGACCTGAGATGTCTCCAGTTTTTATAGACAGGTGTGGGGTTTTGTGTGTAACGTTTTGCACAAAGCAACATACTTAAGCTGTAGTTCAAATGTCCGCAGGAAACTTCACATGCATAAAAATTGCAAATGTATGTAATTGGCATGAAGATTAATTCAGTTCAAAGAGAAGCTGACTGATTAAAAAAACTTCGAGTTCTAGTATCTTATAAAACATAAATTGCAGAAAATGGAAACTTGTTCCCTTGCATCCTTTGATTGTTTTGCATAATCAGTAGGAACTCCTGATGGAAGTGAAGGCAGTGAGGTGCTGTGTTCCATTATGCTTGCTTTCTTTGGGAAGCAGTAAGTTTACAGTTGAAAAGTCAGCTTTGTTTATCAAACTCTGGTGTGTACTGTGCCAATTTGTGTTTTTTGTTTTTTTTCTCCCTTGGCTCTTTCCTACCTTTTGACTTTAGAAATTGTGTTTAATATTGTTAGACTTGTGAGAGCACAGTGTGAGGGGAAAAAGAGGGGAGTGAAAAAGGGGCCACTTTGGTGTCCTGCCACAGGCTGGGCACAGCTTCTGTTTGTAATCAGAGTGGCTCCCCTGGTGCAGTCTATGGCTGCTTGGCAAAGGGCTGCTGCGGCTGGCAGTGTGGGTCTGTCCTCAGCAGCACTCATCTCCTCGGCATCTCCGGCTGGAGCTCGCTGAAGAGCAAACAGGAATGCTGCTTAGGACTCTTGCGTGACCTTGGAGTAGCACCAAAGCCCTGGAACGCTGGGTAGGTTCCTTTTCTTCAGTTTGTAGCCACTGAGTAGAGCTTTGGTTAGGTCCTAGTCGGTGTTGGTTTTTGCTAATGGCCTCTGGCTTCTTCAAAGTGACAGTCTACAAAGAAAAACAATGTCATGTAGAAATTTACTGGTCTGCCTCTGTGAATGAGAAGGTAGTGTAGAGAAATGGTCCCCAAGCGTACAACTGGCTTTTAGTGGCTCAGCTGCTTTTCTGAATTTGAGTGACAGTGGCATTAAGGCAGCACAGAATCCCAACTATTCATCTTTTCTGGGTAGAGCAGCTGTCTTTCAGTAACAGCTAGAGGAATGCAGCTCTGCTCTATGACACTGATATAAGGCAAGCTAAGATAGGAAGGATAATAGGTTCATGCATAGAAGATTACATTATTTCCTTTACCTAAACAACTGAATAAGGTAAGAGGTAAATATTTATTTACCATCTAGAGATTTTATATAATTTATATCATTTAAGTTAAAATCAGAGTTTTAAAAAGTAGTAGATAAAATCTGATTTTACCCCATCTATATATTTTACAAATACATTAATGTTCCAGATAAATATTTAAAACTAAAAGAATATTAATACACTAATTCTACTTAATTAATACGAGGAATGTATGAGCTGAGAATAATGGTTAATGAAATTCTAAATCTTTTCCCTTTATCCCCAGTCCATCTCCTCTCTTCTCCCCCCATCTCCCTTACCCATAGTCTTTGGATTTAAGTTGTGTATATATCCTGCAGGAAAACTAAAGGTTAAGTTTTTGTTTAGGATGGAAGTGTTAGCCCCTGAGAAGAAAACACATGAAGAGAATGAAGATTTGCAACAGTATCCTCAGAAACCTGCAAGCTGTAAGAAAATGCTTAGGAATTGCTGCTTGATAAAGCGAATTTTTGCCTGGAAAAGTTTGAGCTCTAAAGGTACCTTTTCTATTGAAAATTTTAGTGTGGGAGAAATTGTTGTCCTTCCAAGAATTCTGAATTTCTGATACAATGGTATTACTGAATTTAACATCAGTCAAGTTACAGGTACAAAAAGTCTCTGCTGTTTTGAGTCTATTGTGCAAAGAGATTAAAAATGACACAGCTTTGATTGAGGTGCTTTATCACAATGTGATAAAAATAATTGTACTGCATGAGTATTCATTTTGCAGCACATAAAAATACATGGTCTGCAGAAAAAAAATCCTTCAGTCAGAAGATAAATGAGTAAATGTAAAACCCCAGCAATTAGATGTATCAATTTATCAGGGCCCAACCCAAAATTCTGTTTTGACGAGTAAAACCTCCTTTCATTATTGTCAGAGTATATTTGCATGGAAATTACATGATCAATCCCTTTGTCTTTGAGGAAATGTAGAAAGGTAACATTCTGTCACTTTTATACATAATGATGTTATGTACTGTATTTATTAATAAATACTGAAAGAAATTCTTCTTTTTAAATTAGAAGTTGGCTATGAAATATCTCACCATTGAAAGCTGAACTCTTTTATGAATAATAAATTAAACAGAAACCATCCTGAAATGATGGTTTATCTGCTTCACATTATTTCCCTCAGGAACATACAAACAGTTAAGAATTTTATTCAGCACAGATTCCTCTTTTTACCATTGTATTTTTACTTTGCAACATTATGTAGAAACAGAAGAAAAAACACTGCCCCAAACAATTCTTTTGCATTTTGGCAGCATTTTTCATTCCCCTTTACACAGTTTATGACAGAAAAAAACCAACCAAACAAAAACTAAACCAGGTCCTCAGTATATTGAATTTGTGTCAAACAGAATGAAAAAAAATCCATGACATTGCTTTGTCATGAAGAGCTAAGTCACCAGAACCTGAGTGTGTGATATTTTACTTTATTTACACATTTACTTTAAAGGCTATGCTCTAGTAGCTTAGTGTCATCTTTCAGAAACAATATTCTGGTTAAATACAATCTATCTCTGTTTTTAAACTGCACTGATCTCTGCATTGTCCAAGTAAATAAGTGCTTCATATGTCTTTTAATCTAAGCACAAACATTCAGCTATTCTCAGCCACTCAGTTTTAAAGCTTTAAGTTAATAATTCCAACAAATGGCTACTTTAATCACATGCATATTATGGTTTGCTAAATATATGTTTGATTTCCTATTATTGTATCAGGTTGTACCTGTGATTTGCTGCACTTTCTTTTTTTTTTTTGTATTGTCACTGGAGCTAATGAGGCAAAAATAGATTTTCTGTAACTCTTTCAGAACACTCATCCTTTTGTTCATGTGAATTTTTTGAATTTTCTGCATTGGATTATTTATCATCAGTCTCAGTAGCTTGAAGCAATCACCTCTCTAGAAATGAGGTGAATCTAAAGCAAATTGTATTGAAGTTTATAGGTCTGATTCTTCAGTACCTTCAAGCTGACTAATAATTTACACCTCCAAAAAGGGTCTTAAAACAGTCAATAGGTGATGATAGAATTAAGGATTTGTTTTATTTTGGTAAAGCGAATTAGCAGACAGATGAATCACTGTAAAATTGGGCTCAATTAAGTTACTCTGGGCTACTACGGCAGGGACAAAATTGGAATCTGACACATAGTTAAAATTAAGCTATTATTTTTGCTTTATGTAGAACCAAATGAAAGACAACATATTCCTGTAGGGATACCTTTACAAGAAGCTTTGAATATTTATCAGGATCAAGAAGACAGACATCCTGATGTACTTTCTTCAGTACTGTGTTGTTGTCCAAGGTGACCTCACTGGTCAAATTTTGTTGGACTGCAATGATAGAGCATTCCTAGTACTTGTGACAGTGCTGTAGGAGCTAAGAGCCTGTGGATACAGAGCTGCTTGCTCAATACCTACTGTTTTCTGTTGGAAGAATGAAAATGGGTTTTGAAATCATACTCTGGTGTCTCATTCCCACTTAGATATTCTTTTACACAAATCAGCTTCCCCATGGGTTATCTTAAGCTAACTTACACTGGTAAAGTATAAAAATAGTCATTAGGCAGTTGAGGCTTGCAGTTTAGTATTTACAAAACAACTGAAATTTTTTTGTTCATATTTCTAAAAAATCATGGTAACTCTAAATACCAGGTTATTTGGTAATTCATTGCCCTTATAACAGTTTGCAGCTGGAAATGCTAGAAAGTAATGGATATTTGATCTTTCTTTTAAAACAGTTACTGTTTCTCATCTACAATTCATTTTTCATGTTTTAGTTTATTTGTATGATCTTGCAGCTGAGTTTGTCAACATGTTTTAGCATCACAGAATTAATTATTCTTTCAGAAACAATTTCCATTTATGAATTTGGAGTAGGAAAAGAAATATTTGATTTACTGCAATGTTGGGATGATTTAACTCTATTTTCAGAATGGAAAATCTTTATTCTTTTGATAAAATTTTAGAATATCCTCACACTGGCAATGTCTTCCTGCTCTTCCTGTTTCAAAACCTGGGAATAAGAAGAATGTTATGCCATAAGTACCAGAAAGATAATTATACTCAACCCTTTTTGTTGCAGTATTTGAACAGCATGGATTCAATGCATGAGTGCATCCTCAAAAGGATGATCAAGAGAATTAAAACGAAAAGCACCTTATTGTATTTCAACGAAAAGTAAATTGAATAACATGATTGTCAATGAGAAACATTTCCCTACTAAACCCAGTATTTTAATCAATGCTCAAGGCTTGGTAATTTGACTAATTCCATCGGACATTAGTTTCAGAGAGCAGGTATCTTGTAACTGAGGTCAGAGGAACAGACTGTGACAGTGCCAGGAATGCATCAGTGAGAGCTTGATACTGCAGTAAACTCTGAGCCCAAGTTTAAAGGATGTGTTGAAAAACTTTCAATTTCAAATACTCACTTTCAAAAATGGGCAGCCCTGACATATCCCTTCAGTAAAGTGGCAGCCTCCTCAGCTAACCTAGGGAAGTTATGAGTCTTTCATGATCATTCTACGGCATGAATGTACATTTGCTGCAGATTTTATAAAATGCAAATGTGAGACACCAAGAGGACAACAAGTTGTCCTTTATGGCAATTTGGAGGCATTGTACCGCTGACTCTGCGTTTCATACTGCTAAAAATATTGTACATGATCAACTGTTTATTTATGTTTTTTACATTGTTTGCATTTCCTCATATCACATATTTATGAGATGAGATATGAGTGCTTTAGGAATAATCCCAGGCTGTCAATCATTGTGTGTGTTTTTCCCTGTCAAATAGTACATTTGACAAAGTATGTAAGGAAAAAATAGCCCAAGTTATTTCAGAGCTAGTTAAAATTCTTCTTTGCCTAGGGTACTTCATACCGTCTCAGACCTTGGATAGCTCAAACAATTCCTGCTGAAAATTTTCAGTGCCAGATTTTTAAATATCGGCTTTGTGTGAACAAGGTAGTAGTTTGTCTCCTGTGAGCCATTTGCCTTTGCTTGTCCTATGCAAATAAGTTGACCATTGCTTTGAAAGCTAGTCACATCTCATGCTCTCTCAAACATCATGCAAAACTTTTCCTCCTAGCTGTAAAAAATTAACAAAAACCTTTATTCATATAGGAAAGGCATCCTTTGGACTGAAATATTTTTCAAATGTCTCTCAGCATTACTTCCTGTGTGCTTTTCTATTGAGCAGCGATGAGGCAAAGACAACATGTAAGGTAGAAAGTGATGACATCAGGATTACATACAGGGTTTGCATTCCACTACCAAAGCCCTTAACTGACTTAGTTAGAAACTATCATGACTCATGAAACAGAATTCTTTTCCTAACTTGATTACTGAAGCAAAAACATACTTTTTTTTGCTTGTGCATGGAGTGATAGTTCCTGAAATCTGCCTGGTCCTAGTCAACCTTCCCTACAGGAAAAATATGAAATAAATGGTGTAGATAAAAGTGCCAGAAAACAACAATAAATCATAGATATTCAGTGTCAGGAATACCATATACTCCTGACTTCATTCCCTTGTCCCAGCAGTTGCTCTTTACTAACAGTTCTCTCCTACAGGATTGCTGATACACAGTTCAGATCTTAACTTGTCCAGTAATTGAATTTTTACGGCCTGTCAGGTGTGTCATTTTTTACTTCATGTCACTTCAAACTACATCCTACAGTTTTTGTGGAGTTTTTTCCCCCTCAACTTTCTCACAGATACTTTGGGCATTATTTGGTTTCTGTTGAAGTTGCAGATTTACGTGCGAGGACCTTTATATGGGCGCTAGAAAATGTTTGTCCTATGTGCCTATAGAAATGAAGTTCACAGGACTTTTCAATTTTGAGTCTGAAAGCCTCTAAGAGAAAAAAGAGGGGGAGGAAGAAGGCAGAAAAAGATGGAAGGATCGAGGAAGGGAGAGAGAAGTTGTGGAGGGACTGAGGACTGTGTCCCTTGCCAAACCCACTTCTCCTTTCCATTCTAGACGGTCAACATGTAAACAATTAGATCATAACCCTATGCAGTATTTCTTGAATGCTGAAAAAGGAGGCTTTGCAGAATATTACTGCATGTATTAATGACTAAAGAGATTAACATATCTGAGATTTTATGCTCTGAACACAAACATAGAAATCCATTTAAAAATTGAACCTTCAATGGTTTTAGGCGATACAGAAACCTTTGTTTTGAAGAAACTGCAAAAATAAATTTACTTGAGAATTCAAAACAAGCAATGATTAGCCGACTTCATCTATTTGAAATATTTATTATGATGTTTTAGAATTTGATGCTGCTGCTCTTGGTGTACATGTTAATCTTAAGTTTGCCACCCAGAACTTAGACCTAGGAAAACCTACAGGGCAAAAAGCTTATTCACTTTGTCTCTCTGAATGATATTTTTTCAGAATTAATGAACATTGCTCAATTGCTTTGGGTATTTCTTTAATTACAATGAACTGCAAAATAGCACTGTTTTCTTATTTGGCTCTAATAAGTCAAGGTTTCATGTTGCCTTATACCTTCTGGCTCTCTGTGTAAATGATCCATTTTATGTAACAAAAGTTTTACCTTCTGAACAAATATTGAATAAATTGTATATACATATTTTTTCAACTCACTGAACTGGATGGAAAATGTGGATATACTCCATTTAAATATAAAAGTGTTGTTAGGTGGACATTTTTATTTATTTCAATTTTTTTCCTTGAAACCAATGTAGGATTCTATTCTTAGCTAAATAATTTTTCACATTAGAGTAAAGATGGGAAATATATTGTGTATTGTTGTATATATTTGCTAGGTATGAAAAAACTGTTTTAAAAATGCTAAGAAAAGGAAAAAAGGTGAATCTATTTTTAATATTTTTTATTTTGCTTTACACTAAAGACTGTTCACCCATTATAAACTCAGACAAAGGAGTATTAAGTTACCTGGTAGAGAGGGACACCTTTCCTCTTCTTGCCAAATTCTATCTCTGAAAGACAAATCAGGGCAATAAAATTAGAGGGTCTCCCTGGTGAACATAATTTTCTTTTAAATTTGTAGCATGGAGAGATCTAATTTCAATAAGACTCCTAATACTCTCTTCAGGGCAGCAGTAATAGTTACTGTCACAAATTAACAGGAAAGTGTACTATTTAGGAATTCTTGCTGCCTTTCAGATCATTAAAATGGGAATTGGAAAAATATTGATTCTCACAATTTAGAATCATTCCAGAGTGATTAATGTTTCGAAAAGGGGTTTTACTGTGTGTTTGTGTACAGACTTGTTAAATGGAGTAGTGCATATAGCTAATGAAAATGTGAGGCTCTGACACACACGTTTGTATGTATAAAATTAAGTCGCATCATTCTTGGATCGAGAAAGTTCAATAATCACTCTCCTATATTTCTCATAAGAAACACCCCATGAACGTATATCTTATGAAGCTTTTAATTCTTCTTAAAGTTTTAAAATTAATGGTTAGAGGCCACAGTCATTACAAAAAATCTCGGAGCTTTACTCTGTATTTACCAGGTTTTTAAACATTTCCAAATTTTATAATGAAGTGGCCGAACTCTTGCAATAACCACTAGTTTACAGTCTGGGGAGAATTCATATATGCATCTTTAGGGCCCTTGAAACAGTTATTAGTGCCTATAAAAGTAAGTATTATCCATAACTAAGTTTTTAAAGATGCTTAATACAAAGATAGCAAGTTGCAAAGTGCAGATTATGAAGTCAGTTCTTCTTAGAGTGAATGTGCCTGTAATGTAAGGAGAATGATATTTTGTAGAAATCAGATTTCCTTTGGATTTGACATTCAAAGGGTAAAATGTGCTCCACAGTTAACTCCTGAGAAGTAAGGCTCAGAAAGATGTGGGTGTATCACTTAATGGAGTTTCTGCTTTATGCTTCCCTGGATATATAAACATTACACAACAAGGTCTGTTTCTCCTTTTCTCTTGGAGGTTTGTTTCCTTCATGTTAGAATGGATTTTTACGGTCTCCTACAATTGCCACTGTTCTAATTCCGGCATTGCCGTTTTCAGGAGGGCCAGGATGCTGGAAGATGAAGCCTTAACTCATGGCAGATTGCTGCCTAAAAGCTCTGCATTCGCACAACAGCACCTTGGACTCACGAGTTTTTTTGCTCTTTGTGCCTCTCTTCTTACTGACCAGTCTTAGCATGAAGCAGTTTGCATAAGCATCCTAAGAGTGCACAATTTAAAATTAGCTCTAATTAAGAGCTATGAACAGACACTTTTTATTAACCATTGAGTTTTTGATTAATCATGACAAATGTGAGTTTTCTTTTCATATAAAAAGCATGAGGAACCATCAACCTGGCTGGAACCTTTCCAGGAATATCACTCTGGACTCTATATAATAAAATTTTATTTTTCTATTGAGATCATTAATCCTACTTGCCAATGATCAACTTATTGTTCAAACAGTTTAAACTATTAAAACACAGTCCTACCATCTTCTTGAATTGGGCTGAAGAATGTAAGGAATAGCTGATTAACTACTTTTTAATCAGCTAGTTATACCAGAAATATAATTGTTTCTCTAATTCTTCGTTTCTCTAGCAAAATTTGAGTTACTGCTTCAATATTATGCAGATATTTGAAAATTATCCATTGCACTACAATATAGTGCAATATAGAAATTATATTCCCTGAATATGAAAGCAAGCTATGAAGTTCTGACCTCTCCGTTAGAGAATCTGATGCCTAATTTTGCTTCCCCATATTTTCCTTCATTTTTACACAAAGGTCAGTGTCCCATTTTTAGAAAGAAAAAAAAAGAAGTGTTGCTAATATACTGGAATTCTATTACCTATAAAACAAGTTCTAGCAGTCAAAGGTTTGTAATGCAATAAATGGTAGAGGTTCACTACTTTTGGAAACTTAAATATATCCTTTAAGAAACTGATATAAATTCCTATTAAGTCTCTGTACTCACAGTATCTTTGATTTTTACTGTGTCTGCCAACTGCTGATTTTTTATTTAAAAACATTTTATCAATCCCAAACTAATAAGCCAAAGAAGCATATTAGATTAAGTGGAAGGACTTTTATATTCATGGCATACTTAGAAAATGGAATCAATCTTTAAATCACTTGCCACTTTCCATCTGGGCATTATTCCAGCAATTTAAATGACTAAATATACTGAGAGTATTCCAGATCAAATGGAATGAATGTCTTTTTATAAATTGTATGGCTCATAAAGAACTGAATTTGTTGTGGTGGTTGGCGATATCTGCATTTTGTTTACTGAGTTTACTGGGTATTAGTGCAGTATAACACAACTGCGTTCGCGAGCACCTGTCCCTGGAAAAAATCCTATGGCTGGAAGGAGCACTTCTAGTGCAGATCAAGGTAGCTGACAGAAGCAGCTTCTTAAAAGAAGTGTGCAAACCCAGGGTTGTTTTGTTTTGCTTTTGTCATGCTGAATCATTATGAGTGGATAACTGTTCACAAAAGATCAAAATAAAAGGCAACCCAGCATATCTCAGAAGTGAAAAGTTAGGGCAGAAGAAAGGAGAGAAAAACAGTAGGAAATGACAAAATTGCATGTTGTTTTGTTTGCTCCCACCATTCCTCCCCCCTTTCCCCCTTTAATTTAAATGCTTGTTTCTATGGCAGGCTGCAGTGTGGTCTTGGTAGTTCTGGCACACAACAGTTCTGACAGAATAGATTTGCCCTTCTTTCAGCCCAAAAAGGGTAGGTGGGAGGAGGTAGGGCTTTTTATTGCTGCAGTAATGCTGTCCTGCTGGCACCTCCCTGCTGTTCCTCCCAGTAGCATTATCTTCTTGGCAAGGAGATGCATTCTCAGTTGTTCTGAACTTTCTTACTCATTCTTTCTGTGTGCAAGAAACTAATAAAAAGTCAATAAGGAGGTGAAGTTTTTCACCAAGACATGTAAATGTTTAGTGGGCTCAAAGACAATATCAGTCATATGTGGCAACAGTGCAACTGAGTTTTCCAAATCACCCCAGCCAAATGCCAGCAAGCCTATCCTGTGTAGGAAAGCAGAAGGCATTTCTGGCTTCACTTCTGTCACAGAAAATGGTGCAGGAAATATTGAGCTACCTATGTGCTTTTTGTACTGTTCTCTGCAACCCTCCATGTTTGAGGCCAACCTGATTTCTTTGTTATCCACGGTGGGAAAAGGAAAATTATAAGAGGTGAAGAAGTTGAAAAATTTCAATAACTCTAATGCTAAAAGTCGTTTTCCAGTACATCAGTTAATTTTTGTTATCTTTGGTCTTGTGAGTGTAAAAGAAAGATACTTGAAAGGGTCGGGCTTATCAATCTCAACAGTAGGGAGAACCTTTTTCTGACAATACAAGAACTCAAGGTCTAGGGCAATAGTGAGGTGAAGCTGGTTGCATCACCTCCTGCTGAGCTAAGCATATGCATAGGTTCAAGTTGTCTTGAATGTAACAGCGAGAAGGACTGCCAGCAAGAATACATCGTAGTTAAACCTCTGTCAGCTCCCATCACCAAGTTCCTCTGAATATAATTAGCATGACTACCTCTGACTTCCTTGTCATACTTAATGTATATATATATATATATATATATATTTAAAGCCGTAAAAACACTACAGCTTTTGACTGTAGCATCTATCAGCTGAGCTGTGAAAAATGTCTCTATGTTTATCTTTGCACGTTTGTATTTATCTTTGCTGGTTGAGAGGTAAAATTTTTTAACTGAAGACCCTTCAGTTGACAAGAGGTACCCTTTCCAAGCTGTGATAGTTTCACTGCTTAAACTGAGTCCTTTCATTCATACCACTTCTGATGAAACTGAGATGAAAAATGACCAGTGAGAAAAATCAAACTTAGGTGGAGTAGGGGAGTAATCACAGTAGGTCCCCACAGTAACATAACATCCATTCTTGTGTTTTTGAATCTCAATATTCTCTGCTGTGAGAAAACACAGAAGTTACTCCATCTCCTTCTAGTTTTGAATTATATGGGGACATAGTAAACTACTGCAGCTATCTGTTTATCTTTTTCCTAGCTGTCAAATTTGTCTGAAACAAAAAACCCCTCCACTTTTAGTAAAAAACCAGTGCAATTCTGTAGTTGTTGAATGAGCAATTTAGAACATAGTGAACAAAACGGGATACAAAAAAGAAAATAGGTCCATATAGTTAATTTAGGCTGGAAAACCAGATTTCTTCTCCCACAGAGCCCGTGTCATACAATCATAGAAAATGCTGAGTTGGAAGGGAACCCATCAGGATCATTGAGTCCAGCTCCTGGCCCTGTGCAGGATACCCCAAGAATCACAGTGTTTGCCCAACAGTATTGCTCGAACACTTGAATGCTGTCAGGCTTTGTGCAGTGATTGCTTCCCTGAGGAGCCTGCTCCAGTGCCCAAACACCCTCTGGGTGAAGACATTTTCCTGATATCTTGATATTTCCCCTAAACCTGCCATGATGTGAGGTGAAAGGAGTCAGTTAAGGCAAATCTTAGGTATTGACACTACGTGTTTCTTGTTTTCTGAGTGAATCCTTGGTGTTTGACTTGCAGAATATTGAGCAGTTGCACCCTTACTAACTAGGCTTTGAACATATATGAAAGGCTGTGTATTAAGCATTGTGGAAATGAGCTTCTATGAGTTTCTTTCCAAGTACCCAAATTAGTCGATACCTTTGATCTTAATCTCACTGTGCCTCTGTTGTGCATAAAGTAGGTATAATAATGTCTCATCTCACAAGGATATTTTGAATTTAAATGTAGTAATGTTTGTGAAGCACTCAGACACTGCAGTGATGAACATCAGAGAGAACTCTGTGTTCAGTTCAGATTTTCAATAATGTTTGATAAGTGAGTTATGAGGGCACAAAATGAGGAAAGTGTGAAGTTTTGAATTTGGTAAATAACTAATATCCGTGAATTAAATTAACTTATCAAAAGAAACTCCTGTTCAAACTAAAGCACATCATCATGTCATTAAAGGGTTGCACCATAATGCATATGTAGAAAGGGGCTGAACTAATGCTGTTACGATTCATGATCACGGTATAGTTCTTTTGATGTGTACTTCCTATGTAATTAATATATACACCGGAATTTCTGCGTGGGAAGGGTTCATAACATAATACTCAGATCTTTGCTTGTAGTTCAGCTTAAAAGCAGGGGTAATATGATTGATCTAAGCATCAATCCCTGAGTTGAGAGGGGTACAGAAGGATGTACACTTTTCAGTTAATTGTGTAATGCTAAATTTTGGCTTGCTGGAATGCAGGAGAAGCTTGCCATTAAGTCTCATTGTAAAAGGAATTTCATTCAATTTTCTTTATATAAATAACCCTATTCCAATAAGTTAAATCTTTATGTAGGAAAACAAAATATCACCCAACTATTACCTTTGTCAAATTACCTATATTGTATTTTTTTAGAAGGAGCATTTTGGGGAAAAAGTATTCCTTTTTTTTAGTTGATCCTGTGATTTTTGAATAATAAATAATAACAAAATAATATTTCATTTTTGCTAGAAATGGTTAGTGTCTCATTTTGAACATGGTGTCAATACCTAACTTATTTAATTCATAACCTCATTTTAACTATTTCTTTACTTCATTTTATGTGATTCAAACTATAAAATCTCCAAATCTCAAAAAAATAACAGGAAGTTTTAGAATTTTTATTACCAAAATCAAATCAGAGAAATGGGAAAAAACCCCAATTTAAATTTATTTTTATAATTCAGTTAATCTACAATTGAATCTATATAAAAACTAATCAGTATACTATAATTGAAGAGATATTTTTGGACCAATGTACCAGCTGGTATCACAGATGGTACAGATGGCGTAAAGCTCTTTAATGGGACAAAGATAATGTGTTGGCACAAAGAAACTTGAGTGTATGAACATGTGATTTTTCTTTCTCATTATGAACTGTCTAAGCAGTGTAATTTTAATTGATACACAATTGATACATTTGTATTCCACAAATTGGGTAAATACTGAGATTAATACTTTGCAGTCAATGAAATCAGTATAACCTCAGGTTGTTCTGGAAAATCTTGTATGCCACAATAGGCAACAACTTATTAAAAATGGCGGCTTGAAAGAAAGAATTGAAAAGCAAGTTTGATATTATTTAGCCTACTTGATGGGATTAATGGAGAAATTTATGGAAAGATCTGAATCACTCATAAAGGTTTTATTCCATGAACTTTCAGTGTTGGTATAGACACAGCAGGAAGTATGATAGCAGTATTGGCAGTGAACAATCTTGTCCTATTGCTTGGCACCACTGAGCAGAGCCTGGCTCCATCCTCCTGACACCCTCCCTTCAGATACTGATAGCCCTTGATGAGGTCCCCTCTCAGTCATCTCTTCTCAAGGCTGAACAGGCCCAGCTCCCTCAGCCTGTTCTCATAACGGAGATGCTCCAGTCCCTTCATCATCTTTGTCACCCTCCTCAGGACCTGCTCCAGGAGCTCCATGTCTCTGTTGTACTGAGGAGCCCAGAACTGGACACAGCAGTCCAGATGCACCTCACCAGGCCTGAGTAGAGGGGCAGGGTCACCTCCCTCAACCTGTTGGCAATGCTCTACCATTGGTCCTCTTGGCCACGAGGGCACTGCTGGCTCAGGGCCACCAGGTCCTTCTCTGTGAAGCTGCTTTTCTGTGCTGGTGCCTGGGGTTATTCTTCCCCAAGTGCAGGATCCTGTATTTGCCTTTGTTGAATTTCAAATGAGTTCCTTTCTGCCCATCTCTCCAACCTGTCCAAGTCCTTCTGAAGAGCTGCACAGCACTCAGGGAGATCAGCCCAAAGCTTCTCCCAGCTTTGTGTCATCCATGGACTTGCTGAGGAGGCATCTGGACCTTCATCCAAGTCATCAATGAGTAAATTAAACAGTACTGGGCCCAGTATTGGACCTTGGGGGACACCACTAGTGAGAGGCCTCCAACTAGACCCCATGCCACTGAATACAACTCTGGGATCTCCTGTCCAGACAGTTTTCAAATCATCCCACTGTCCACTCATCCAACCCACACTTCCTGATCTATGACAATGTTGTGAGAGACAGTGTTGAAAGCCATGCAAAAGTTGAGATGGACAATATTTGCTGCTCTTTCACATCAGATCCTGGGTCTTGTGATTGAAATAAAGCTAGCAAAAGCTATTTGGTTGGGATAACAAGTTGCTTCGTTCAGTCACCAATCCAGAAGAAAAATGGTATAGCTTAAAGCCCCAAAGGAAAACTTGTGAAGGAAGACAATGCCTCAGGACAGGGCAAACTCTGCTGGGTTCCTGATTGATCAGGACTTGCAACATTCCTCTAAAGGGCCATGAATGAAGATGTATCCCAAATATGGCCTTCTCACAAGTCCTCAAAGTTCTAATACAAAAAGGAAAATTTTCTTGCCTTCTTTCAGTATCACAAAGCCCATTTATCCATTTTTGATCAGATCTTTGAAATGGCAGCTGTTTTATATCCCAGGTTTGTTTTTTTTAAATAATAATAACAACAATATTGACCTTATGAAATATCTCAGAAAAAAATATCATAAACTTCATGGATTTGTAGAGCTGGTATGTTATATAAGTGATTTCAACTTGTTTGAAACTCCTCCACAATTATATGAGGCACTACAGTTCAGTGAGAGGTTGATTCTTAGACAGCAATTAAATTCTTGATTTCTGGGTAATTTTTTCATATAAACATATGTCTGGCTTCTTCTCCATGGTGTCTATACTGGCTGTTAAAAATGTCCTACAGTTGTACTTTCTCTGGCTCTCAGTTTGTGATTGCATAATACACAGTTTACTCCACACTAGGATTGGAGATTCTGAAGATTTGGGAACTGCAGACAAAATTGATGCAAGGCTTCGTCCTCTGATCCACTGTTCCACCCACACTATAGACTGTCATGCCGTTGCTGGAGGAGTCACCTTCTGCATGACATCTCAAATGGAGTGGTTACATTTTTGTTTACAGCAACCACCAGCGTACCATAGTCCTGTTTCTAGGGACAAGATACATATGAAAATTTTGTAGCAATTTTTAGGCCTGATCTTCCTTAACCCAAGCTGAACTAGAAGTAAAATTGAAAACTTTTTGAATTTTAACAGAACAGGGACATACATCAATGTGTTTCAGTAGCTCATAAAATAAGTTGAAGTTAACTACAGGATGTAGCATCTGTTGTCAGAGCAGAAGTCTGATTGTCAGCTGCCTTTCATTGCATTAGGCTCTTGGAGAATTGTGCAGGAAATGATTTATTCTTTTTACTTAATGTCACTTACAGAAATATTCTTAACCTTCCTCAGAGAAGTGCAGGTGCCTTTGTTCTTGCTTCTGCATACTACACAACAGAGCTTGAGTGCGGTTCTTTGTTGCCTTTCACTTTTTGTAATAAGATGCACTTCTGAAAATTGAGTAAAAATCTGCCAATTCAGAAATAACATTTAAACCCCTCTTTACGCCAGAAATAAATTACTTCACTTAAGAAAGGGCCGTGGGGAAATGAACCTTTTGCATTTCATAGACATTGAATCTCTCAGCTTTTCTAAACACCTAGCAATGCTATATGGGATCCTCGGGGTGAATTTTCTAATCATTTTTAGTTATCTTAATTTCAAGTTTTATCAAGATTTTCAAGTTCCAGATAAGAAGTTTTATACATTTATTTTCATTAATTTAATAAATTCTGTTATTTTCTAGATTTTTTCCAAGTAAAAAAAACATTATCAAAATACTTTATGAGTTCATAATTCCTTTATTAATGATTATTTCATAAAATGCAGTCATTGCCAGAGAAAAAAACATGCCCGCTTACATTGGTAAGCTAATGAGATATTTCCCCCAAGTAATATTTTTGGATCATTATCATGTACTCTTTTAGTAAATTAAATGGTAAAAGGATGTAATAAAGCAGTCGTATTTGAATTAATTACATAAGTGAAAAGTATCAGAGCACTATGCTTTGGAAAAGTTCGATAGTTCCACTTACATTTTTTTCTTATCATATAATAGAAATATTCTTTCAATTTTGTAGCAGCTTCTGCTGTAATGACTTATTTAAAATACAGTAGTTGGTTTAGAACTATAAAAATATATTAAAAAGAGACAATTAAAGTTTATGGATCTGTAATAAGCAATTTTTTTCATTGTGCAAGTATATGTTCTGATGTTTTTAAGGTAAAATATTCACTGGATATATGTTTCCCTGAGACATGTAAACTAAGAACAGAATTTCTTCTTTCACTGTATCAGCTTAGGAGCGAAATGTGGGTCAAACCACAGAGATGGATGTATAAATATTAGTTATTTATCTGCTTGATCATCACCATAGAGACATACCAGGAATCCAGCTCTTTTTCTGGACAGTGATGAATTGTGCAGAGATATCATAGCTGAGTTAACTCTGCAGTGGGAAATAATATGCAAGTGCTCATGCAGGACCTTCACTCGGCTAATTAGCCAACTAAGCAATGCTAACTATAGCAGGCATTATGCCATGTAAGCAGAGCTGCACTGCTTCTGAGACACAGCTACTGCCTGTACACAATGCTATTTTTGGGAACTGTGAACTTCTCACCGCTTATTCAGAGTGAACTGCATGCATCTAGCTCCCCCCTGGAGTGCAGAGGAAAGAAAGCTGCTTCAAACGACAGAAAAACTTAAAAGAGACAAATGGCATTGAGTTTCATTCACCTATGGGCGGGGTCTCCTGGAGGTGTACACAGAGGCACAGTCAATGGCTGCTGAGATTGGCCTCAGTGGCAGATCTGCCAGGCTGCCACTTGCTCAGTGAGTGTGAGCAATCTGGTTTTTTTCCTGTCATCTCTAAAACTGGGTACCTTCCTACAAATTTGGAAAGAAAGACACTGCAACAACTCTCCAAGAAAATCTCATTCTTTTCATATAAATAGCATTACTGAGACATTAGTAGCAACTTTGCTAGTGCCTGTGAGTAGACATCTGAAAATAGCCAGATATTAGTTCTGGTGGTTGATCCAAAACTACTGGAAAAGCATGGTGTTTGAGATTGAGAGAACTGCTTAATGCACCCCAAAGATGTTGCCAATGACACCAAGTGTGTGATATGGTTGTCATACTGGAGGGAGGGATACTATCCTGAGGGACAAGGACAGGCTTGAGGGATGGGCCCATGTAAACATCATGGAGTTCAACAAGGCCAAATGCAAGGTTGCCCAGAGAGGTTGTGGCCTTTCCTTCCCTGGAGGTATTCGAGAAGTGTCTGGACACAATCCTGTGCCATGTGCTCTAGGATGGCCCTGCTTGAGCAGGGAGGTTGGACCATGTGACCCACTCCAGTCTCTTCCAACCTGACCCATTCTATGATTTTGTGATTCTGTCCTGCAGCCAGATCAGGGCAATTTCAAGCAAAAGAACAGGCTACAAGGAGAATGGATTGAAAGCAGCCCTGAGGAAAGGACTTGGCAGTGTTGGTTGACAAGAAATTCAACATGACCCAGTAATGTGAGCTTTAGCCCAATCACATCCCGGCTGCATCAAAAGTTGCATGGCCAGAAGGTCAAGGGAGGTGATTCTGCCCCTCTGCTTCCCTCTGATGAGCCCTCCCCTGGGGTGCTGCATCCAGCCCTGGGAAACCCCAACATAAAAAAGACAAGGACCTGTTGGAAGGAGTCCGGAGGAGAGCCACGAAGATGATCAGAGGGCTGGAGCACCTCTGCTTTGAAGACAGGCAGTGAGAGTTGGGAAAATGAAGGAACAACCTTCCAGTACCTAAAGGGGGCTACAAGAAAGCTGGAGGAAGACTTTTTACAAGGGTATGTATTGATAGGAAAAGGGAGAATGGCTTTAAACTGAGACTAGGTTTAAATGAGAAATAAGGGAGAAATTTTTTTATGATGAGGGTGGTGATGCACTGGCCCAGGTTGCCCAGAGAAGTTGTGGAAGGACCATCCCTGGAAGTGTTCTAGGCCAGTTTGGATGGGGCTCTGAGCATGCTGGTCTAGCGGATGGTGGCAGGGTTGGAACTAGAGACTTTCCAGGGTCCCTTCCAACCTAAAACACTCCATGAAATTTTTTTTTTTTTTCATTTTTAACAGCTAGGAAAATTGATGTTTGGTACAAAACACGAGTTAAAAAGACAAGAGCTACAAATGGAGTGACTTGGGTTTGTTTCTGTATTGTGAGAAAAATTAACTGATGTTGATATAGAGCCACAAAATCTTTCAGCTGAACTAAATAATAATTTAAAGATGAAAAATATTTGGGATATTTTTTTTTTCCAGTTATGGGAGTCAGTCGCTCCAAGAGAGGAAAATGTTCTTAGAAGCTGTTTTGGAGCAGCTGTAATGAGTAGGTGGTAGGAGTACCAAAACTGCAGCTATTCAGGGTAAACCATGCTCAGAAGAGATAATTAAAAATAATTCTCCTTCATACTAAGGTGTATCATGATGTTGATGCCTCCCTTAATGAATTAGATACACACTGCTTTTTCCATACCTTTTTTTACTGAGTTGTAGTTCATTTATCATCTTCAGGGAAGCTCTGGCACATTTTTCATCTGGTCAGCAAATTCAGAAAGAAATTAATGGATGCAAATTATGATTAATAACTTATTTACCCCGCTTTTCTTTTTAAAGCAGCAGCACCACAGAGCACACATTCAAAATGCCATGAAATCAGCAAGTAGTACTACAATATATACAGAGGGTTATTCACTTGGGAAAAACTCATTCTGCAACCGAAAAATGCAATGAGAAATGTTCAGAAAGGGCCTTTTGGTCTAAACAACTCTCAAGTTTTGGCAAAAGGTCTCACCATCTTAAAGGCTCTCTATGTCATTTGATTCAAACTCCGTGTCTTTAGTGATATCAATGAGTGATGTCCTCTGTGGCTCCAGTATCATCCTCTACCACAGAAAATGTCCTTCTTATCTCTTACCAACAGCTCTAAGATGATAAATGGAGTTTTTCTGGAAATCTTGCACATGATAGTTCTGAAGAAGGAAAGACTGGTTTCTTATGTGGTGAAGGAGAGTCTTTTCAACTCTGAAAAAGTAGCAAGAATTGTCCCTTCTGAAATATTCCCCTTCAGGAATATCAGCTTTTTGAAGCTGATTCATTTTGCATTTCCTGGATGAAGAATGAATGCACAGATGTTTCGGAGATGCTAGTGGTTTAAGCGTTCTTTGGTTTTGGTAATAAATTCCACCTTGCTTTGTTTGTGAAGTGACTAATTCAAGAATCAATCAGACATCCTATCAGGTTGTGTTTTCCAGAGCACTTCATGGACTAATATAAAATTACATGGAGATACTAGATTCTTTATAATTAACATCCTGTATATCTTGGCATCATAATATTAAGAATCTTCTCCTATCTTGTTTCAGAAATGGATAAATACAAAAGTAGGCCTGGTTAATGAATGAAAAGACCTACTGTATTTTTTAAGGTAAGGAGACGCCATCCCTGGTGTGAAAAGGAAAGGTAGTCTAAATATCCCAAATAATTTTAGTTACATCATATGAAAGAGAAGAAAAGCGGAACGTCTTTTATTCTGCTTCTGAAAGTATCATGAAGTATTCAGAATAAACTACACTGGGTTGGGAGGGTGCTCACACCATAGCTACTGAACACAACTTCTTTTATTTGAGGGAGAGAGAAGCCTGAAGAAGGTATAGGGACAACGTCACTTAGTTGACTTCTTTTGTGCCATTTTGCAATCTCATTAGCATGAAAAGGATTGGGCTTCTATGATTGATGTTGGTCCTAATGAAGGGAAAACAATTTTATTTTCTTTGAGTATTTTTTAGTTGCATCTTCCTTAAGACTTCGATAGTTTGAACTTGACTTGTTTAGCAACTGAAATTTAGGTAAATATTAAAATAATCAAATATATCTTTTATTTGGCTTTTTTTACATCAATTACTATAGAAAAATGACCAAAGGAAAATTTTTATTGGACAATTTTTCTACTTTAGAACTGAAATTATGTAATACCTACAAAAATGCTATTTTTAGGTTGATACAAAGGAAGAGGTCAAGCAGTGTTCAAAGGCTTATTATTCTTCTTTTTATCAACAATAGACACCAAGCATTCTGTTCCTCAGAATCAGAAGCTTTATTTTAATTCCTTTTATCTAGCTGGAGAAAGGTTAAAGGGAAAGATTAAGGCATTAAGATTTGTAAGAATTACGAGATTCTCTAAAGCATTTTCAAAGAAGCTTTATTTTTGGCTCAGCTGCATGATAACACATCCCAACTTTTTTTCTCCTTTCAACTGAGCTATTTATACTTTGGAATTCACTGTGGACATTGCCTGAGGTTATTTTTATTTTCCCTCATGGGTTTCTTTGTTTGCTGGTGGTTTTTTTTTTTTGAAACAACATTTGATAATATTATTCAAGCATTTATTTTGTGCTTGGGGTGCTTTAAAATGCCCTTTTTGCTTTCTCATTTACACTAAGTGACAGTAATGTGAATTTAATTCGGTGGAAGAAAATCTGTATCATACAAACCCAGAAAAGGAGGTGATATTTCTTGCAGCCTGAAGAAATGAGACTTGGCCCCTATTTCTCTTTTTGAAGTGAAGTAAGGGAGCATGACAGGTGGCAGCAAAAACAATATCAACACAAATTTCATCCCTGAAACAGGATCCTATAGAAATGCAGCAGAAACATGTCTAGTGAAAATGGTCAGCTGTGTGGAAAGCTTCCCTGGAAATCTGAGAAGTGCTTCTAAAACTCAGGTTTACTAAGAGACACTAGAAACTTGACCAGGTGCTGAATGGTGGAGACTTGTGTTGAATGTTTATAATTTCTCCTTCTTTAGAGAGTTTAACTTTGCTACCAGTATTAACTGCAGTGGTTTTTAGATCAGCACAAGACCAAGAAGAAAATCTGTAAATTGAAAGGAAATAGATCAAGCACTGAACAAAGACAGATTTTACTTTGTGCATCTTCTTTTTCTTTTTTTTTTTTTTTTATAATACAAGATTGACTTGTGGATTGAATTTTCTCATGGGATTTTGGTTTTGTTTTTATACAAGCCATAACTGATCCATTGAATTCCTTGCTGCAGGACAGAACTGGGACCAAGGTCTTGGTCTTCTGCTAGCTTAAACCATTTTTGAATCCAGGTGAAAAACCTCAGAGGCCGTACATGTTGTGGCACACCAGTACTGTGCAATTCATGCCCTGTGTCATGGAAGAGGCACCAGCTTGAGCCATGGGGCAAGGTGGGACATCAGGAAAGTGATAACAACTGACAGATGATTTTACAGGTTGCTTGAGAAAGAGGAAGTTTTTAGGAGATGAAGTTATTTAATTAAGGATTTGGGTTTGTTTTCTTTATTTTCATGAGTTTATCATTCTCTGATGTGCTCTTTAATGACAGTCTGATGCAGACTTGAGAGCAGCGTGGTTCTCAGTCTAGTGAGAAAGTCTGCCTCTTTTGGGAAATGATCCATGTATTTTACTGCTTTGTAACTCTGATTTCCTATTGATTTTTTATGTTGGATTGCTTGTGGTTTAAGTAGAAGTTTCTCAGCTTTAGTTTGAAACCGATTGAAGCCATGCTGTTACCTAACGTACTTTTTATATCCTTCTTCCCCATTTCCTTGACATAAATTATACTTAGTTCATTCCAAACTGTTTATTTGCACTGAGCTATAAACTACATGGCAGAAATTGGGTGTGAGTTAAAGAGAAACAACTTTACTAGAAAACGTGTTATGATAACAAATAACTTACATCCAGACATCCCATCCCCGTCCAAACCAAGCAGTGTTTTACAGCTGCAGCCAAGGAGGGTAACAGGGCTCAGGTGTGGCTGGTGGACAAACCTTTCAACAGAGGTGATTTCATCTTGGACTTTGGTTAGCTACTTTTGGATATGGGCACTTGTGATTAGGTTTTGTGGCTGAATAACTTGGGGGAAAGTTATGACTCGAACATTCTGATAAAAAGTGCTGTGACATCAGTATTATCTAAAAGCAATCTATTTCAACTGCCTTAGGAATCTGGAGGAGAGTTTGAGGCAAATAAAAAGCGGCAGCCTCACCTTTGAGGGCCTTAATAGACTTGTGGAAGCAGCTTTACAAGTAGTGCTGTGGAAAAAGGATTTAAAGATAGAACTGTCATGATTTTTCAGAAGCATCTGCTACAAAAAGACTATAGAGCATACAAGAGCTGTGTGACTCAGCCAGAAATAAGGTGAAAGGCTGTTTTGAGTGAATGATCCGAGTTTTCTTCAAGGCATCTATAAGTATTTCAATGGATAAGAATAGGGTGAAAGGATGTGACTGAAGCAGGTGAGTCTCTGCTACAGCAATTTACGCAGTTAAAAGGATTAAGTGTTCCTCTTTTTAGTACACAGAGAGGACCTTCAATTTTTATTTGAAATGATACTGCCCGGTTGCAGTTTACACTGATTTTAACGCAATGAAAACTGATCTGTGTTAAGCTATCACCACCTAGTGGTAACAGGGCAATGGTAATAGCAACAAACCTGCGGAAGTTCTTTCAAGTATTTTTGTTAGCTGTTGTGCTTTAGTTCTTTCAAGCATTTTTGTTAGCTGTTGTGCTTTCGTTGATATTGTGGAATACACAGAAGAAAGACTGATGAACTTTGATAGAAAACGAGTTAATAAACGTGGCAGTAGTCCCTTACCAGCTTAATTTTTTATGACTCCTCTTTCTGTGTTGTATGATAGCTTGTTAAGGAGTAGTTAGTTAATAATTTCTCTCTTGAAAGTATTGCTTGTAGATATAATTAGGTAGTGCACCACTTTATTATTCTTGCCTGTTTTTTGATTGATGGTAAATGGATTGTTGATGTTTAAAGGAAGGTGAGGTTTATTTTATATGGGGTGAAAAGGGTTTTTTTTCAATGCAGTTGGCTACATTTTATACCCACTCTGCACTGAACTGATTATATATATTGTTTGATGTATATACATTGGATACACTGCTTAAAAACCACTTTGACTTTTTAATAAAAATAACTTCCAGTAGTATGTGGTTGCTTAATTATCATATCAGAATCATCATGTGTACCATCGATAGCTTTCATGTCTGTGCTTTGATTTGTGTCTACATAGTTTAGGGTAAATTACATGCTTCCAAACCATGCTGACATATCATTGAGCCACAAGCCACCATGTCTGCAGAGCTTTATGCTGTGCCATATTGAGATATATTGGGTGCATCTCACAAGGTACAGCACTAAGCCAAGCCAGCATGCCTGAAAGAAGCAGCAAGATAAAATCCTGTCCACTTCACAGTCTAGAAGTGTCCTTCTTGAGCACTGTCTTAGTGAACTGATCAAACCCAAAGTGTATCACTGATTGAAAATTTTTCCATGTTTATGTCTACACTGATTGTGTTCGCTGTTCCCCAAACAGTGTGCATAGTGTCTTCTTGGAAGGGCTTCTGCTTCTTTATAGTGCCTGTTAAAACTTGAACAATTTATTTTCCCTTTTCGTATATTTCTGAAAAAAAGAGATATGGTTTCTTTTCTCATCTTCAGTACTGGGATGGCTGCTATGAACCAGAAAGAAATGTGATCTCTGATCTCTTTTTAAAAATTCTTCTAGAAAAATAGCAATATTAATGAAAGCCATCAGTTGCTTTAAACTTACTTAGGTTTTTAGAACATAACTGATTTACAAAAATTCATACCTGTTGTCTTTCTTTCAATTTTATTGTTAGATTTGTAGTGTAAATCCTTATATTATGTAAATATTCAGATATGTTACACAGACATGAAATTGCCTAATAAAAAAGTGAGAAAGAACAGATTATTGTCCAAGCGCACAGACTAAGAACACAGAATTTCTGTGTTGTAACTCAGATTAAACGGCATCTTAATTTCTTTTAACTGGAAATAGATGTAATCATTTTTTGATAAATGTGAACATAAAATTCTATTCCACTCAGAAGTTGTTTTCTTTGACTACAAATTGTTCTCTGGGTCAAAAAGATGTTTTGCTGTGTTGTTAGACCAAGCACTTTTTGACTGAATTTTCAGGAAGGGTTTCCTCTGGTAATTCTCCTTTTCTGACCCTTTTCTCTGAATTTTAGACTTATCAGTAGTGGGAATAAACCTGTGGCTGCTTGGTTGGACACCCCTTAGGGTTTTCAGGGTAATCCACCTGAGATTCCTTTTCTAAACAAAAATCTTTACATTAGCAAGGAAGTCTAATACCAATTTTTAAATTTTTTCTTTTAAAGTTTAAAATTACCAGTATTCTCTAGGTGATGGTTTTATCAAATCCAGTAGTGTTTTGGAAAACTAAAAGAAGAGGATAAGATAAAATCTGTGTACTATGTCTGAAATGATTTCTTCTGAATATCCAACAAAATTTTTCAGATCAAATTCAGTTGTATGTTGCTAGTTTAGACAAAATGCTATAATGTGGTCTTTATCTCTGCCCTCCTCACTTTCTTTTTCTCGTACTGATTACAAGTATGAAGGGATTGTAATGTTTTTAAATGATACATTGTTCTTTAATGCCTTAATATATTGAATGAATTAGGATACCCTCCATCTTTTGAGAGTTTTATCTGCTGTCATGCTGCAAAGCGGGAATTTGAAGAAGTAGCAAAATGTGTTTCAGCACGTTACTGTGCACATGGGCATGTGTCTCACCATGGGAGGTGCTTCTCATGGCACCAGTTACATCACCCTGCATTCCCCCTGAAGGAACTAGACTGGTGTGCTGATACACGCAGTCACCAGGGAGCAGATGAAGACAAGACGTGTTCATGCCTGCTGGAGACACCAGTGGTGGCTTGGCCTCTTACTAAAGGCAGGAAGAAGCGGCTTAATTTTTTTTTTTTTTTATTCCTGGCAGAGTTTTGACTTTCATTTGGATCCAGGTATCGATAATGTTACATTACAGTTTGGACTTCTTGATATTGCAGATTAGCCTCACTCCTGGTTTTCTTCCCCAGCATCAGGAACTTTCATCAGGAACTGCACTGATAGGACAAGAAGTAATGGATGCAAGCTGAAAGAGTGGAACTTTAGGTTAGATATGCAGAATAAATTCTTTACTGTGACCGTGGTGAGGCACTGGAACAAGTTGCCCAGAGAAGCTGTGGATGCCCCATCCCTGGAAGTGTTCAAGGCCAGGCTGGATGGGGCCCTAAGCAACCTGGTCTAGAGGAAGGTGCTCCTACCCATGGCACAGGAGCTAGAACTACATGATCCTTAATGTCCTTTCCGTCCCAAACCATTCTCTGATTCTGTGAACATTGTCATGTGCTGACTACACATTTGAATTCCTTTGTTCTCCTTTGATCAACCTAAATGAATCTTTTCTCTATTTTTCTGTGTTTCTTTAACCAAAATAATAGAAATATAACTATGAGCTGTGTCCCACTATGTTTACCACAATTTTGTAATCTCCTAATTTCTGTCTTCTTACCTGTGATGCCTCTCAAGGCCCTATTGTACACTTGTAAATCTGCCTCAGTAACTTCCAGCAGAGCCAAGTGGGGCAGCTTTATTGATATCTCCTGTGCTTAGTGTGCCTGATAGCACTGCTGATAGTGAAAGGTATGTGACTGAATGATAGAAGGATCTGTGTAGGAGAAGAGCCTCTCTCCATCACACTGAAATGATTTAATTTGTCCTTTACAAATGGCAAGCTGTAAGAATGTAAAGAGGCCACATATGATGATTACTAATACAGCTATAAATTGTACTGGCAGTACCCCAAGTTCTTTGTCAAATTTGGAACCCACTTAAGAGCAATTGAACAGGGAAGAGCCAGGGCGGTCTGGCTCCTGAATGTTACGGGTCCCAAGAGGGAGAGAGCTACTTCTATTAGACTGCAAGTATTCTGTGAAGGACTAGGTTAAGGGATAAGAGTGAATGACTAAAACAGCATTCCATGCTGAACTTCTAATTCTCAGAAATTTTTTTTTTGATTAATGGCTTTGCTTACAGGAACATACTTTCTCAAAACAAGAGACCAAGTCCTTCATTCTGGAAACGGAGCACAAATTTAGGTCAGTATACAATAAAAGAAAGCCCTTCAGGTGGCACCCCTTAGCAAGCTCTCCTATTGAAGTTGCTATAATTCCATCTGATGTCTCAAGTGAAAATGTGTCTGTAAGAGTAATTGTCTGGTCTACTCTCAGTTTTTGATCCTCTTAGTGATTATATGAGTTTCCACAACAAATGTGGCTGTGTAGTCTCTCTACCCAAAGTGTGATGGGTTAGATCCAAGCTGCAAAAATCCTTGAATATATCTAACCTTTGCCTAGAAAGCACCACATTTACTCCAATGCTTTTAATTTCTATTGCTTCTGAGCTGTTATGATGGAGAGGTCTATTGAATTTTTTTCTAAAGAGAGATGTGCTTGATTTTTAAACTGAATTGAACTTGTGAATACAAAACAATTAAAACCTTTTTTTTGTTTGTTTGTTTTTTAATAGCTTTTTATAGCAAGCAATACCTTCAAGCTTATTGGAAGAACAGGATTTACTGGTATTAAGCTGAGGTGTTTTGTGTTGTTATTTGTTGAGCCCAAACCTGGTCTTATTTTTGTCCAGAAAATGCCTTATTACTGAAAAATTCTTGGCACCTTAACACCCTGTCCATGAGACACTTTTTCCCTGCCATTTTATTTGAACTTACTACCGATTCCCCTTCTCCACCTATTTTCAGCTTGGGGCAAGGTTTTCTGGGGCCATCAGGGTCTGAAGTATGATACTTGTGTGAGTGGTAGAAGGGTAGAATATCCCCAGAAAAGGTTAAGCAATTGTAGTGGTTTAGTTCGCATTTCTTACTTTCTGTGAGATAGGAGATTTTCGAGGAATGCAAAGCAGGCTCAAAACTTAAAGAATATGAAAAAGTTTATTACTAACAGAGTTAAGAGTAAAAAGAAATAATAAGAAATTAAAACAAAACCCCCTTTTCTCCAGCACCTTTCCCTCTTACCCAAGTCACACAAAGGATAACAAAGGATGATTCTTGGTCAGCATTTACAGTTCTTAAAAGTCTCTCTACTATTTAAGGAAACAGAGGTCTCTTTTGCTTCTCATGGTTCCCAAACTGCACCAGCCAACAGCCCCGCCCGAAAATCTGCTGCCGCAAAAAATATCTCTCCCATGGAAAGAAATCACAGTCTCTTCGACACTGTTACCTAAGGCCACACATGGGGTATTCTCGTTTAAGGATGGATAAATTCCAGCCTGAAAACAACAGCTCTTCTTTACAGAAAATTCTGAAAGTCTCTCACAACCTCTCACAGCTCCTGGGTAACCCGGCGTGGTCACCTTTGTTCTTCCCACAGGCTGCACACAGAATTCTCATCCCCCCATGTCTTTAAACGGATTAAAGAGAAAACCAGTTTGTGACATTACAGTCTTTACCACAGTCTGCAAAAAGCAGTTTTAAGCTACACGCAGAAGGCGCAACTCCACCCTCTTTTCCCCGCCGCCATCTTCAGCTTCACTCTCTTTCTCTTTCTCTCTGACCTTGAAGGTACCATGTTGATGAGTGGTCTTCGTTGGTCGGGCTTTACGGTGGAGAAAGCCTCGCTCCCTTTATGCTGCTGGTTACTTGATGTTATCTTGCAGTTCATTATAGGCTGTGTTGGTTGCAGAAAGCTCTATCAGCTCCCGCCAGGTCTGCGGGGCCACGTGGGGGGGGAGCAGAGAGAAGGGAGGGAAGTCCACCAGTCCTCAGCAGCCGCTCTGGGTGGTCTTGGCTATGCAGCAACTATGGCTGTTCCTCAGCTGCCTGCAGCTCTGAGGGGCTCTCCCACAGGCACCCGGGACCTGTGCCCTGGCACCGGGGGAGGGGAGTCCCGGGTCCGCTCCGAGAGATGGAGCCCGGTGCGCATATTCCCCGCCTCCCCGCAGGAAGGCTCAAAAACCAAAAGGGAACGTCCTGTGTCCCCACAGGGCTTCAATATGTAAATTTTGATAAGCGCTACTGGTTGAAAGATCTGTCCATCAACTCGGGTTCAACCCACGACAGCACTAAAAGTGAGAAAGAAGCCTTTTCATAGTCTTTCAGGATAAAGAAAGCAAGTGGAATTCCACCCAGTCCTAAAAGTTCTGCATTGATGACCATGAACAAGGCTTATCTTGGCACTTTTGATGCTTTCAGCACTCTGGAATTTTGTTTCTTTTTCATTTCTCAAGGAGCTAATTATTTTAATTCATATCTGTTAGGCCTCACCTTTTCCTGAAAAGAAAGCTGAGATTTCTTACAGCTTAGACATTGCTTTTACGGGAGAGATTATTGGCATGTCTTGGGCCAGCAGATATTTAGGGTGATGCTTTTCTGTGAAGGACCAGCTGTTGTTAGGAAAAGATCTGAACCAGGAATGAACATGGTCATCCCTTTTTAGGCTCTGTTGACTAAACTCCGGCTGGGGCTGGGATATGTGACTAATACTTGGACATTTGGGGCTTAACAGCATGTGCCCTTACAGGCACATAGTTCTGATATGTAACTCTCATGTATTTAAACCCACCAAAACTCTGGTAAATGTGAACTATGGTAGTTTGCAGAAACACACTGTGTTTATGTGTGTGCAGAAATATTAAATTAATTGCATTGATTAAAAGCCTACTGTTCATTTTCTGATAAGCAAAATGAAGTTCTGGCAATGTATGATGATAACTTTATATTAACCTTCCAGCCTTTGCGAGTCGACTTTAAAAAAAAAGGTTGAAAATCAAAATCTTTATTCAGAACACAGATTAATCTTATAAAGATAATTGTGACTTAATTTATGAAGGTATCTTTTAATATTAACTTCTAAGCAATGATGAAGGATTGCATGAGATTGCTAGCCCCTCGAGCCCCAAATGACACTTATTTTTATTTGGATTATTTTTTCCCAATAAAGCTGACTTCAGTATTTAATATGACATTTATACTTACTTTTTTTCCCTGTGGTTTTTTTAGATTCTTTTCTTAAGCTTTCACACGTTTTTTTCATTGCTAGCCTCTTGAAATTCAGCAGCATGAAGAACTGGTTAGAATCACATCCAGGTTTTTATGGAGAGTTTTATTATTTTCATGGTATTTTCCATTGTTTTGTTGGAGTAGCCAGGTACTAACCAAATAAGCCTGCCTTTTGCTTAAATCTGTGTAGATTAGACTATGCATAGCAGTAGATATTTCTGAATAATAGCCTCAAGAACAGAGATTATATGCCTCATCAGCTGCTTGGCTTTAAGTTGTATTTATTCAGTGGTTATGGGATGCTTTGGCGGATAACTGTTTCCCTGTTTTATGAACTCTTATGGTTTTTCCTGTTTTTCTGCTGCAAAGCTCCAACCACTGGCAAGGTTCATACCATTTGTTGTTTTCCTCACATTCCAGAACAAAGCCTTATTTTAGTACCTTTTAAGACACCAAAAATCAGTTGTTAGGCATAGAGCTGTTTTATGGTACTAAAACAGCAAGTGAAGCTCAATCCAAACAGCAAGTGACAGCTTCCGAAGAGGCATCCAAGTATGAACTCAGTATCCTGTGCTCCTGTAAGTACCTGGTGCTAGGTGGTGGTGTGTGTTTGCTTAAGCAGCCATCATTTTTCCAGAATGGAGAAACCCATCCTTTGGAAGTGAGGCAGGAAAAACATCCTTCTGCGTATTTTAGTACAATTTTCTCAAGTGTGCACTCAAGCCAAGGGTTCAGACTCACACCTCTTTCTTACATATTGAGTATATCCACTGACTAGAGACTTAGCACATGCAGAAACTGTCCTACTTTATTGCATGTACATTTTAATAAATGATTCTGTAGCCTTGACTTTTTCAGTCAATCCAAAAAGCCTTGGAGGCAGGGTGCAGCCCATCTCAACTGAAGTACTGTCCCTTCCCCTCTCCTCAAATCAACCTGAAGTTTGCTATCCTCCCAAGTGTATCCTGCTTCAGAATCGCATTCACAGGCACCAAAGAAGTTCCCAAAACTTTCTCCTGTTTATCCTTGACTTCCCTCAGTTCCTGCAAAACTGGCTTCTTTTTCTGCATCTGGAGGGAATTTTGAAAGCTGTATGTTTGACATACTGACAGGACTGATTTGTGAGTTGTATGACTGAGACGAGACGGGGGCAAGGGAGGAATAGGTATGTGGCAGGAGTAATCCCAGGCAATCATAGCTCCTGTCTTCTGTACTTGCTCAACCCATGAGAGCAGTAGCATTAAGCCCCAACCCCTTCAATCTCTGTATCATTATCGTTCGTTTCGCTTTAAAGGGATTTTGAGCGTTAATATGCCCTGTGAGCCTTTGTAGACTGAGGTTTTGCCCATTGCTACATTTGTCTTCCAGAAGAGTCACAGTTTGCTACAGAACTAGTACTTTGGGAGGTTTATTAAATGATGTACTCATGTAGTCAAGAGTCTGAGTAATGACACCTCTATGGACACAACGATTCAGGTAATCTTGTTAATATGCATGATGGGCTTCTTCAGTAGAAATCGGAAGTCAGATAGGAATAGTTTCAAAGGAGTCATTAATTCCTTAATGTGTTAATGCTCCATGCATAATGGTGTTCCTCCATAGTCACTGACAGGCATCATAATGGTCTTAGTACAGAAAAATGGATGTATCTCCTCTTTCATTTTATTCCACAGTCATACCTCTTTCTCATGTAAAACTGCACAGTAAGACTAAAAATTGTGTGAAAACTGAGGTCATAGGTAAGGTATAAAAAATGCACAAGAAGTTCATAGGTGTATTGGAGCAAAACAAAAGCTTTTGAAAGGCTGTAGCCTAATAGTAATTGAAATGTGAAAAAGTTGTGGACCTGAGCTACATTAATTTTATTCATATTTTTGTGGTAGATTTGTAATATGACAGTGCACAAAAATAAAAGCAGGGTAATTTTTTACCTTATTATCTGAGAAAAAAGGGGAAACAAACAATGTTAAGTAGAGAACATTGAACTGGTAGCATCAAAGTTCTTATCTTGCATTAAAAACAGCCAAATATATAAAATACTAAAAATTTAGGGTACGTTTAGTCAGTATTTCTAAAGAAAGCATCAGCAGGTTTCTCTTTTTGAGCACGAGGTATCAAAGATCGTTATACTGGAGACCAGTAATCCATCCACTCTGACCTCTCTTGTGCTCAGCCCCAGTCTAATATTCACTGTGAAAAGTGGAATTATGTGAATGAGAGAGAAAAAATTACTCCCCACACCAGCCCGATAAGTTTATGGCTGGAGATTTTGCTTGTGTGGAAGAAATGTGGATTGAAATTCTTTTCCAAAGGAGTCAGAGAAGTGATGTTTTAAGTCTATTTCCAGTATAGCCACTGTCATGCTTGCCTCTTACAAAACAGCTCCTTGATGTTCCTACAAATCGTTAGTTCTTCCAATGACTGCTTCTATAAAAACATAGTAAGTTTGTAAAATGAATAGCAATAAAGTGCTGGAGTCAATGAACTGAAGTTGCCAAACTTGCCAAACTGCAATGTTGTGAAGTTGCCAAACTGCTCAGTATGGTGCATAACTTCTTGCTTAAACTGACTCCAGTGCCAAAGGAACTAGAGAAAGTAAAAATGGTCTTTAAAAACATTCAGAAATTACAGACTAATAAATTGGATATATAGAACAAAAATATGGAAGTGATTAGATGAATAAAATTTTGTTGCAAAAGGAAGGAATATATGTTACTTTTATAGAGAGAAATTGCACGCTAGGGCATTAATTAGGGTGGAATTTAGGGCAGACTTTCAGGTAAACTTGCTAGAATTGATGGAAGTATAACAAACACTTGAAGAAATTTTAGATAAATTTTCTCACCAAATAGTTTCAATGGGATAACAGGAAAGGTGCACTTCTAGACTGGCAAGAGACTAAATAAAAGAAAAAAAGGGATAAGAATTAATAGGAAGAGATGGGAAGAGATTTTTTTTTCACATTAATAAATTAGCTGTGAGAAAAGTTTAATGGTAAAGTAAAAATTTTGTAGAAGTTCCCCACGTTAATCGCGATATTTAAATCTAAAACTCGGTGGACATACTGGAAGAAGATTTCAAGTCTTAATAATTAGAAAGTTTAAAAAAAAGAATAAAATTACTACTAATAAATGTAGATTATGCAAATGGATAATGTATGTGTTCAGAATTGAACACTCAGTCCTGTTTGCATATATACCCTTGGGGACCTGGATGGAAAGGAAAAATGTAAAAAAATATCACTGCTGCTGTTCATAAATTCTCTACTTCTTTCAGAAAGGGTATATTGTGTTTTCTTTTTATTTATTTTTTATTTTTCTGGAATGGGATGGCTTTCATGTGAGGCGAAATTAAAAACTTTAGAATACAGTTTGGAAAACAAATATCTAGATAATTAATGGAGACTGGCATATAAATGGAGCAAGGAAAGGAAATAGGGAAGGTTTTCCAAGTCTTCCCAAGGACAGACAAGTCAGGGAATAACTAATAAAAGTATTAAGTTCCAGGCATAAATAGTTTTTCACACAATGCTTAATTAAATACAGGAGTTCACATCTGCTAACAATTTTATTGATAACTTCAAAAGCCATTAGATAGGTTCAAGTAAGAAAAATGCATTAAGTGCTATTCAAAACAGTGATTTACTAAGCTCTGCTTACCCTTAAGCCACAGATTACTGATGATGGAAGGCTACACATGGAGAACTAATTCTCTTTATTTGCTCTGATTTCCCTTTTGAAACCTTACATGGAAATCTTTGATCAAGTACCTCTAATTTATATAATTCTTAATATTTTCATCATAGATGTGCTTACTCTGTCTTGAGAGTGACCTTCTGTTTACTTATTGATTTGTCCAGGTCCAGGAAAGGGATTCCAGTTGAAGGTCTCAAGCCATACACTTGAATGAATAACTTGCAGTTCCTTGGTCCCTCTGTGTTGTGTATCTGGGTGTATTTGGAGATCTGCTCTTGCCTGGAGATAACAGCCCCAAAATGCCATCATAGCATAGAGCTTTCCATGGATTTAACTGCAGAGTTAGGAGTTGTGATCTTACCAGCATCTCCTCAGATGCATGGCCATATTCACCAAGTCCTTAAATGACTGTCGTGTAGAGTAGCTACACTACTCTATGGGAACCATGGGCTCTCAAATTGTGTATTTTACACTTCTGCTGACATTGGCCTCCATTAGCACTTTCTGCTGTGTTAGCAGTGATATGCAGGAATTAGCATATATCCTGCAAGCTCTTGACATTCCCTGCCCTGCTTGGTATTTTGCTTTCTCCAGATTTATTTGCCCAAAAACAACAGAGGGAAAACACAGAACAAATGACTGACTTTGGCTGCTGCATGAAAGTGTTCATTTTGATCATTTTACAGAGCAATTAAATAAACATGGTTGTGACTATAACTTGTTAGAAAGGACATGAGTTCAAATATTTGGCTTTAAAATTCTTTTATTATAGCCAAGCACCTTGCCTACAGCTGGCAACATCTGCAGGCCCGCTGTGCCTGGGGAGTGCAGCCCCAAGCTGAGGCTGCATCTACCAGCCTCTTTATATCCTACCTTTCTCTTTTTTGTATGACTTTTCATCGTTTTTCTATGAAAAAAATTTGCACATATTAACTTATTTTCATCATAAGGCTTCAGTTGTTTAAGAGATAAGATCTGCAGGACGCCCTCATGTTTTCAAATGATAATCAGGAGAGGACACATGAGGACTTTTTAATATATTTTTTAATGTGATTCTTTACTCCTCTGCAACGAAAAAATGAAATAAAAAATGCAATATGAAAAATGAAAATCTTTATTGCCACTCTCAAAATAACTAGGCCGGCTTATAACTGTTACTCATAATGACATTTTATTGCATAAACCTTGAAAATCATTTTCATTCCTTGATTATACAGACTGTTAAGAGAGCATGCATTTTGTTATAGATGCAAATATACTAGCTGGCTTTTCACTGACCTTGAGTAAACCCTTAGCTGACACATAATTTTAGTTCCCTTGAAATCCATTTAAAAAGTTAGATTACTCCCGAAGCCCAACTTTAGCCTGTCCATAAAATGAGCAATGAATATTTACTCTTTTGTGGGTTGTCCCTAAATGAGCCCAATGCATCTCACAGATTTCCACCCACCACATTCCTCCAAGTTCTTAAAAGTTTTATGGGAACACATGAAGGAAATAGGCATATATCTAAAAGTAATAACTAAAAAAAAGACAAACTGAAGAAAATATCTACTATAAAGTGTAGATGCAGGACTGGTACTTTCTCACAGTATAGTCCTTTGCTTGCTAAGTTTTGCTCTGACTGCAGGAGGACACACCTGACTGCATGCTATTTCCGGAGAAGAGCACTAATACTGACACACCACAAAGCCTGGGTGATTGAATTATAGACGGCCTGTTCTGTGGCAATGCTAGGAGAAAATAAAGGCAAATGATTCTCAGGTTACTTACCTAACAAAATGAGGTAGCCACTTGAAATGCATCCATTGTTATTTCAAAAGTGTTTAACAGGCACATAATGTGAAAACCTCAAGGCTTCTATGATACAGACTCATCTAAAGACAAAATGTAAGCCTGTATAAGTATATAATGTGAAATTATTTAAACCACATTAGTATACAAAATGCTCATTAATGCTATTTAAACAGTATAATTACCATTAAAAATATGCATTTGCAAACTTAAACATTTTAGTCTTTGGAAATAGTATGTCTGATGATATCCAGCTTAATTTTTGGCTGCTCAGAATTGTAGAATTTCTGGAGTCCCATTAGGTGGCTCTGACTAAAACCAGTTTTCATGGATTCTATCACTAGCTGCACATAGAAAAGTAGTTTTTTCATTCACTCATAAAATGGATTTGGAAAACTTTATTTTAGCCATTATTTGACTTGACTGCTTCATTTTAAAGTTTGAAGGTTATGCTTAATTTTTCTATGTGGCAGCTCACTTCACATTGTAGAAATACTGTAGACTTGGACAGGTTGTAGCTGAAGTACAACTCCTGAAAACGTTAGAGCTCTCTGTTAACAATTTTAAGTAGTGGACTTCCTTTGTTTAGCCTTTGGTCAACCTTTTAGGTTTTTCAAAAACTTTCCTGCTTGTTTGGGTTGTAGAAATTTCACACATTATTGTGGAACATTTTTTACGTCTTTTGGGGTTTTGATTACTTTTATTTAATGTTTGCTCAAGATATTGTTAGAAGTTTATGGTTGGTTTGGATGCTATTCAAAGAGTTTTCAGAAAACTGGATTCCTCAGGAACAGGTAATAGAAAAAGGAATTTTGAAAGAACTGTCAGACATGAAGTAACTGTCTCAAGCCTAAGAAAGTGTATGTTTTGAGTGACCAGGAATTAAAGAGCCACACTCATTTAAAGAATGCACAGGGGCAGCTGATAGGGATTGAGAAAGCATTGCTGGTATCCAAGGGCTGTCATTTAAGAGCAACTTAGAAAATTGCCTTGTCTTTCTGGTGACTATATGACCTATGCATCATTTTCTCTCTCTCCATCCCATCCTTGAGAAATGCAGCACAGGAGAGAAGCTGTCAGATTTTATTGATTTCTATGAAGTTTCTTATGGTTTAGTATTCAAACCCCTCAGTGCTCTCATTATCTGTTAAGTGTTCTTTAACTGCTGCCTGTCACAACACTGAAAATAGGAAAAAAGTGCTTGAAAGAGAACATAAAAAATGAGTTGCCTCACCATCACCTAAACTTGCTTTCAACTCCTTTTGGCTTTTGTGTAGGATTTCAATTTAGATCTTTATGAACGGGACACTTTGTATGGTAGACTAAGGTTAGCAACTTCTGATACCTCACTTTTACTAGATAAAACAAAAGAAGATGCTATCTACATTAGGCGATAGTTTTAAAACAAACATAGGATTGTGTATATATATATTACTTTGTTGTTTTAAATTGCTAAAACTTCCCTAAAGCCAAGCTGTGAATTCTTGAGGATTAAAGAGTACAAAGGTATATAGAAACTTACTTAATTTTTTTTGGTGGGGGTTTTATTCATAACATTTTATTACAGGGTATTGGCAATTCTGGAATTCAGACAGTGATCAGATATTCAAAACAGATGCTGTCTAGGGAGATTGCTCTGCTTGCCCTCTTAGTTCCATCTTAAACTTCATTACTGAATCTTTCCTTTTTATCCCTCTTGCTTTCCTTCCCCATTTTAGAAGGATGATAGAGAGACAGGCAGACAGAGACAGAGCACAGAATTCCACCCAGGGAAAAAAAAGGACTGTGAGGAAGAGTCAGCCTAGAGCTTTTTATTTGTAAGTCTTTGCAAAAAACTTTTTATTGTTTATCATAGAATTGAAATGGTTTGGGACCATAAAGAACATTTCATTTTCACTCCCCTGCCACTGGCAGGGGTGTCACCCAGTAGATCAAGTTGCTTGGGGTCTTATCCAACCAGGCTGTAAACACTTCTAGGAATGTGGCATCCACAACTTGTTGGAGCAACCTGCTCCAGTGCCTCACCACCCTCACAGCATTTCTTACTACCATCTCCCCTGAAATTCTCTTCTTTTAGTTTAGAGCCATTCCCCCTCGTCCTGTCACTATCTGCCCATGTGCAAATTTGCTCTGCCACATTTTTATACTCCCTCTTCATGTACTGGAAGGTCACAACGAAGTCTCCCCAAACCTGTCTCTTCTCTAGGCTGAACAATCCCAACTCTCAGCCTGTTTTCCCAGCAGAATTTTTATAGCCCTTTGTGGCCTCCTCTGGACCTGTTTCAATAGGTCTAGGTCTCTCTTTTGCTGAGAACTGGATGCAGTACTCCAGGTGGGGTCTCACAGGGGTGGAGTAAAGGGTCAGAATCCCCTCCCTCGATGTGCTGGCCACACTGCTTTGGATGCAGCCCAGGATATGGTTGGCCTTCTGGGCTGTGAGTACACATTGTTGGCTTAGGTCCAGCTTTTCATCCACAAGAACCCCCAAGTCCTCCTCCACAGGGTTGCTCTCAATGGGTTCTTCTCACAGTCTGTGCTCTTCTCTGGGATTGCCCTGACCCAGGTGCAGCACACTGAATTTGGACTTATTGAACTCCAGGAGGTTCCCATGGTCCTGCTTCTCAAGCTTGTCCAGGTCCCATTGGATGGCATCCTATCCTTCTGTTGCATCCCCTGCACCACTCATATTTATGTCATCTCCAAACTTGCTGAGGGTGCACACGATACCTTATGTAATTTAACCAAAATCTGATTCTTGATTTAATCAAAATATCTGATTCTTATTCAAGTTAAATTTCCACAGCTGTTCTAGAATGAATATAGGGAAAACTATTTTACATTCCATACCTCCCTGCTTTTGTGTTCAGGTGCTAATTTTACTTTTTTATGTGTCAAATTGTAGTTCAAATGTGCTCAGCTGAGTATAAATGATGCATTTTAAGTTGTTGCATTAGAAAATTACACTAGTAATAATGCAGTGCAGTTTCATATGTCATAATGGCATCATGACTTCATTGCTGAGCACAGTGCGTCAATGTCAAATGCCAGAGTTCAGAAAAAGTAGCTATTATTCAGGTGCCAGAATAGCACTGTCCCTTCTGCTCTGCCAGCTTCTGCAGCATAAACAACAGCTGTCTCTCAATGCTGAGAAAAGTGTCTGGTGTACAAACAGTTATTTTTGTACCCAGGCTTATGGGTCAAGGCAGCAGAGATGTCGAGGAGAGTACCACTGGTGGAAGTTTTCGGCATTCTAATTGTTGCAGTGGGGTGTAAGAGAAGTGCTGGCACTGACATCTGTGCCACTTCTCTGAGGACTGTGTGCATCAAGGTGTGGCTCCCCAGCTGAATAAACTTCCCAGACTCTGGGACCTCGTGGATGCCCCTGAACAGAATTTGTCCCAAAGGAAAAAGAGTCCAACCACAGAGCTGAATTTGAGGTGCATTTCTGGTTGTGTTATACACTGTCTTCTAAGAAAAAGTGGGATTGCCCACTGAACATTTTGATCTAAGTAAATATCATTCAATTAAATGGTGTTTTGTTTGCTGTTTGAAATATGTTGCCAGCTTTTGCTGACCAGATCCAGAAGCTGAGTTCTTTGTCTAAAGACCTTGGCTGCTGTCCCAGAGATCATTCAGAAATGCAAAGACCATTCACTGAATTTTTAAGTGGCTGTGGTGACAGACAGGCACCAGAAATGGCTTCGTTTGTGCCAGCAAATAGGATCCTCTGCAACCGTGCACTAATAAATGTAAAAAGTTGTCATTGTGTTTTTCCATACCAGTATTTCAATGTTTTATTAGTCAACATTTAATGTTTCAAGGATTTTGTTTCAACAAACGTCTTGACACTGTTTCTTTAAAATAGTCATTCCCATATCAAAAAGGTATTTTGAAACTTACCTGCTGTTTTTGTTAAAAACCACTCCTTTACATTTCCAAGGAAAAATGTTAATTTCTCAAAACATACTTCCAGAGTGATAAACTATGCTTTGCTTTTTTGAAAATAATTAATACCTTAACTTACTAATAGATTGCCAACGGCTTATGATAATAGATTGCAGAAATAGTCATAAAACATGACTGCCCTCTGAGATTCAGTTCCATTGTCTCAACAAACTGTATATTGCTCAGATATTATCTCATTTATTTTTGGTTTTGAAGTCATTAAGCATTTCCTTGCAGCTTCAAGTAAAAGTCTAAAAATCTGGCAAAAGCCCAATCTAGTTTAATAATCCAACCATGAAATAACAAAAAAGGCTCATTACTGCTATCTAATAATAGAGAGGTCTAATGTTAATTTTTGGAATGCTGATTGTAGAGTTTCAAGTTCTATTAAAGCTTAAAAAGTTACACCTTGTCTGTGTTCAGAGTATCACTGAAATGCTTTTATATTTTGGTGACATCTTTAATTTTCTTATCTCAGTGTCTGTGCCCCCTATACAAAGAAAAAAAAGTTACATTATAGTAGCAGTAGGGAAAATAATAGCTATCCATATGATATATATGTATGCTGTAAGGTATACCAATATGGAGGTGAGTTACAGCAACTTCTCCAGCTTTGTCATGTAGGGGACATTGCATATAGTATTATAAACGTTTTTAATGTTCATCTGTTGTTTGTGAATTTGAGTGTCTGTTCCTAATGGCATTGCTTGCAAATCTAAACGACCACAATTCCTAAATCTGTGCCAAACAATATTAAATTCATTTATGGTGACCCAGTTACAGGACCTGTTTTATGGCTCCGTGCACAGACAAAGGGTTGCCCTTTCTTTAAACTCTGCAGAAGCCTTTTTACTCCATTTCTGACCGGTGGGATATAGCAGAGAGAAACTCAGTTCATTTGGCTTTGGATGCTGCAGCTCATTTGGATTCTTACTTATCCCCAAAATTGTAGCAGCAAAGTGCAAGTATCTTCAGCATATGAGGTGCCCTGTTCTGCGTACAAAACTTCTAATGAACTAACTTTTTAGAGATACTGTAATATCATTGGGTTTTATTTTCCTGGGAACTCATATGTGGAAACAGATCCCCTGTCCAATCTGTAGTAATTGTAGTACAGGTGTCAATGGTGAAGGCATAAAGAAGGGTTGTGAATAACTGAGGGGTGTGTGTAGGGAGTGAGCAAATGGATGAAATCTGCAGCTTCTTTGAGAGGTGAGGAAATAATGCATCTGCTATAGGGAAATTTCAGGAAAGTCCTTGGGTTTTATCTTCTCTAAGTGGAGTCCTGGGGTGTTGCAGTGTCCTACTGTCATGCTGGGTGGTTGTCAGTGAAATACAAAAGGCTGTTGATTCGCTTCCCAAAGGAAGTGGTAAAAGCCAGGTTATTTGCAAGGCTTTAAATTACACTTGACAAAACCCTTGGCAAGGCACTGAGAAATTATGTTGCATTTGAAAGTATGCCAGCTTGTGCTTCCCAGTGTTTCTCCTGCTGCAGAAATATCCTGCAAACCCAGATTTACAGATGTCCAAAGGAGCTGTGTGGCAACAGTTAATCTTAACATATTGTAGCTGTAACATACAGAGTTGTGAGTCCTGCGAAGGAATTCACACCTGCTTTGCAATGGGTCTGCTCTGCTTATCTGTGGAGAGTATCTGTGAAGGCCAGAATCTTGCACCCTGGCTGCTCTGGGTGGCCAGAGGATGGTGGATTCAACTGGCCATACAGTGAATTCTGGCATCCCATGAGTCCTGGGAGATGCTGAGCTTGTCATGGGAAACATGCAAACTGCTTGGAAACACAGGTCTAGAATGGCACAGAAGTTTGCAGGGTGAACTTCTACAGAGCTGGTGAAACAAGCAGATTAGTTATGCAGATTTCCATCTAAAGGAGTCTACTTTTCCACAAAATGTCTGAGTTTGAATGTACTGGCATTTTTTGATTGGAAAAATGTTTCCCAGTTAAAAAAAAGTATTGTTACTAATATACTAAAGCCATGCCTTAACTGAATCCTTTGGGACCTGAGAAAACATGGAAGATAAATTTTAGATGCATACAGAAAGTCTCCGTTTAATGAATATCCTAGATAATCAGAAAGAATTCCATGTGAAATCCATCTATAAAGTCTTCCATAGAAAGTAGCTTTTTTATTAAAGGATAAAGAGAATGTCTTTTGCAAGTGTCACCTGGTATATTAAACCTATTCAGAGGTATTCAGTGTTGATGAAGAAGTTATCTACTTAGTTCTGTACATGAGTGAGATGGGTTTCCAGAATCTGATTTGCAGATGCACGAGAGTCTACAAATCTAGACAGATTGGCAAGGATTGGGGTTTGTTTGCTTCATTGCTTCTTGCTCTTTTTCATTTGAAAGGGAGGCTGTGGGTAGGAAAATGGCTAGTTAATTCGACTTTGTGATATCTGTCACCACTGATTACCAAGTGGCTTTATAGGTTTCTGTATTTTTTTTTTGGAATGTGTCTGTCTATTTGCATATGAATTGAGTGGAAAATAGTTCTATGCACAGGTGACTTCAGAGGCCTTCTTCATCAATGACACCCTTCTTTAAACTTCTGCAGGAAATAATCTCATCAGTTGCCTTAAGAAAATATTAAAAAAATAATTAATTTTTTTGTTCATTTTTGGGGTTTTTTTTGTTAATCAAAACAGGCAATTATCTATTACTGCAATAACATTAGATGAAACCAACACAACCTTGCTGCAAAAGTAGTGAATCTTCACTGCTTCCAAAGTAAAAATTGGATCTTATGAACTGTCTGAGGTAAGGCTGATATTATAAAATGCAGCTTATTTTTTTCTGTTTTGCTTCCTTTCCTATTATTCAATAGCTAAACCCATCAACTCAGTTCCAAGAATATATTTAGCTGACTGATTTAATCTAATTTTCTCATTGAGCATGCACTGGAATAAAAAAGCAAGTCAATGACACTCTTGGATATCTTCAAGATCATTTCAGTTCCTGCTCCCCTATGTCAGCCCCTGTTCTTTCAAAAGACAATGAGCAAAGCTGGTGAATGTGGGTATGTAAAGGTCAGTATTCCATGTCTTTTAAATGTATGAGGAAATTGTTGTTCTTAAGATGTTATTAACTCTGTGGTCTGGTTTGTTTGTGAAATATGCATCATGCTAATGCATCCTTGGTTTGAGGGGAAAATGCGTCCCACTATCGCAGAACTGATATCTTCACAGACTGTCTTCTGGGGTGCTGTGTATATTGTTTTATTGTCCTATTGGATTGTAGTGGCAGATACCTGTAAACAGACTTGATGGTACTCAATTTTTTTGTCTTTTGTTGGATAGCTTAGTCCTTCTCAGCTCAGTTGATAGATTTTGTTTACTTCTCTGCCAGCTTTGTGAGAAGCTGCTGTTTAAAGTTGACAGGCCACATGCATTTATCTGCTTTCTGTTCCTATTTGATAATTTTTGTTTGTATTATACTATGCTCCATAGATTTATTTGTGATTCTCTCATCTGGATCTCAGCTTCTAAAAAATTCCACAAGATTTTCCAGATTTTTTAAAAGTGCATTTCTAGACTGTAAAAGCATCACTCTCATCTAAAATTGCTTTGGAATGTTGCTAAAAGGAACATGGTCCCCAGTTTCCATAAACAGGTGGGCACATGCTTTTGTCTCCTCCCCTCGAGAGGCACAACCCTGACAAGAGCTGTTTTGGGCATTGGCCATTACTTTGCAAGGTCTTTGTAGAGTGGTTTATGTGCTAGTGTCATGTGGAACTAAAGTGATATATTAAACTATTGAAGTAATGACAAAAGCTGTGTTTTCTGGTAGAAGTTGAGGTTAGTGGGATGCTGACACTGCTGTGACTGGTCATACCCTGAACCAACAGACTTCTTACTGAGACAGCCAGCTGCCACAGCTTCTGCGGTCCAGAAGAGACACTTATGATATTATTACATGCAGGACAAGAATTTTGGTGCTGATATATTCTGAGATTAACTGGAACCACAGTAAAATCCCTTTTGTATCCCTTACACATAAGGGATGCTTATGTGTAATCACCTGTGTGGTTTGGGTGTAATTTAAAGAACATTGTAACTAAAAAGAGGGAAAACAGGAAAGAAAAATGAGTTTAAAGTACTGAACAGAATGAATGAACATGTAAACCAATGTTTTGTTGTCTTTAGAAAACAGGAATAAATGGCTAGAAATGTAGTCTATTTTAAAACGGCACAAAAAGAGTTTGCGTTCTTCTGCCATCTTTATCTCTAGAATACCACATAGTAAGTTTAGTTACTAAAAAGATAATGTATTTGCTATCAGAACAAATTCTGTTTGTTACATTGTCAAAAGCAGAGATAGCTGTGAGTGTAGACATCCCAACTGACAAAAAAGTGATGTTTGGTTATCTTTTCTTCCAATTTAATACAGGAAAACAAGTTTATAGCTTGCTATAATGAAACCATAGTTTATTGTCAGATTTAAAAATGGAGAATGATGTAATATTCTTCTTTAAAAATTATTCTCATATTATGAAGAAAATGGTTTAAATAGGTTTCATGTTACTAATATATAAGATTACTAACTGTCCGTAAAATTTCAAACTACTGGCCCTTCTGACTTAAGACATATTATGGGATGATTAATACTCACAACACCCCTGTGAAAAAAGATTGAGTTTATACTTATGTCACAGAAAGATAGACTTTGGTAGGATATACACTTTAACTCGCATATTAAGGAAGTGGCCATGGAAATGCTAAGCTTTTTTCCCACCAGCTTGTTTGCTGAGTACTCTGTGGGTAAAGTGGCATAGCTACCTTGTCAGTTCACTGACAACACATGAAAAACTAGCACCAGTGAGACTTGTTTGGCCATCATTTTGCAAATGTCATTGTAACATACAACTCCTGAGTCTCTCATCCTCTGTTTTCTCTGGCTGAACAAATTTGCCCTTTCAACCCAAGCATGCAGACAGCTCCTGTCGAACTCTGTATCCTTCAGCTTAGCAAACACATTGCAGGCACTCTGTTGTAGATATCAATGCAATTTCTTTGCACATATATGCATTTTTGGGTAACATCAAAAACAGCTTTTGATCCAGTAATGTCTCCCAGGTTGTTTCCTAATCTTGGCAGAAACCTTTATCTTTAGGTATAAATACAGCTAAGATACTCAAACATATTTAGCATTGCATATTGTAGTATTGAATGCCTCATATTGTAGTATTGAATGCCTATTTCTGAAACCAGCCATTTCTTTGTCTAATATTTTGCCAATACTTTTTTGTCATTACAGTATTCCTCTTATAAAATCTATTTGTTACTAAATTAGAATATGGTAGCAATGACATGTAAACAAATATAGCTTCTTTGTAACTCCCTAAATATACTCTTCAGAATTTACTACTAAGTTTACTTCTTTTTGAGACTAATTATCACTTTACTAAGGTTTTTCCTGACTCCTTGGGATTACTCATAAATTCGTATATGTGTTTTAATACTGAGAAATGCCAGAAAAAAAATCCATGGATAAATTTCTTCACTTGTGAGTGAAGACTAGGCTTTGTTAAAATTATTTGGATTCTACTTAATGCTTTTTTTCCGACATTAGCTCCAGTAAGACAGATGGCATGTGGACCTTGAGTTTGCTAATTAAGACTTAAGCTTTTATGCTTTAACGTTTTCTATTTTCAATTCTTTTATTAAAAAAAAGTTATTGTAAAAGGAAAAACTGTACTTTACATTTAGTTTCTGTAAAAGTGAGTTCAAGTCGTCTTGAAAACTAAACTTGACTTTCTTTAGGTATTCAGCTTATTTTCACCAACAGTGTCAGAGTAAATTATGTCCTCATTTCAAATATGCTCAGTTCCTGAGATTCAGGACTTCCTTTTCTTCTGTTCACTTAAGAATGTGCTTGAATGTGAACATATGAGGACCCTCAATAGAAATGAACTTCACTTTAATTTACAGATCAGGAAACTGATCTGTAAATTATTGTTTGTATTAATGACAAAACAGAAATCGGTAAGAATAAAAAGACAAGAGATGACGTGCTGTACAGCAGTTGGATTTCCATGTGCTGCTTGGGCAATTAGCTGATGTTCCCTCTTGCTACTTCAACAGCATCCAAAACCCTGCACATAATTTAGGCTGGAAAGGATTTTTGGTTGTTGTCTCCTCTAACTGCCTGCTCAAAATATCACTGCTCCCTTCCTGGTGAGGGATTATTGCTGAGCTCAATAAACCCTTGCCCAGAGGTTTTCCCCTGTGATGGCATGAAATATTTCTATATATTCCTCATCCACGTTAAGCACAGGTGGCCCATCTACCTTGGTCACGATGGGTAGAATTTTGTCCCAGATCGATGGAGTGTTATATAGAATGTTACACACTTGTAGCTTTTTCAGCAAGAAATTAGGTGAAGGATGAGATCTTGAGAACTCAAAAGATAAATTTAAACTGTTTCTGTGAATGTGCAGTGAATATATTTGCTATGGGCAGATATGCAATGCCTTGATAACCAGGTCAGTTACTAAAAAATGTATTTGTTAGGAGTATTTTTATCTCTCTGTGTACATACATATAGAGAGAATTATATATATAAACACACAGAGTGAAAAATTTATTTGTCCAAGTATGACGGAACAACCAAAATATAGTACAGTATACAGTATTCACCTTTCAATTTTTTTTTTCTTTTTTTTATGGTATTTACATGGTGAAACATTCTGGCAGATATTATAAGATGTATAAAAACTTATTTGTCTGAGTTTAATCAGCTACTGTAGCTGTCAGTGTGCATTTCATGGAATTATTTTTTCTAAGGACAATGAACAGTTTTTACCTGTAAAAGTTGAATCCAAGTGACAAATTGCAGACAACTTGGGGTACTAGATCAGTAGGATCCCTTATGTAAATTATTTGCGCATTAAATTTCTTTTGTAGCATTGAATAATTTGGATAAATGACCTTTCAAATGTTAATTGAATTTCCGTAACAACTGTTGGGTGATGGTACATAAAAAGTAATAAAAGCCTTTGGCAGTGCACTTTTCTGGAGCTTGTCATAGTCTCTACCTCTGATACTGAGTGACACTTATTGCTCAAGTCATATTTTCTTAAAAGCTGTGGCTTTGCTGAAATTGTGTGCAAAAATATACTTTCTCTTTTAAGGTAATTGTATGGTGGTAAAATCAAACTGGGTTTTGATTTTGTTAATAACAGAATGTTTCACAGGCAACTCATTTTTCTCATAATATATTCTCAAAAAGGTCGCCATTAGAACTTTAGCTTCCACTATTTATGTACTGGGAAATCAATTAATTTGTGAACAATTTAACTTTGCCATCATAAGGGAAGTTAATTCTAGGTTATTTGCATGACAACTACACAGCTTGTATGGCCATGTGTATGTTGACTGAAGCTTGTGTGGGACCAAAATCACCTCTACCAATACTGTGATTTTTGATGATCTAAGAATTTGAGATCTGGCCTTTGAAATGCAAATATTGTGCAATATAGACACATAAAAACGGAGAGTAAATTCTAAATTATAGCTAATACATTTTTTACATGAAATTACTTTTTCTGATTCTCTCTGACTGGTACAGGTTGGCGAATTCAAAATCTAACCTTGAAAGTCATCTAGTCATACCTGTGCCTTGCAAAAGAAAAGGAAAAAACATATAAAGAACAGGTATCACCCAAAGAAGCCAAATCTTCCAAAATGTCATCCATATTGTTTGAACTGTGAGGGCTTTTTTCTTACTAAAAGATAAATTGTATTTGAGTAAAATCTTGTAAACTCTCATATGGACAAAATTTTAGAGCCATAAAACTAATTTGCCCAAAAATTCTTAAAAATACTTTTCACGTGAACTCCTTTCTCTTTGTAAGCTGAGACAACAGTGATACCCTGAGGACTAATTGTTTGTTTTTATTACTCATCAATCTCTGATACATATATATATGATTCTATCTGAAGTTCCCCCTTTCTAGAATATGGGAGTGTTTCTGTGGTTTTAGTAAGTGTTTCCTACCTTGGCTTTATTTGTCTTTCTATAAAATGTCTTGTGATGCCACAGAGAGCGTAATCTTTGTTAAATATAGTTCATAGGTCAAACACCTGTAATAATTGATACAGGCAATGGCATGAAGACAATTTGGGAATACTGGCTGCTTGGCTGGTTGGAACAGCAAAGGACTTATGATTTTACAATGTGGATTTTACACCTCATTTGATCACACAAAAAGTGTCTAAATTTACTCAGTGTAATGTGGTTATTTGCCTTCTTTTAAGTCCAATTTGTCTGTTTTGACTCTTCCAGAACGTAAGTTCTTCAGACTGGGTAATTCTCCACATTTTTGTGATAGAAAAATACATAGTGCCCCAGAACACACAATGAAACCTTAATGAATAAGAGTGATAGATCTTTACTTAAAACTGACAGAAATTGTTCAGCTTCTTGCCTTCAGTAACCCCCAATAAACCATTTCACCTCTTCTGGTAATAAGCAGGGTGAAACCCTCATTTTAGTTGGCACTAGCAGGACTTTCCGCAACAGTTAGACTCTATTGGAAAATTGATTTAGTTATGAATGAGCCGCTCCTGAATAAAAATACAAGAAAATTAATGTATTAAATATATTAGTTTTCTCAAGTGTCTTTTTCTTCAGTGTCTGAGTCCTGTATGTTTTTTCAGTTCTGTGATTTTTTTATTAGGAGACATTATACTTGCAAAATTTTTAGTGGATTTCTGATTGCTACAAAGGAAATAATTGTGCTAGACAGGGGAAATCAAAGCCTTTCTAGTGCATGAAAATACTTGGAGCAATTACAGATTTATGACTGCAAAGCTCAAAAAAAATGCAGTTTATCAAAATGGAAGCTCAATTCATTTTCCAAAAACTAAGGACATTTGAACAATTTCTTAAATGCAAATATCTAAACAAAGATGGTGAGAACTGACCTTTCCTTGGGGGAAGTGTAGTTTTGATGTTAATAAATGAAGGATGTCACAATTAAGAAGACTTGTGATATTTAATGCTGTTTTAATTCGACAATGTCACAGTCTTGTTTGATTGAAAATATTGTTACCTTCCTAGCTGTAGTAAAGACTGTTCTGAATTATCATTCACTAGACGTCTGTGACAAAGGCTTTTATAATCAACTACTTTTTCAATTTTATTTTGGTTAATAAGTTCTTGGGAAACAACTGATTGTACCTGTCTCTGAATGTGGGAAGTTGTAGCAATTTCCCTAGAAATGCCATTGCTGGAAATGGTTTTCTTGGGGTTGGCATCAAAGTCAGTGCACCAACTGTTCAGAAAGCTGCTGAGTTTCACAATACAAATGTTGCTATCTCTGCAAGTGAACTAAGTAAGCCAAATATGCTCTTTTGAGACCCCCTTGGCTTCTAAGCTTCACTAGGAATATTTAGATAAATGTGACTCGTGTTATAGTAATTCATGTATTTGTCTTGTTACTCTCTACCGGACTTCTCATCAAAACTTTCAAAATAAGTGCTTTTTATGCAACTCTTAATCCCTTACATAAGTATCTACAAGTGTACAATCCAGCATTTACTGGGTTTCCCTTCCCTTTTTAAACAAAAAGCTGAACATCTGAAATTCCTGTGTGATTTTGAAGCAGGTTTGTGCATATACAAACAGATGGTGTTTTTAGGAGCCTGATTTTTCTGCCCAAACTTCTAATGAGTGCAGTCTTGCATGGAAAGTAGGGATTTTTTTGTGCAATTATTTTTTTAGGGGGAAAAAAAGGAAGTGCAGTATGGTACTGCTAACAATGTCAAGATTGGGCTCTGGTTTTTAAATAGTAATCTCCCTACTCTTGAAAACTTAAACCTACCCTGTTAGTAGGGGTTTCTGTTTCTGTTCTCTTATTTGGTACAAAGAGGTTCAGCTAACACCTTGGAGCCTCAGAGCCAGTGTATCGTGATAACGGGGATTTTTGTAACAAGAATCAGAGTGAATTAAATAGAAATTTTGGATGCTATCATCAGATGATCCAGCTGGTTTCTAAGGCTTGGGAGTTTGTATACTGTGTATCCCCTCTAAAACATAATTTCAGACACTGCCCTAACTTCCAGGGTACGAACCCTTTATTGAGTTTAGCATTTTTAAAGGACAGTTTTACTCTGGAGGTGTATGCTAGTGATCCAAAGGGATTTGGATCCAGAGGCCACGTTTATAAAGTGTCTCAGTTCTGAGATTTGTGTGAAACCATATAGTATCTTTGCTTTGCAAAATCATAGAACCAGTGAACGCTAAGGGGTTGGAATGAATCTTAGAGATCATCTAGTCCCAGCCCCACTCCGCCATGGGCAGGGACACTCCCACCGGAGCAGGTTGCTCAAGGCCTTATCCAACCTGGCCTTGAATAATGCCACGGTTGGGGCATCCACAACCTCTCTGGTCAACCTGTTCCAGTGTCTCACCACCCTCACAGTAAACCTAAATTTCCCCTTTTTCAATTTGTGCCCATTACTCCTTTTCCTGTCACTGCAGTCCCTGATGAAAAGTCCCTCTCTGCCTTCCCTGCAGGCCTATTCAGATACTGGGAGGTTCTTATGAGGACTCCACACAGCCTTCTCCAAGCTGAACAGACCAAACTTTCACAGCCTGTCTTCATAGGAGAGGTGCTCCAGTTCTCTTACCAATTTCGTGGTCCTCCTCTGGACTTGCTCCAGCAGTTCCATGCCCTTCTTATGTTGGGGGCACCAGAACTGTAAGTGGTATTCCAAGTGAAGTCTCTCAAGAGCAAAGTACAGGGGGAGAATCACCTCCCTTGACCTGCTGGGCATCTTCCTTCAGTTGTCTTCAGTTTAGTTACTTTGTAGGTTGATTTCCTGCCACTTAAACTGTAGTACCATCTTAAACTTTTTATGCAGTCTGTTTTGTATGAAACATTTAAGCACTGAACAAATAAGAGAATATAATTTGTGCACTAATACGTTTTTTAACCTAAGTTTTTAGGTTTACATTTTAGGTGTCACTTTTTGTCTTGCTAGGAGTTAGTGTATAAACAGTTGCAAATGCAAATCTTCACTCTTTTTTTTTTGCTTGAATTCTCATTCCAGTGGTTTCCTTTGAAGCAGCACTCATAAATATTCCTTAATAGATGAAAATACCCTTGAAGAGGAAATGCATTTCTAAAGTGTTGTAAATGTCAAAGCAAGAATGGAGGTAAAAATTATCTCTGAACTTAATATTTCTATCAGAAAATTCCCCAGAGGGAAAGAAGCTTGCAGAGAGCACTGATAATGCATAAATACCTATGCTGATTCAAGAAATGATCTTTGAGATCTGAAGCACATTCAGTTTTGCGGAAGGTAACATTTGTATTACGTTACTTTGTTTCTCCTTGTACTAATAAATTCCTGGATGGGTATGAAGGCCCTGAAACTCTCTTTCCCTGTGAGCTTCCTTTTCCAATCTTGGTTTAGATCTCTGACCACAAACTCAGTTTTGCATGAACAGAGGTTTTGATCATTCTCTGTCCTAATGAAACCTATATCCAGAAGGCACACCCTTCTGCTTCCTCCATCCATATGCTGAATGGGTCTACACAGATATTGTACATATAGGATTACACAGGGAAAGTAATCTGTTAATTGGGTCCATGTTCTTAAGCACAGGGCATTGTGTTACTCTACGAATCATGTGTATTCTTTAGTGTTTTATAAAATTGATCAAAGTAGATTTTCAAATTAGCAACAAATTTTTAGTTGCTACCAAAAAACCACTATGCATACATCAAAGAGTAAAAGAATGAAATGGGATACTTGTTATCTGTGAATAAAATGTTCTGAAAAGGCTCGGAGTATTTCTTGTGGAGAGACAGTTAAATGCTTAGATGGTGAGAACTGAAAATCAGCAAGGTTCAGCATGCTGGAGACTGTTCAGAGAAACTGAGGGAAGTCTGCAACGCTGAAGAAAAGCTGGAGTAGGAGATTAAATTGGTGATAAGTGGAAAGCTGGTGAGTAGATAGGATGAATCAGATTGCCAGTAAATTTCAGTAACTCACAGTAAATTTCTCTTGTGATATCTTACAGAGGTAGAAAGTAATATCAAACTCAGATGGAATGATGAATAAAAATGCAATGTGGAGATAAGAACATATGGAAATTGTAAAGAGGATTTTTATATCCGAATAAAGTGCTTTGTCAAGTGCTTCTTGAGAACATATTGATACTGGTTTTTACTTACAATGACCAAAAAAGGAATACTTTGGTATGTTATCAGTATAAAGGTTTTTCATATCATGTAGCATCTCTGGGGAACAGTAACATCAAGGACAGGTAGCAAGTCCCTGAGGCTTTACCAAATTGGGATTTTCCCTTCAGCTGTTAAATGTTTTATTCTAATATTTTATTCTAATATTTTATTCTGAGTTTAATACTCAGAATGTCTCTTGGGACATAATTTCACTTTCTGGCTTTATACACTTTCCCTAAAATGTGAGAATATTTGCACTATGAGAGACACAAACATTAAAGAATAAGGTTGAATATTGAAGGCATCTGTTGTTCTCAGTAGGAATAGGATCCTAAGGGAATAGATGATCTAGCTGAGCTAATATAAATTGTGAACTATGATACATTAATTAAAAAGAAATCTCATAGGATTCTGACTTAGAATGCTCTGGGAAAAAAGTCTTGGACCTGCAATATTAAGCTAATTATTGAATGAATATTTACCTCTTGTCTTCTCTTTCGATCATCTGTTTCTTTCAACATCGTGTTCTGAGACTTGGCTTAGGAGTCTGTGTCCAATGTGTCTCCAGTTTCCATCCTCTGTCTACTCCTTGCTTTTATCACAGGCTGAAATGTAATTTCACAAAGCTTACACATCAGCATTCTTACTTAGTTTTCAAATTCTCCTCATTTTCTGAAATACATACAAGATTTGTTGAACTGCATGCTGAAATAAAATCATATTTATTGCAGGTTAGGAAAATGAAATTCAAGTAGGAATACTTTAAACAGCATGGGTGTCCTTCCTTCTCCACAGGCTGGACTGAATAACATAAAACGCAGTAAGAATTGAGATAAGTGTTTCTTTCAAAGCAATCCTCCTTCTTTTCTCATTTGATTCCCTTCTTACTCTTCTTTGCACCCAACTTTTAAATGCTGCAACTAGTCTAGGTTGAAATGAGCACTTCTGTGTTTTTATGGCTGTCTCTTAAGACCTGAAATTTCATTTCTGGATTAGTCACAGTCTTGTAACTCCTGCTGAGTTTTTTGTTGTTTGGTTCTGCCTACCTCCAGCTGTGATATCTGGAAAGGTAAATTAAAAGCTCTCAGTAATTTTTGCATATCTGTTTTATACAATTTCAATAAATTGTTTTCCCTGAACTTCAAATCTGCTCTTTTGAAGCTGGCATGATCTCTTACGTGACATGCTTGGGAAGCAATTCTGAGGTCACTCCTGATATATTGTCAATTATGATACTTGGCTCCAGTGGCTTGTGACCATACTGTCATGTAATGGGAAACACTATCTCATCTCTTATAGAGTCTTTTGTTCTCTTAATGTGCAATTTTATCTGAGTTAAAACCCTCTCAAAAAGGGTAGAAGGAGGAAGAAAAGCTGATGCAATTGTCTCATATAACAAAATACAGGCCTATACCATAGATAAAGTATTATATTTGTTTGCTGCAGATCTAGGCACTTTCACTTCTGGGCATGGACTTCAAATAAAAACCTGAATGGGGAGGAGAAGTGCAGACAAGGATGGTCTCCTCCTGCCTCCCTTTCACTACAGGTTTGGGGCTGAACTTGGAAGTAGTGACGGGAAGGGTTGGGAGAGGGGGCTTAGGAAGCACTCTACCTAAATTCATGCATGGCATTAATAGCAAATTAGTTTGGAACAAGCTACACAAATTGTTTGGATTGAGACACCCAAGTCATTTTAATCACAAATGAGAGTGGATATCCCAGAAAGTGCTTTTCAGCTCTGTGTTTCCAATTTAACTTTTCTGGACTCAAATGCCAGGATTTCTATATATGCAATTCATTCCTACAGTTCCTGCTTGTATGTACAAATGGTTGTGAAGTTGATGGTCTAATAATTGTTGGGATCTTGGAGGAAATAATCCCTCTTTCTAGTTAGAGCATGAGAAGAAGGGGGTATTTTTGTTGTTGCAGTTAGGTTGGGGGTTTTGTTTGTTTTATTTCCCCAGAAGCTTCTGCATGAGACACCAGCAAGCATTTGGTTCTGTGTCTCAGAGCCAGTGGCCATGCCAGCACTGGCTTGTGGTTGTGAGTCAAGATTACAAGAGCACACAAACAGGACTTCAGACCTCCAGAAGCTCAGTTTGAGCTGGTGGCCTTTTTAACAGCTAGTAGCACAATAAAGACTAATTGCAACCAGAAGTGGAATTGCATTGTGATGGCAATTAAAACCGTTGCCAGAGAAAATGGACCTTTCTGAAGCTCTGCTAAGTGGTTTTTCCAGCCATTCTTTTCTCATTGACACTTCTGTTCTCAGTGTAACCCTGAATCTCTGCCACTTTGTCCTCAAATTTTGAAACTTATCACATCATGTTTCCTGGTTAGTAGGATATCAATACAGTCTAATATTACTGTCTTTTCTCCTACAGGTAAAGAAGAAAATAAATCCAAGCCACAAAACCCCCCAAACACCTGTCAAGTGTTTTTTATTCTGTAACCCACTTCTTTACACAGCTCTACTAAAACAACTTTTTTTTTTTTTATAATTGCCTTTTGCAAATCACTCTACCATTAAACTCTACCATTAAACTTGCCTACTGAGTTATCAAAAAGATGAAAAAAAAAAAAAAAAAGCAGAAGATAAATTATGGTCTCCTCTTCAAAAGGATGGGGAAGCCAATTCTTGTAATGCATCTTATTATTATAATTTTAAAATATGGAAAGCTATTTATAGCCCAGAATAGAAGGAAAATCTGTCTATTATATGCTTGAATGCAGGAAATATGCCTTTTAGTTTTTCAGATTTGATGGGCCATTCAAATTGCAAGAGTGACAATCAAAATTTGTCTTGCCAAGGAGTCTGAGCCAAGAAATTTTGGAAAGCTAAAATTTTCTAGGGTGACTTTTGTTTTGCCTCTGAGATTCACCAAAAAGAGTTTGTTTGTTTGTTTGTGATTTTTTTTAATGCAAGAGACATCCACTGCAGTTTAATTGAATTTTTAAAGCATTATCCTTATATGCACTTTCTGAGAGCCAGGGCTGCATAAGTATGTTTCTAGGCAAATTATTTCAAGGTAGTTTTTTTACCAGCCTCACTCATACAGTCACAGTTGTTTTAAAAATAATTTTTTCTTCAATATGAATTACACCTGCAATCCTGGGTTTTCTTAGATGTCTTTGTTGTTAGAATTAGAGTTCTCAGATTCTGCACGTGTTTACAAGAAGTAATAATCGTGCTTGATGCTGACCTTCCTCCCCAGCCTTAAGTACAGATTAGAGCACCTCATATATAGAACAAAATAAAATCTCTAGAAAAACACCGAAGGTTCAATGTTGCTTTCCAAAGGGTCCTTAACTTTTTTTCCTAGAAAAATGCCTTGGCATTACTTATTTGATTGCTTATGCTTTTGTTTTCTGTAACATTTTTGTTACTACTTTTATAATCTCTTTTTAAAAACTCAGTATCTGAATTTTCACCACCAAAATCTTTGTGCGATTTAAAACATGCCCTTCAAACCCAAGGGAAGTGACAGGAGGAATTTTTGCACTTGGTTTAAGCTAACAAAAGAAGATCATTAAAATTTGATCACCTTCTTTTTAAATACAGCACTGCTAGAAAAGGAAAAGCAATTGTTCCTGGCAAACCAGATTTCTTTTTATTTTTGATATCAGATGGTAATAACTAGGCACTAGATTATCTAGTAAGGTACCTGAGAAAGATGGAGTTTTTTAACTCCCCTTTGGAGCCGCAAATGACGTCTGGACATGTCCACAGAAGTAAACTAATTCTGTGTTGCAAGGGATGGGAGTGGTTCAGAAAGTTCACATTCTGGAAAAAAAACCATGACAGGAGGCTCAGGATGAGGCAGAGGATGGGCTCAGCCCAATAATTTACCTTTAAGACCTAAGGACTGATATAGAAACTGTCTGTCTTCCCCCATTCACGTACCTTAACTACTTCAGTCATAGCGATGTCTTGCATGATTTAAAATGAAAATTTATTTACTTAATGTCTATGGGCAAGTATGTGCCTTTTGATGACCTGTGTGAACTGCAAGTTCACAATGGGTGCACTTCTGGGAAAATTTTTCTCACACTGCTGAGCAAGTTCAGAAGTTGGCATTGCTCCAAAATGATGACCATGAGACCAACTTTTGATAAAAAGTCACAGGCAGGAAAGCAAACTGCAAACAGATTTGTGTAGTAAGAGAAGGTGTTATGGATGAAATCTTGCTATGGACAAGAGAGGGAACATGGCATACATCTATATCTGATCCATATGTTTACCAAGCCATTAATTTATTTTTAGCTTATTAAAAATATTAATAATGTAAACAGAATTAAAAATATTCTAATAGCAGTAATATCAACAGCTCATATTGATATAAGATATCATAGTGTGACAAACTAATGACTAGAGATATTCAGGAAAAATTTGGTTTGCATATCATCTTCCCCCAGATAGTATTGTAATCTTCCCTGAGACTGTAGGATGTTTTGAAATAAGATATCCTCCTATTGATACTATCCTATTTCTATAAATCCCTTTTTTTTTTTGTGACTGCAAGGCAGTCACAAAAACCGCTCATGGATTTTTTCCCCTAGTGTTTTCTCAAAAGATGGAATGTTCCAAAGAAGCCAAAGCAATATCTACTAAAAAAGTGAGGAAATCCTATGGTTGCTTTCAGATTAATGTTTTGCCTTCAAGAAAAATATCAACATGTTTAAACATTTATTATCCATTCTTTTTCATTTTCTTTTTGTTCTTTCATTGGGTGGAAAACCAAAGAGGTAAGGTATTAAAATGTGACCTATCCATGTTATCTCTGAAGACATCATATGAAGGAGACTAGATAATGGTAATGCAAAATAATATGGGATAAAATGTGATTATTAAATCAAAAGGAACTTGAGGTTGAGAGTGGAGTTACCTGATAGAGAGGAATGGAAACTGTATGACATATCATAAATGAACAAAACTGCTAAGGGCATCTTTGCAATTAAGATGCTTATACCTGACAAGTTAGCTGTGTATTGGAAATTGTGAAAGATTGTTAGGTTTTTTGGGGACATTTTTCCCCCTCTTCCCAGTCTTGTTCTTAGGACATAGGATAACCCTAATAGCTCTTTTTTTCGGACTGAAGAGCTTATCTCTTCCATTTTTAATACACTTTCTATAGTAAAGATAGCTGTGCTGTTCTGATGGGAAAAAGTTTGATGTCATAATTTCTGTAATCTAAAGCATGATTTCTGTTTGGTGACTGAAGGTCTATATCGAGGCACAGACCAGCTGATATGAACAAGGAAATTTCTGCAAGGCCTAAAGAGAAGTAGTATTCATATATACCATATAAGACCCTATAAAGTTTAAAGTTTACCATTGTTCTTCTAGTTTTCAGGTGTTGTTTTCTTCTAGTAGTATTTCTTCGCACAATGAGAGATACAAGCAGTGATATTCCTCTGTATCTTTATGTTCCTGAGTATCAGTGTTGATTATTTAATATATGTGTGTATTATATCAAAATTATTGTCCTTTGTACTGATCTGTAGAGTTTGGAGTCGTGCTTATTACCAGTGTTTTACTCATCTTCTTGTTCTAGGCTTCAGAGTCAGATATTAATTTACAGGCAACTGTAACGAATGAAGTTATACTCACCTTGACCAGATACAGGTTATTATTACTGTCACTTACTTGTAATGTTACAGTAGCTGAGTTCATAATCACACTGCTTCACTTCCTTAGGCTATAGAGCTGAGAAATGTTTTGTGTTTATGCTTAAGGCCTTTATTTGATCAGAGTGTTGTCTCTAGGAGACTGCAATGATTTCATACTCAATTTCTAGAGTTTCCTGAGGTCTCATGCACATGGTCCCAAGTGCCTGCTCTACTGCTAAGTGTTCCCACCTGGGAGCCAAAAATTGTCTTTCATTAATGCCTTTGGGTCACGTGAGATTGAATTCCCTGGTTGCTCTGTTTTCCTGCTTTTTATCTCTAAGATTTACTTTGCCTCTTTTCATGACTGGTCCCTAGGGACTGATTCAAAGTGGTATGAAAAGGGCAGATGAGGGAGGTTTGCCTGAAGCCACAAGTAGTTGTGGCCATACTTGTCAGATAAATGGCTGTATGGTTGCAGACGAATATGTGGTAGAAGGTAGGGAAACAAATGATGATATTGCACAGATAAGGCCATCAAAATCTACCCACTGTATGCAGTATGCAACTTCAAGACACTAACACAGATTCAGATGGTTCCTTTACAGGTCCAGCAGTGCTAAATGGGTGTGATACCCTCTGATTCATATCCCTGATGACCATTTCCTGCCTGGAGCACACAGGGGGTAGCTTCTTCAGGCTTAATCTGTATCACGAAAACCTACATGAATTTCCAGTTGCCTGGAGATGATAATAAAATGATTTTTGGAATGTATTATTTTTTTACCTGAAATGAAAATAAGAGTACAGAGTAGAAAAATTATTATTTAGTTTAGAGTGGTAGAGTTTTGAGTGCATATAAACCTTTCTTATTACTCATGAGTGAGGTTCAGCTCAGGTTTATCAAACCATAGATATGATCAGATCAATTCTAAGTTTGTTTCAAATGATTTTCCTCTATGTCAGACTAAAATTTTACATGCTTTGTGTGAGAGCTCATCAGCTGTATTAAGTGGGAAGAAGATCTGTGGGTCCTTATTACAATCACAACTGTTCTGGGAAATCTGGAGTAGACTGGTAACTGCTCATGTTCCACAAAGGGCATTACTGAAGGATTCCACAGGAATGCTGATAAACTGCTTTTCTTCTCAATATCTGCAGCAGCCTGCCAGGAGGGAAAAGACAGACCACAGACCTAGCAGTGTGGTAATTTAACTTGCTCTTAACACTGGTACTTCATATTTAATAATTAACAGAATCAAATTTTGGATGAAAGAGAGCTGTTGCAAAGTTGCTTCAACCAAGATGCAGGCTTTGAAGAAATGTTTGGGCTGTAGTATCTCTCTTCTGTCTTTCTCCTTCCTGAGGAAGTAGCTGCAGTATATTCACTGAAATACATTGCAATTCATGCCAGATTAAGGCTGTGAAAACTTAAGGTTTTGCAATTTTCAATCTTAAATTTTAGGTTAATTACATCATCAAGCCATAGCTAGCATAAAAGGGGAAAGAAAATGCCTGAAAACTGTGGGGAAGCCCTTGACTTAGAAGAAGAAATCTAGGTTTTGACCATTTATGGGAAATCCTAGGGGCAAATAAGTTGCAATAAGTTGCAACAGATAATTATTGAAGCTATGAACACAACGTTTTTTAAACTACACACACACGCATATATATAAAAATATATATTTCACATAAGTATATATACATACATAGGTGTCAGTACATATATTGTGAAAAAAACCTTCTTTTGAATATTTTTGCTTAGTGGCTCAAGCTGTATTAGTTATACTTACAGAATTCTCATTGCTAATTTGGGGCAATACCTATTCTATTAAGAATGCTGCATAGCCAGTACTGGCTTGTTTACAGCCATTTCTGATATTTTTCTCTTTAACACGTCAATGTAGGTGTTGGGGTCAAAACACAACCTTTTATTTTGTATGAACATGATATGGATATGTTTTAGTAATATCAAATCTCAAAGATTTATGGAACTTATAGACTATTGCAGCTATTGTTTCTGTAACAGGAAAGATGATTCCTTCCGGTTTTTTTCTGTTCAGATTTCTCTTCCATTAAATATAGATATAAGTATATGCAGAGTATGATACAATTAAATGAGTTATAACAACTTTTGTCTTGGAAGTAACCCCAGAATTCTTGTAAATGGAACTAAGATAAGAGTCCAAAGCCACCAAAAAAACCCCCAAAAAACCCATGTACTTGATATTAATATGCCTCAATTTTTTATTTTTATTTGAGAATACTCAGCAATAATATATTTTAAGTTGAACGGTATGACCATACATAAAAAACAGGATCTGTATAATAAGGAAGATAATATTTTAGTTTTCTGCAGAAAGTTTATTGATAACACTACCCGTACATCTTTGCATACAGGTATTCAATATATATTGAATATTAAAAGTGAGTACTCTGGCTTCTGCAGTGAGAATTTTACAGTGCACGCACAGAACTTAATGTGCAACATGAAAACTGCATTATGCCATTTTATGTTTCAGCAGGTAAATCCCAGTCTTGTTTATTCTCCAGCACAAACCACAGGCTGGCTGTAGAAGGTCAGGCTGGGAAGTTGCTCACATTTGACACTGCAGCATTTGGTAGTGATGAATATTTAATTAGGCAAGTGTGGACCGTGGGGGAGGTTGAGGCAGCTGTAGCTCCTGGTTGACTGTCTGTAGTATCATCTTAGAGTGTTGTGTGAAAATGGATCCTTGGGGTAAGCTTCAAGGACACTGAGTAGGTAAAAAAAGGCATTCTGAGAGCAGCTAGCTCAGGGAAGGTAGGAAAAATAGAGATAATTGTTTTAAGTGTTTCTGTTACACTGGTCAAAGATTCTGGTTGGCTAAGGCAACATGTTTTATTAGTCTACATAAATGTATTAGGAAATTAAGTTTGAGCCTATAGAGTCTGGGACTATAACAGCAATGAAAGTAATTTATTTCATGCAGGTATTAGCTATCAGAATAGAGCACATGTATAATTTGTTGATATTATGCAAACGGTGTGAGGTAGCAGTCATTTCTCTGTAGTCCTATTTTAAACACAGCAACAGAGCTGTTTGAAGATATTATTCTTAGCAAGCTTTCAGGAGAAATTAAAAACTAAAGTGGGAAGACTGTGTTAATTTTCAGTAGCATAGGCCAGGATAAAAAAATCTTATTATTCTGTGTTTCACATTTAAAAATATTGCATGCTGTTTGAACAAGTAACAGTTTGGCTAATAGGAAGGTTTTAATTCTGATATGAAGAGTATAAAAAGAATTAAAAAGGTAAATAAGTCTGTCTTCATAACCAGGGACATTAGCAGTCCCCTCACTCTGTCCTGGGTCCTGTGGAAGTTATTGTTCCCACAAGACAGAACGTGATCATTTCCACATCCCACGTAGACATCCATTTTAATATGGAATGCATAGAGCAATAAATAGTTTCATGTTCCTTGTTGTCACTACAACATTCAGGACAGACAACAAAGAACAATAATCATTTTAATCTAAGTAAATTTAGCTATCATGTTACTGCTAATCAGTTAGGAAGGGAACACATGCCTGCATCTCTGCTTCCCCAGCTCATATTCTATCATATAACCATCTCTGGTCTGTGTTAATATCCAAGACTAAATTTGGGCAAATGACGTGCAAGAGAATTTTTGTTGCTATTCACTGGCTGCAGCTAAAAGTGGTAGCTGATATTTTCACAGACATCATGAATAATTTGGAATTACTTCTGCGGTTTCCAGTGACTTCTATGAAGAATGACTCTCATCCTGCTGCATCCACTTGAATAATGATGGCGAACTTTGGACACCTCAGTGCACAATACTGTCAAGTCAAGAAGCATAAGTCCACAGAAGAGCTATTAAAATAAATACAGTAGGGACTGTGATTTAGGAGGACCCTTACTTTTATAACAGGCAAGGAGCAACTGAAGAGATCTGATGATGGTCATCTACTTGTGGCAGCTGTTTATTATGCTGTATCATAAACATCTTGCTGTTACCTTGTGCTCCCCCATCTGTTTGTTTCTGCCCATCTGTTATTGCTTGCCATGTGCTTAGGTTGTAAATATCACTGTTGTTTGAAAGAAAAAGGTTAAAAAGCCTTTGATTAAAAAAAAAAAAATCAGTTGTGGAATTAAGTATTTGCATTAAGAAAAAGAAAAGCTCTTACAAGCCTCTGGAGTCAACATTGAGGAAACTGTGTACAGGTTTTCTGTACACCTGGATAACTTCCTGTGGCTGCCCTTTTTGATGAGGTTGAAGCATTTAATTGAGTTGATTTTTGTTGTAAGATTTCAATTTGCTTTTAGTCAATAGCAAGGGCTAGTTCTGGAGGAAATTTTGTATTTTGAAATCAGACGATTGTGTGCAAATGAAAGAGGTATACGAGGCAAATTGCCTGCAAGAAGCCAATCAGCCTGTGCTCTGTATATGTCACTTCAGCTTCTTCTGGGTTTTTTTATTCTCAGACTAGCAAATTTGTGTTTGGTATGCACTGTCATCCTTAGTCTATGGGTTTCTTCTCATCAAATATTTGTGATGGCTTTTTTTTCTCTCCCTAAACCATTATGTGTGCTTTTGGCATTTGAGTCTTTGCCATGGTTACTTAATATGACAACAGCCAAATTTAATTTCTTCTTGAATGTTTTAAGAGATGTTTTTCTATATTAATTTCTTCTTGAATGTTTTAAGAGATGTTTTTCTCTATATTTTGTTATTAAATAAAATTTGTATTTAGTAACTTTTTCTCTCAAAACAAAACTATAATGCTAGCTAATTTGGCATTATTCACCATTTAATGCCAGGCTATTGCGATGGTCAATTCTGAGACATGCAATGCTTTTGGGGCTTAGATTTTTTCTTTTTTGAGAGAGTCAACCACATTGTCCCAACAACCTAAGCAATCTAAAAATCATTTTTTTTCTTTACTTTTTAAAAAATTTGTTTTCACGTTGCTGTTAATGTATTTCTCTTTTGGTTTGTTTTGTTTTATAGTGAAATGCTATTCCTACACAGGAACAAGTAAATAAATACTGATACATACCTTCCAATAATGACCAGCTCTGAACTATAACACTGGTGTAATTTTTTTCTTTTGTAATGTTAGACTGAAGCTGTATCAGTGTGTACCCTCCTCTAAGGATGGTTAGGTTGCACTTCACTTGCCAACAGGTAGGCCTGGGCCATAGACCTGTGATGCTTAGATCCTAATTGAAGTTATAAAAATGCAAGTGGAATTTCATCTATGGACAGAATAGAATTTAATTTCATACATTTTTGGTTTTGCACTGCTTTCTTGCCATGGTGAAAAAGATTTTTAAGATTTTTCTTGTAACTTTGTGTAGAAATCCTCAAAGGAAGAAAATATTTTTTTATTATCAATTAATTTGTCCTGACTGCGCTATAGTATGCTTTGTACATTCAGGGAAATATTTCCATTTTGCTTTTAAACTTGACTGCAGTTGTTGACAATCTTTTACAAAAACTGCATATGTTTCCTCCCTAGTCATTTCATTCTTGCCAAGTACTTCAAAACAAAGTAATTTTGTATTTTATATTATTCCAGGAGCCCACGAGCTGGACTTGGTGAAACGATTTGAAAATCCAGTTTACAAACAGCTTTTACTTTTTCCTTCCATTAGCTTTTCCTAATGTCTGAAAAAACCTTTTGTTTTGTATGCATTTTTTTTATTCCTCCTCCATTATACTTAAATAGTGGTTTTTCTAAGTACCTGGTTCCAAAGTCAGAATTTCTATGAACTGATCCAGACCCTTCTGATATTAAGAGGATCTTTCTTCAGTGGGTTTTAGTTCAGCTCTTTGGATTATGAATTCTTAGGAATGGACCTAGCTTGTAGATATAGAAAGTACTTATACACCTCACTGCAAAGAGACTGGCTCTGATTGAGGACCCTAGTGTGTCCCATCAATTAAAAAAAATTAAAAAGGTGTATTACCAATATATAGAAGTTGATATTGTCCGACTGTCCTTCACATTATTTCACTATATTTTTCAAAAGTACTGTGGTGATTTTATTACAGTTTTCTATTCTAACTTTCGTGCCCCCTTTTCTCTGATTTGCTCTCTTGATTTGGGGAAAAAACTTTAGTCTTAGTCATTGTTTTGTGCTGACCAGAGAAATATTGGGAGATAAATTTAGATCTAATGCTATCGAAATACTGCACTGATTGTTAAGAATATCTTGGTGAAACTAGTTAAAAATCTTTCATGAGCTCCTCCTTGGGTAGCAACGACTGTTATCACTGTGTTGAAATGTAAAGGCTTAGGAAACAGTGTCAGAACTGATACAGCTTTGTTTGTGGGGGCTTTTTGGGCGGAAGGAAGAGCAAAGCATGGTGTTGGTAATACGTGCTTATGACTTTAGAAAACTAGTATTTCAGTTCTTTGAGCTTTAGTTGTTTTCAGTTCCTTATTTTGAAGTAACACTGCTAGTGAAAATTCTATAAAGCAGTTGGAGATGTCAAAGGATTAAAAAGGTCAAGGACTCCAGCTCAGAACCATTTGCATTGGCCTCTTCAGTCCTCTTCTAAAGAAGAGATACAGACTTATGGTTTCAGTATCTCGTTGCCTCTACCAGCTGTTTAAGGAGTTTTCCTTTCAGAGAGTTCAGAAATTTGTAAGGCACACTGGCATCTCCAATACCTCAGAATTTGATGGGGATTGTTGGGGGGGGGGGGGGGAGTTATGGGGTTGGGGGTTTTTGTTTGTTGTTTGGAGGTTTTTGTGGGAGGTTTTTTGGGTTCTGGGGGGTCTTTTTTAGGAGGTTTTCTTTGGTCAAACTCTATTGTGTCTTTTCAGAAAAGAACTGTGCCAAGAAATCAGTTCCTGCTTAAGATGAGTGGCTGTAGGAAGTAGTGCAAACATGAAATACTGGATTTTGCCCATATCCTTCTCAGACTAATCCCTGTGTTGGAGTAACCTGGGGGCTTCTGTGAGCTATTTCATTTTGGTTCTTTCCATTATCTCTGTAGCCTCACTGGAGGCATAAGAGAGCATGCTTGTGCTTCAGATAGCAGACACAGAAACTGTGTCATCTAACTGCAACTTTGATAATGCTTTGATGTATTGTGTCTATAATGTATTTATCTCTGCTCACTGCATAACATAGACAATAGCTTCAAGATGTGCATTTGTGTTTATGGTAATTTTTTAAAGGCATTCACCAAAATGTTTTATGGTCAGTGCTGTCATTAAAATTAGATCAGTCGATGATTTTCTTCTGTTAAGCTTTTCCTTAATGGGTTGTTTTTTTTTTTTTTTTTTTTTCTAACTGTATTAGGCATTACATATTGCGTCACCCTCTAATGCAATAGAGCTGTTCTCTAGGAGGGAAGTACTCCAAGGGAAATGAAAACATATTCTTTGGGTTCTGTGGTCATGGGTGAAGACTACGGCAGATCATTTTTATTAGTCAGCAAGTTGGAAAACAATTTATTTATAAGGGAACAGTAAGGAGTACAGGTAGCTTCCTAACGAGACTTCCTTGGAGAGATCCTAACCACACAAAGCTAACTATGCCAGAGCCTATTTCCTAGCTGCCGCAGGTCAGGGAGCTGGAAAGCAAAGGCAGGTCCCCGCATGGAGGTACCAGCTGGGTTTCTGCTTCTTTTTTCCTGCTGTACAGGTGTGCAGTACTCCGGCGTTTCCATGACCTTCAAGCAGGCTACGGGGCCCGAGGCCGACATGCAGAGCGCAGGTGGAGCGGAGCCCCGCCAGCTCACACCTCGGTTAAATCCCCGCCGGTCGGGCGGGGGCAGGACCGTCCCTCGGCCCCGCCGTGCGCGGCCAGCCCGGGCGGGGCTCTGCTCTCGGCTGGGTTCCCCCCGCCCAGCACCACGGAAACGGAGCACTGCCGTGCCGCGGCCGGCTCCCACCTGCCCGCCCGCTGCTCGCGGGAGGACCGCAGAGCGGAGCGGCTCCCGGGGGCGGTGCTGTGCTGCTTGCGTGGGGCGGGCACCGGCACCGCCCCGCCCGCCGGGCTGCGCGCCCGCGGAGCCGCCC